>OZ020519.1:10110905-10255280 GCA_963971425.1 Bryoerythrophyllum caledonicum
TCATGCCCGTGCCCAGTCCCCGTCCTCGTGCCCGTGCCCGTCCCCGTGCCTGTGCCTGTCCCCGTGCCTGTGCCTGTCCCCGTGCCTGTGCCCGTCCTCGTCCCCGTGCCCGTGCCAGTGCCAGTGCCCGTCCCCGTTCCTGTCCCTGTCCCCATGCCCATCCCCGTCCCCGTGTCCGTCCCCGTCCCCGTCCCCGTCCCGTCCTCGCCCCCGTCCCCGCCCCCATTCCCGCCCCATCCTTTGATCCAAAACCCTAACTTTTAGCTTTCATTTTATTCAAAACCCTAACTTTAGCTTTTCATCCAAAAGCATTTTTCATCCACGTATTCATCCAAAAGGATCGTTCATCCATCAATGCGTTCATCCATTGGACGCGTTCTTCATCCTGAATTTTTTTAAAGATATAGATAAGAAAAGATGTTCAAAGTCCCCACTTGTAGTCAAATTTTTACTTATGGTCAAAACTCTGTAAGAGGTCAATTGTATGAACTGTCAATTATTGACTCAATTAAATGTTCATAAATGGTCAATTCATGACTTGACCACTTCAATTTCCGCACACATCCTTGAATTCCTAACTTTTTTAAACTTTTGTGCCGCCCTACGGATGCCATGAAACATTCAGCACCTTTGACTCTAGCTATCGCGTTCATTATTTGAGATATGAACACAAATTTTAGCTTTTTAAATAGGTCTTCTCAAAGGCTATAAAAAGAACTCATTACTTGCCCAAATTAGATTAGAATTGAGGGAGTTAGAGGTGTTAGAGTAGTGGAGTGTACTCTGATTTACAACCCTGGGGGGCTGCACCTTTGAATGGCCATATTCAAGGCAATTTAGCTCGTGTTAGAGCGTGCGTAGGCATTTCGGAAAGATCTCTTTGAGGGCTATTCAATTGAGATGAAGGAAGCAAAAATCAGATAGGAATTGAGGGAGTGAGAGGTGTTAGAGTGGTGGAGTGTACTCTGATTTACAAATGGGGGGGCCGTAGTATAATTAAAGTTTGCTATAATAATCCTCAGTACGAGTACTATGGCGGATAGTGGTTTGTCAGATAGTGATTTTTATGGATCCGATAGCAGCGATGAGGATTTGGGTGACTTTGAAGTTGAATTGAGAGCAATTCTTCAGAGTTTGGTGGCTGCAACAAATGCATACCATCTTTTCAATGCAAACGAGTGGGACGATAATGGTCAACAATCTGTGAACCCATTGAGAGGTGTTCGAGATATGCTTGGATGGCTTAGAGAAACACCATGTATGTTCAAGACTTTAACTAATTTTACGTTGGTAGAATTTGAAGAGCTATGCAGGTTAGTGTGTCCAACCATTGCTGGAAACGCAAGATCAACAGGTGCTCCTCAACGTTTGCAAGGTCGTCCTCCAAAGCTTAACCCTGAACAAAGGCTATTAAATTTCATTTGGTTTATGAAGTGTGATTCGGTAACATCCTACGACTCATTCCATTGGAACTGGTCTGCTAGTTCAGTGTGTGATGATGCAGTGTTTATCGCTTCGTGTGTTGCCGATGCAATAGGCGATGAAATTCAATGGCCAAATGCTAGGAAACGACAACAATTGGGGAGAAGGTTGCCTCAGTTCCAGGGATGCATTGGTTACATTGATGGTACTCTGGTACAGATTCGCAGGCCATGGCAAGATGAAAATCATGCTAAATGGTTCAATGGACGCAAGAAGATGTATTGCATGAATAACACGGTGATTTTGGATCACGATGGACTTTTTATTCATGTGGATACGGGGTTTCCTGGTTCGTATCATGACGTCAATGTCTTACGACAATCAAGGGTCTACAACGAATGGCAAAGACGTTTTACACTTGGAGACAATTACCAAGAGTATTTGTTAGGCGATCCAGGCTACACAGGTGAAGAAATGTTCATTATGAGACGATTGAGTGACCGCGAGATACCAGAAGATACAGATTATGGTTTAGTAAAAGAATTCAACAAGATGCATGCAGGCTATCGAGTGCGTGTTGAATGGGGCATTGGTGGACCAAAACAAAAATGGCGCCGTCTTATGAAACGATATGATTCAACTCGGATCAAATACGATACTTTTTTCATGGCTGCTTGCGTGCTGACTAATTTCATCCATCGACGACGAATGGATTGGTCTGAGGAGGTGATTGGAGAACAAGAAGATAATGAAGACAACCATGGATGGGATGGAGATTATTAGATCCATAGTTCACATTTATCAATAGAGTAATTAAATTATATGATTCTATTCTAGCCATACAATATGTAATATTTTATTTGAAAGGTCTTTTCTTTACCTTTGATGTAGACCAGTATGTAATTTATGCATTGTACTTTCCATAAAGTAATATTTATAAAGATATATTGTTATTTATTGCATATGCAATGTATACAGCATTTTTAACAATGTAATTTTATGGATATTTCTGATATGTGACTTCCACATACTTTGTAATTAATGTAACAAAATGCTCTTCTAGAGTATCAATATAATGTACACATGATAAACTAAAGCTAATGCAACAAGTTGCATGCTTTTTGGAATGAATATGTGTGTTTTATGGAAATTTTAGTATTTTGTCACTAATGGGACTAATGTCCTACGAGGACATTAGTCACATTAGTCATATTAGTCACATTAGTCACATTAGTCACATTAGTCACAGTAGTCACATTAGTCACATTAGTCACAGTAGTCACATTAGTCACATTAGTCACATTAGTCACATTAGTCACAACACACAAAATCTTCCATAACTCTCACATGAAGAAGCCTAATCTTGTAAAATTTTCTATATGTCCTTTACACTACATAAGCCACATTCAATTCAATTTGTATCACCATTGTACCTTTTTTAAAATATATACATCAAGCCTACATAAACATTTTGGTTATTTTATTTTTGGATATGAATTTTGATCTGCATAGAGTTGATGTAGACCCCGAATTAAGATCAATGAGTTTTTTTTATATTGGTTTTTTAGCCTTGTTATAACTTATTTGTGTTGTCCTTAAAGGATTATATGCTTTTGAAATTTATTATAGTTTTAGATATAAATACAATTTGGAACATGTTCTTGAAATAACATAAATTAGGTGCAAATTTAATTTCTATTTATTTAAGAGAAGTTTGTCCTTCTTATATTTCCTAAGAATTAAAATAGTAATATTTTGAAATAATGGACTACAAAATGTATTGTATACTTGAAGAGTCTTAAAGCTTGTTTACAAGAAACCTCATAACCATAGGCCCATGTACATTTCATTCTAGTTGGTCCTCTTTTAAAGACATATTTAAATAAGAATAAGAATTGGCTACAAATTCATGGTGCTTTCATTTAAGTGTATGTAATAGATATATGTGCCTTGATACATGTACATAGTAAATACAATGACATGTAAAATTAAATACGATGAAAAGTATAAATACCCAGTAAATTTTATATATATATATATATATATATATATATATATATATATATTTATTTGAATTTAAAGTAATACATCAGAATTTGGTATTCAAAATTTCATCCATCTCTCTTTTGAATTCTTGAGGAGAATAAAATCCTTCGTCTCTAAAACGGAATAAATCGTTCATGCGCATTGACCGATCCTTGGATCCAAACATACGAGCTCTTTTCCTTTCAGATTCCATTTTGAGCTGTATAAGTCCATCTCTATTTTCCTCTCCTTGTGCAAAGGTACTAGCCAAAGATGAAATTCCCTTTGCTGTTTCTGCTAGAATCTCACTTTTAGTTTTCGGTCTTTCTTTTTCTCCATCTCCCCCACTCCGAATGTTTCCATTGTTTTCTTGGCCAGTTGAAGTGTCACTAGACATGTTTGGGCTCATTTGGTCCACTAAGTCTCGGCGCCTCTTGAGTGTACACCTTTTTGCATGGGAGTCGGTACCTTTGATTTGATCTAAGAAGTCCTTTGATTGAAGGGTTGCCTTTTCTGAATTTTCCTCATTACTAGTACCAGTTTTCAACTCCTTCAAGGTATCTCTCAATTTTTCTTTAAGAGACTCAGGTTGGAAAGTGGAGTTTGGAAACTCCTTTTGATAGTCAACATAAACATCCTTGCAAACCTTGTTTGGAATGATTTGAGTGCAGCTTGTTTTTTTATTTGAATATTCATTAAAATGCTTGTGGTAACTAGAAACCAAAAAACTTAAATGAAAGCTATCAATCAAATAAGCTCTAGTCTTGGGATTTTTATTCTTCTTTGCCACTGCTGCCTGAGCATGCTGGTCAATGGTGGGTTGCAATGAATTTTTAGAAATGTGAAATTGCCCCTCTGAGGGCTGCAATGGACTCTGAGAGCTTTGAACATGCCCCTGGGTGGGCTGCAAGAAGCTCTGGGAGCTTTGAAAATGCCCCGGGGAAGCATGCAATGGGGTCTGTAAACCCTGACAATTTCCTTGAGACAAGCTACTTCTCCCCAAAGCTTGAGCCATCCAAAGATCATCATCTTCTTCTTCTATTCTGACCGAAGCAGGATCAAACATATATCCCTTCAAACAGAAATAACACAAATTTAAACTCTAAGACAAAAAATTCAATGTACAAATCTAACCAAATTGAACATGCACAATCAACAATCACAATCAAATCAACCACATGAAACCATGCCAAACCAAACCAAATTCTACCATAATACATTAAGAACAAACTAACACAAGCAACAAACTAACATAACCAGCAAATAAACAGTAGCAACAAACAAACATATCAAATCAAGCCAAAGTTCATCAAATCAAGCCCCACAGCATAAAACTCACGATACAGTAACACAGTGCATGCAAACAAGTACATCAGATCAACCCAAGCATAAAACTCGCAAAACAGTCACACAATGCATGCAAAACTTGTACATCCCCTTAAACCAAACACATCAGATCACATCTAATCAAACCAAGCTCATCAGAGAAAAACAAATCAGACATACAGAAAATCTGAGAAAAACGAATCAGACACATAGAAACAACAAAAAAAAATATAGAAAAAACCTCGACAACAATAGGTACCGACGACATTGCGCTCCCTCAACATCAACTACATCTCACAAAGTGAACAATACCATTTTGGAATTGTACATCACAGATCAGGGTGCTCAGAAAAAAAAGTACAACAGGAACCGAAGAGGATTTGTGAAAAAGTGACTGGAACTCAGAGCAACAATACCATTTTGGAATTAACGAAATGTACATCATTGATCAGGGTGCTTAGCAAAAAAAGTACAGCAGGAACCGAAGAGGATTTGTAGAAAAGTGACTGGAACTCAGAGCAACAACTTTGCAGAGCACCCCATCACGACAGCAGGTACTGACGACGCGCAAACGGAGTCAAGACAGCAGGTACCGACGACGCACAAACCCTGTATGACAACCCTAAACCGACGACACACAAACAGGAAGCAAACTTACCGACGACGTCATCTCCGACTCTGCGCTCCTCCGACACTGCGCTCCTCCGACAACACTGCGTTCCTCCGACGACACTGCGCTCCTCTTCCGACACTACGCTCGTCTTCCGGCACTCCCCTCCCCCTCCAACAATGCGCTCTCCTTCGCACAACGGCCGAGCGCCGTGCAAGTGCTCCTCCTCAGATTTGCCCTCCCCGTCACAAACTCCTCCCCTATGAACCCTTCTCCCCTTCTCCCTTCCGAAGCTCACAGACGGGAACCCACTACAACCCTAGTATTCCAACGTGCTTCTCTGACACCCCACAGCACCCCATGTGAAACTTGTGACAAACACTCGGCGCATGTGAAACTTGTGACAACACTCGGCGCATGTGAAACTTGTGACAATACTCGGCGCTCAATAGAAGCCAGGCTCAAACTCGAGTTTGGGAATTCTATCCCTCAAAAACTAGTCTATCCAGTGTGCTATTCAAGGTCTACAGTGGAACCCTGCCAGTGGACTCGGCGACCCTGGCTTTTCCATTTTACAGGTTAGAAACTGAGGATTTGGGGTACTTTGCGGATAACTCTAAGGAGTCTGTAAAGATTGACAATGTCCACGTCTAAATAAAATCCATAACTAGGTGTTGTCGGGGCATGTTAATTCAAACCACAGACAGGATTCACAACAGAGTAATACAGAATCAAAGCCCTCGAGATTTTGTGGGCATATAAATAATATTGTACCTTCCGTGAACTCCATAAAGACGCTCATCCAAATTTGCCAGTCTAGAGTTTGGAGCTGTGAACAGCCCCAAAACCCGCGATGGTACCGATCAAGGATGTTGACTCGAAGTGCGGTTCCATATCGACGGCAAGCTTGTGACCCAAATTTTCGTTACAAACTTCCTTTCTGCAGTGAGGCAACAAGATCAGAAAACGATGATGCATGTTCAAGAATATGAAACCACCAAAACAAGACAAACTAGTCAGATTCCATCTAACTCCGTGTACTCATCGGTCAGTCTCTAGCTCACTGCAACATCCTTCAATCGCATGATAAATTACCTTGCGACACCATGATAACCCTTCCCGTGCACAACACCGTCGGCCAAGTTGGCTATCTCCCACCTGGGCATGGCCTTAAACAAGGCCTCTTGATTGTCAGTGACCTCTTGAACTGTTGCCAGGCGATACGTGGAAGGTAATGGCTCTCTGAAGCGGAACAGTTTGAAGGAGATACCTGCGCGGTCTTCAAGGCCTCCATGCTCCAAGTATCGGCCGTAGTTCTCACCCAAGTGCATGAGTACCACTTGCAATGGCACCTGAAGGACTTCCCCATTCAGCAGGACCAGTTCTCTACTCTCGTAAAGCCTCTCGACCGTATTAGGAAGATCCAGATTGTCTCTGATGTTTTCCATTTTAGTGCGCAATAGGCGGAAAATCCGAAGAAACTCGGATAGTAGAGCAAACCTGTTAGAATATACTTTACGGTTCCGCTCTATCACCTTCCTGGAGTCTTCCAGATCGCGAATCGTCGATTCCGTACCACGTATCGATTCGGCAAGGGAATTACGCCTAGCTCCCAAGTCTTGCAAACTTTCCCAAGTCGAATTGACGCGACTTCGAGCGTCATATAATCTCTTAGCCAGAGGTTCTCGTTGCGCAGTAAGTTCTTCCAATTCCAAGAGAATTTTTGCAGGTGTCCAAGATAACCAGCGATCAACTACCTGCTTTTTTTGTATCTCCATCTCAATCTGATAGAGCTCTCTTTGCAGATCCTCAAGTTTCTTCTTGTCTTCGACAGCTGCGACCTCACATTCCGCAAGCTCTGCATTGAGTGGATTAAGCTCTCCCTGCTTAGCCAGAATACTAGCACGGCAGTCGCCAATAGCACGATCCGCCTTCCGCAACCGTTCATCATACAGGACCGATCCAGACTGCATCAATCCCGCCACCTCTTCCGTGATCTTCGTGAGCGCGTCCAGGTCAGGCTTCAGGGGTTCAAAGAATTCCTCGTCGAAGGAGTCTTCATCTCTTTTGTGTAGAAATAAGCCACGCTCAAGTTCACCAATCACCCTCTCGACAAGGACTTCGCAACCTCCAGCAGACTTGACCATCGTCACCCGATCATTCCGACTAGACAACGACATCGTCAGAACCGGTGGAACTCACACAGAACAAAAGAAAGACGGAGGAGTTGGATCAAACCGTGAATCAAGGTTAAGCTCTCCGTGGACCTCAAACCGGTGCTCCTTGATGACAAACACGCTACCTATGTCAAAAGCACCCGACATGCGAAGACAGCAGATGAACCGACACACTGAAATCAAGAATTATTGTAGTGAAGAAAAAATACCCTGACCTTCGTAGGACTTATTAAATTAAGTTCCAACTCACATGAGTCTCATGCTCCCACAAGGAGCAGTCCGCAGTACAGTGGATAAGTGTAAACAGTCCGCTGAAAAGTGAACATCAGTACGAGCAAAGGCATGAGACTCGTTGGTCCCCGCATTTCGCAGCTCCACGTCCACTGTGCAGTACAATGAATTCGTAAACCCTGCGAAACGGAGAACACTTATCCTTAAACCAAAGGAACATCTACTGTGCAATTTAAACCTCTCAGTTCATTTAATATATCAACACCCTCCGGTACATTAGAGTTATTAACCCTAAAAGGATCAAATGTACCTATGGAAGAAGAAGAACTCTGGTCTCCAAAGGACACCGATGTGAATATAGTGTTTGTTCATTCTCTTCACTCAGCTTATGGCCACGGGACATAGGCATGTACTTATGGAGTATAAGTCTTTCCACTTTGACATCAATTATCTTTTAATTTTTACTGTCGAATATCACAAACTTTTGCGACATCATCTCATGTAAGTTTAGAAGATCCCACGGTTACAATCTCAAAGATTTCTTCTTGGTAGCTTTTAATCAATAGAATTTTCCTCAAAATTTGGATTTTAGAAGGTGGCTACTTTGTGTCAACCAAAAAGACTCGATGCAACACCCTTCAAGGACCATGTGTCTTTCTCTATACACCAAAGCAGGGTGAGATATAAATACGGAAATATTTGCAAGGTGAAATTTCTCACCCAACATATTTTATCGGCCATGGGCATGGAACAAGCTAACGTAATCAAATTAGTAATTTGGAGTTACCAATGCCACCTTGCATCTATATTTGGACGTTGCCTACCCTACGTGGAGATCTACTTCGTACATAATTAATTCAAAATGGACTGTGTCCGAATTTCTTGGAAAATATATACATTTTGTCTAAGGTGATACCCATGTGATGCCAAGGTCATACTCATGTAATATCTATGTGATACTTGTGCAATATCTAGGTGATACCCATTATGTCCAAACCATTGTGCGAAGAAAAAATAAATAATTCGACACAAGGTAGTTGAAATAGACCTTGGGGTACGGTATACCTAGATGATTAATCCTGTAGCATGCTAGTTGGCTGACAAAGGACCATAATTTATGGAATAAACCCCGAAGTTAACCAAACCACCATGTTACTAAAAACAAGTGGACTTTCAGGTGTACAACCCATATTAGGGTTTTGGGGTGACAATCACTGTTTAAACCCTGAGTACTTTAAGGAAAACTCCAATAGAGTAGAAATCCCTCTAAATTGCCATGGTCCTTAGAGCATCTCCACTGCGCGGCCTGGGAACCGGTCTTTATGGCGGTCAAAGGAAACAAAAAGTTGGGCCCGGAGTGACGCAGGCGGCCCATCGCCTCCACCGCAGAACTGATTTTTTTTTAAAAGCCTGTAAAAGCTCCACGTGGAAGCAACCCATTGGAGGTCGCGCCCGGTGAGGTTTCTGAGGAGGCCGCCATAAAACCCAATTATTCCGTTCCTTTTCAAGAAACTTGTTAAAAAAAAATGTCGTCCGTTCCTAGGCCCGCGGTGCAGCGCACATGCCACCCGGATACGGTGTACCAAAAAGGCCATGCCTCGACGGTTTAGGGTATTCTCTTAAAATACGTAGGCCACCCAGGGTTACCGTAGGCGACCGTCGCACATGCACAGGCTCCCCGCGCTGGAGCGCAGGCCACCTGCGATCCGCATCCCCATTTTTTCAATCATCCGCCCATTCTTCTTTCATCGTCTGCCCGATTTTTTATCATCCATTGCGAGGCAGGGCATGAGAGAAATCTAAGAACGATGCCAGGGAGAAGAGAGAACGAGAGCGCTGCCAAGAAGAATCCCTGAGAGAGTGGAAGTCGAGTGGCCAAGCTGCCGCGAACTGCTGCGACAGAGCACACCCGGCTGCAATGGATGATAAAAAATCGGGCAGACAATGAAAGAAGAACGGGCGGATGATTGGAAAAACGGGGATGCAGATCGCAGGTGGCCTGCGCTCCAGTGCGGGGAGCTTGTGCATGTGCGACGGTCGCCTACGGTAAGCCGTGGGTGGCCTATGTATTTTAAGAGAATACCCTAAACCGTTGAGGCATGGCCTTTTTGGTACACCGTACCCGGACCCCAAAACCGGGCAGGCCTGCCGGGACGGGGGCCCGCGGTGGAGCTGCTCTTAACGGGTTAAAACAAGTCTCCAGCTCACATGAGTGTCACGCTCACACGAGTAAAGCGGTCCGCTGAGGAGTGAAGTCGTGTCCAGTGCTCATCAGCATAGAGCACCACGCGGCTCCTTGCTGTACCGATACCTGGAGGGTCTAGACCCTCATTTCTGATACACGAGCACGACCATGACAGTCGTTGGACTCCGCCTTCGCAATTCCAATCAGGCGCTCCACATGGATTTGTGCGAGACACGAGCATGAGCAAGAGTCTCGTTGGACCCGGCCTTTCGCAGCTTCAATCAGTTTCTAATAGAGACGTACGGAGAGCTCCTGATGGTGAGAGACACGAGAACGGCCTTTCGCAACTCCACATGGATTTGTGTGCGAGAAACGAGCATGGGCAAGAGACTCGTTGGACCCCGCCTGTCGCAGCTCCTATCAGGCGCTCCACATGCGTTTCACATGATACCAAACTGTGAAGTATAAATTGAATTGGCGTAGCTCAGAGCAATCAATCGATCAGTACACATCTCCATCACATAGCTTGAAGTCTGAGTATCTTGTTGTTCAGTCCGACCTGGGCAGTCTTTAGTTTCTGTAAGCATGGAGATAGTTGACGTACGCACTGAGGTGAATGACAAAGGGGTGATGGTTGTGCACAGTCCGAAAGGTCGCGAGGTCTATGAAATGACGAAGAAACCTCCGCCGACCTCGTACCTTGTAGAGCGTGCAATGGAGGATATCTTGGACGGCCTTGGCTTGGTGGATGTGCTTACCGAACTGAGCCGTGCATCGGATCTTTTGCACTTGGCTCACATGGGCGTCGCTGGGACTGGCGACTTGGCGGGCAGGATTGGGGAGCGTAAGAGGGAGTTAAGCAATTTGTGTATAAAATGTGAGGATACCATGTATGCCTTACAGGAGGGCAGCCTGGGTGTACTTGAAAGACTGACGGTAGTGTACAAGGATCTGCTAGCAAACAAAGAGTTGAGTGCACTTCAGAAGCTCACCAAGTGTGCTGTGGCGGCCCGCAAGATGGCTGCTAAGTGTGAGGAGCTGGCGTTAGGATTCGGAAAGACAAGGGACGATACTGACGACGACATAGTGGCTGTCGATGTAGCCGTAGGAGCGCAAGTGGTGCAGCTGAAAAAGTTGGCGGACGATTACAGGAAGAATGAGACCGAAGAGCTGTCAGCACTGGTGGAAAGTGATTTATTGAAGTCGCAGATTGAGAAGATCGTGCAACACACCGCCTATTTGAAGGAGACCGAAGAGCTTGCAAATATGCGCGCTTTTCAAGCTGTTTTGATTGGTGCCTTATTTGCTCCGTTTTCATTAGTGGGAATAGTAGTTGGTGTACCGACCAACCCGTCTAGTTTATTTTTACAGCAAGGATCACCCCCGCCTTCAAAAGGAAAAAATGGCTTGGAAGATTCTGGACAGCAGAAGAGTAAGGATGCGACAAAGGCCGGCGTCGATGACAAAGTATTGGAGGAAGCTAGCAACGCTGCCGAATCGGCGAGGGCCCGCGAAAAAGAAGCCCGTGAGAAGCAACGGACTTTGACGGAGAAATTGTTCCTTGCCAAAGCTGACAGAGATGCGAAACAGAACCTGCTTGAAGCAGCAGAAGATGCCGACAAGACCGGAGCAGGGTACGAGGAGAAGGTGAGGAGGGCCAAGTCGGAATTGAAGACAGGTTCTCAAACGTTGGCAACTTTGCAGGCTGAGCAGGCGAGGGCTGAAAAGGATTTGGAGGCTGCTGAGGAGGCCTTGAAGGTTGCTGGTGAGAAAATGAAGGAACATACCGATCAGATCTCGCAAACACAGACTGAACTAGCGAAAGAAAGCGCCACCGAGTGGAGGGTGCTGGTCCAGCTGAGGATTACTAAGGAAAATAATCGTCGGGAAGCCCTTGTACATCTTGCAGGACTTACTTCGCTGCTCAAGTCCAACAAAGAAGAGGAATCTGAAGCGGAGAAGTCGCGGGTTGCACTGGAGATTGCGCGTTCGGCACTCTCTGGCTTGTTCGTGGCCTTCATGGAGGCCAAGAAGTTCTGGGACAGGATGATGAAGGTTTGTGAGGCGTTGGCGGACCCCAAAATGATAAAACAGGTGAAACGCATCATTGACCATGGAGGTAGTGATGAAGAGCGAATGCGGTTCTACAGGAGTGAAAGGTTTGTAACACAGGCTGTGACCTACAATTCTCAATGGGTCGCTTTGACCACCGTTTGCGGCAAGCATGCCGAGGCATCTCGGACTGCATTCCAGTCTGCATTGAAGAACATCAGAGAGTCGCCTAGCTTTGAAGCGGCGAGAGAGGGCGTCGCGCCACTCGCGGAGAGGCTCCTGGGAGAGATTCACACTGCTACACTCAAGTCCATTGAGAAACAGAGCAGACTCAAAGATGATGCCCAGAGGACATATACGTAACCATTTGCATTCACCAGATTATACAAACCTAGCTTTTTCTTGGGTGCAAGTTAGAAAAAAAGAAAGAAGAACTCTGGTCCCGGTAGGGGGAATGCATGTGCAAGTTTCGTGCAAAGTGGTCTTCTTAGAAAGTGACTTCTGTTCTGAACAGAGACAGAATGTTTTGTAGTTGCTTTTATAATGTCATAAGGTAGAGGAACTATAACCGATCACTTAAGGTTTTTAGCATATGATTTTGAGGCGTATAATCTGGAGGATTTTCCCCGTGTACATACAGAAGGTTATTGTTGAATGCAAAAGAAGTTAGAATTTTATTCCAAATATTGAAATAGTTACAATTTTTTTAGTGAAAAGTTGAAAACTGACCATAGTGGTGAGATAGGTGCAAATCCGATTACATCTCTTCTAATAATTGGAGATGGGCTTGTAGAACAAGTAGAGGACACGCTAGCCGATACTAACGAATGGAATGTTGAGCCATGTGGGGAAATGGGCTCACATGGTTGGGAAACGGGCTCACATCATTGGGGGATCTCCCTATTTACCTTGGTCGAGCGTTGCACCAAGCCTCAGCCTTGGGTGGTCCATTTTTCTGGTCTTTTAACTTTCGGCGCTATAGAGACTTTTTAAAGAATTTTTTTGGCTAAACTTGGGGCCTGTGGTCCCAAATTACCATTGGTGCCCCCCATATGATCAAATAGGCCCCCCTCCAACATAAAAATAGGGGCTGGTTTTGTCTCTACCCTCTCCCACCCTTCCAACCCTAAGGCTTGGTGCAACGCTCGACCAGGGTATTTAGGCAAATCCATTGTTGGGGCTGCGTCACTTCGTCAGAGGCTGACAGCGGAGAGCGGTAGATTGTTACATGAAATTCTGCATGTTCACGGCCTGGCTTTCTAGGCACGATGAAACCCTGCGTTCTCCATCCTTAATCGCTCTGGGGCTGGCAAATTTGGTCAGGTTCATTGTGATCAAATTTCAAGTTTCACATTCATCAGATCACATCAAAGTTTCAGTGGCAACAGAGCTCTTGATTTTGGACGACCCATGGAAAGATGACCGTTTCGGAAAAATACAATATGAATGGGCACCGAGACCCGTGAAGGTGCAATAACAGGGAATGTAGATAATATTTTGCATATTTGGGTGCGTGTCCTTAACCGTTTACCGCCTTTAAAGCCCTTGGAGAGTCAATTTGCTGCTATTAGTGTGAAGTTTGTGTTACACAATAGGCCGTTGTTGTTGTAGTGTTAAAAAGTTTTGGGCAAGTTGTTAGCTTCCAATAGACTGCCATGATGTCTAATCGATAAAAACTTTGGCTAACTACCCAAGTGATTTCCATGATGGGGCTTCCCAAGGAGACAGGGATGGCCGAGGGGTTGAGCACAAGGAGGGGGTGTAGGGGATGGGAAAAGAAAGAGAGTTGCTACATTACCCCCATTGGAGATACTAGGTCAGTACACGGGTTAGTATACTTTCATCTCATGTAAATTTAGACGAAGATTCTACGGTTACATTCTCAAATGGAGATGGGAAAAGGATGGGGATGGGAGAAAAAGAAAGTTGCCACGTTGCTCCACTGGAGACAATGGGTCACTATCAGGCCTTTTTTTTTGGCGACCTACAGCCAAAAAACGAAAAAAAATAATACATGGCGATTGGCCCTTGGTCCAAAAATAGAGAAATCAAAAAATTGGAGCCAGACTTTGTGCATGCCTACTGTGACGGGTGCCAGATGGCGAGGAAATGGTCGAAGGTGGGGCCAACATAATTGAGGTTGGGGCGAGTAGAGTAGATGAGGGCGTCGCCTCTCCCGCCCATCTGTAGGATTAAAAAAGGCATGTGCGCCAGAGCGCGCCAATTAGATCTTGTCGCTCGTCCACTCACCTTTTGGCTATTATTGAGAATCCCTGACGGACCGCAGAAATCCAAGCATTCATCGCCTAGGTGTGCTGTCCGTTGGACTGCCACTTTCGGTAGAGAGCTCTGTCCGGCACTAACCTCGTCGCCTAAGCTCCCTGTCTCCTCCCTACACGGACTTCCTTTCACCTAGGGTTTGTTTGAAGTTGCCTTGCGCTTTGCGCAACCTTGATGGCCTGTCGGCGATACAACACCAGGGACTTCAACAACATTTTAATCTCAAGTGTGAGAGCTAGGCAGCTAGGGCGCAGTTGGGGTTGGCGCTGCTGCAATGGGACGCGCGCTTGGCAAGCTACACGGAGGGTAGACGGCGCAGCAAAGGGTATATGGCTACCAGCAGCTGTGGCACTTCGGCACAGGGGTGGGCGGCACAGCGGAGGACTTGGACGGTCTACAATGCGAGGTCTGCAACGACGGCAACACTTCAAGAGATGTAGGGCAGGCCGTATGGAGACTTGGTCGGTCTGCAATGACGGCAATACTTCAAGAGCCATTGTGACGCGCCAGCAGTGGTTGATGAGGTTTCATTCCTAACACTACTTTCTAGATCTAGGCTTAGGGTACTACATTTGTAATCTGAACTTCCGCTCTTCTGTATCAAAATCAGGAATCACAGACATCCAACAGCCCCTGAACTACTCAACCATTGCCAAAGCTGTAGCTCGGATGTATACCTTCGCAGTCGCGTAGTCCACCACCTTCTTCGATGCAAGGTCGGACTTGTTACCAACAAGCAGCTTGTTCGCGTTCTCACTTGCATAGCGGTCAATCTCGTTCAACCACTGCTTCACGTTATTGAAGCTTTCCTAGTTTGTCACGTCGTACACAACCTGCACAAAACAACAAAACCATTCTTTACTTGTCTTGCCAATATATACCAACGACGCATGTGTCCATTTGATCTTCAGATTTTGCGTCATTTGAGCTTCATTTTGTGTCCATTTACTTCTGCGTTGTAGATCTAGTTGTATGGTACTTCATTTGTGATGTATGTAAACTTCCTCTCCTAAGCTGCTGCTGCTGTAGGATCTTCAAAAATTTTGTATTTAGAAAACACATGGGCTGAAAACTCTCCTTTGATGTGTGTCTAACATGAGCTGAAAACTGTCTTTCGATTTGTTACTAACACGAGAGAACATGTAGTGGACCAATTGCGACATCGCAAGCGCAACACCACTTCTTTGCAGATCAAGATCCACCATGTGGACATGTGAGTGGCTCAAGCTTATCATATTCTTTTAAATTGGTGAGTTTGCTAAGACAACGAGTAATTTGTCAATCATATTCTCTTTACTCTCATGCAAACAGAAGAATTTGTTCCATTTTCCGAGTGCATTTGCTATAGATCTTGGTTTAGGATACTTCATTTGTGATGTGTGTGAACTTCCGCTCTTGAGTTGCTACAGAATCTTCAGATTTTGTGTCGTTAGAAAACATAGGGGCTAAAAACTCTCTTTTGATTTATTAGTAACATGAGCTCAAAACTGTCTTTCAATTGTTAGCAACATAAAAGAACATGCAGTGGACCAATAGCAACGTCGTAGGCCCAACACCAAAACTTTGTAGATCAAGATCCACCGTTTGAACATGTGAGTGGCTCAAGCTTATCATATTCTTTTAAATTGTTGAGTTTGCTAAGACAACAAGGAATTCAACAGTTATTTCCTCTTCAGTCTCGACTTTTATGTAATGAGAAGAATTTGTTCAAATTTCTAAGTGCACTTGCTATAGATTTAGATTTAGGGTACTTCATTTGTGATGTGTGTGAAGCCGCGTCTTTAAAATGGATATCCTTTGGTAACCAACTTTGCAGTCAGCGACAACTGTCCATCGAAGGGAGACACCACATGTCCCCTAATTCTGAGTATATAATCCTATGCAAGCCGCTACTTCCACCATCATCAGTGAAGTAATTCTCGTTAACTTGTGCACATCTTCGACCATATTTCAGCTCAGTCTAGTACATACTATAGACTATCGCTTCTCTAATAGTTTCTTAGAGTGTAAGCTCAAATGATTTCTTTAATCTCTCAGACATGGCATCATACAACAACAACCAGGACGTCGCTGCCAAGAAGGCTGACGACACCAAGATGTTCGGCCAGCAGAAGGCCGGTGAGGCACAACAAGCCACCAAGGTAAGACCCAGTTCCGTCATCTCAGGTCGAAGGAGTTTTGAGCTCCAGTTACTGGTACTGCTACATTGTTCAGCTTTCGAGTGTTCTAGAATTTGGGTTTAGCGCATGTGATGTTGTGTATTCATCGCCCCTTTTGCATGATTCTTTCAGGATGCTGCCGGAGCTATCGAGGACAAAGCCAACGAGGTAGCGGAGGCCGCGAAGGACAAGGCTAACCGCGTCCGGAACGTGACCAACAATAAGTAGGAGCAGCCGAAGCAAGGCACTTCGGATACGACCGGAACTACCCAGGTCAAGACGAACGAGGCGGCGAGAGCGGCCGGAGACAAGGCGAACCGTTTTGGTGCAGAAGATGGTGCCCTGTGTTGAACGACGGAGCCGATGGAGCAAGAGGTTCGGGCACTCTTGTTGACTCCTTATGCACAGTGCAAAACCGCATTGTGGAGAGGGAGCACCGGCGGATCCACAAATGGCTTCTAAAGGAGGCGGCCGACTAGAGACGGATTCTTCGAGCTTCCGAACAAGGTGCTAGGACAACGGCCAAAGCAGCTGTGACTCTAAACATGTATTTTCAATCATCTAGAAACATTTAAGTGAAGGCCCACTTTCGTGGAGTGGCGTGGGATCGGCACTTCTCGCAGTTGCATGTGCTTCTGCTTCAGTTGAAGATATAGTTGCGCTTTCCGTTACTCCGCGGCGGAGAAATCCGGCGGTACGCCTGCTCGAAGTGCCCTCTACTCAGAAGGGCAAGCAGGTGGCAATCCTTGTTTCTGTGAAAGCAAAGAGGAACAAGGCGGGCACAAATTCAAGAAGGTCAACAGTCAGAGCTCCGCAGCCTTTCCAGGTATGTCATGTCTTCTCTATGTGTGTATGTGAACTTGCTCAAGATGTGCATGTGTGAATTCATGCTTGTGGCGTTTGTGCGGATTGTGATTGTGAAGTGCACGTGTGTATGTTGAAGTTGTTATGGTTTGACAATTGTGAATCTAACTTCTTTTGTGTTGGAATGCAGGACGATTCTTCTGATGAACTTACCCAGTCCTCGGACTCCAACTTTGAAAAGACCCCACGACCACGCAAGCAACAATCTTGCCAATACGATAGAAACCGCCGCTACCATTGCGAATGGGCGGCGCGATTTCCATGAGCGGAAGGAGTTGTAGAAGATGGTTACCACTTTGTGCAGTGCATTATATGCACATCGATTGACGCTCGGCCGAAGTTGCTAGTCTCAAAGACGGGCACCCTCATCAAACATGAGGGTCACCGTAAGGTACTCTCATACATCCATATGTTTTTTCACTCTCTTTTGTGAAAGATTATTCTAATATACTTCATGTTCTGCGCAGGCTCGAAAGGACGATTTGTCCAAGGGATTGAAAAAAGGGGAAAACTTCCTTGCAAAGGACTGTCGTCACCAGAAGAACTCCCTTCTATTTGCAAAGAGCCTAGAGGCAACCTGAGACAATCTTACAGCAGGTGAACTACATCAATGGATCCACGCGGCCGAGGAAAACAATTCAATATGCAACCCTCTTTCAAGTTCTACAGACGGGGAGGCCCATGCAAGACTTTCAAGACAGGGAGGCTTTATACAACTATTTGGAGTTCCCAAATATCCCTAGGATGCATTGGACCTACACCTCAAGCTGGTGCATGGCGGAGTCGATGTTTGATGTGGTAGGTTTGTTGATGCATCATTTCTTAATGTTTAGGAATGAATTTTCTTCATTGTTACTGCTAATTCTCTCATGTTGTTAATGGTGTCCATGAGTTTAGGTCGTTGAATATGGTTGCCATATTTGTAATTTGCAATGGTGTGTTGTAAAAGTGTTTTTTTGTTTCATTTTATGGGATGGGGGAAGAGGTTGTGACTGCAAGGGGTGGCTCAAATTTCATGGATTTACTTGGTCTTTTACATGGATTGGAGTAAAGGGGAGGTTGGGAATTGCAAGGGGGTGGGGAGTATACTTTGGCAGGGTCTATGCACGTTGGAAATAGGTGCTATTGCCACTTGGAATAAAGCTCGAATTGTTGGTTGGATGGTTGACTTCAATGTGCATAATGTTCATCCTCCATGTTTTCTAATGTATTGTGAATGTGTTTGCAGTTGAAAGGGCATGTCAAGGACAAAGTCAGCGCTGCTAACTTTGTTGCTCTTAGTTGCGATGAGGTAACTGCGAATGACACCACCTCATGGATGTCAATTCATGCGTATGTGATGCAAAATTGGCAACGCATCCCGCTACTGCTGAAGGTCCACAAAGTTGTGGATGGAACAAAGGCAGAGGACCTTGTTGTTGTTCTGGTTAACGTCCTAAAGGAGCATGGGGTTTTGAAGACTAAAAAAATTCAGCGTTGCTTGGTAAGCTTCGGGGCTGATGGTGCAGCGGTGATGCAGGGGAAGATTAGTGGAGTGTCCACACAACTTCGGGAAGCACATGCGCCGTTTGCACAATCTGTGCACTGCTTTGCGCATAGGTGCAACCTTGCCTTCAAGAGTGTGAGTCAGTTGAAGGTAATGGAAGCTATTGAGAGGCTGCTAGCTTCCACTTACTTGTATTTTAGCAAGAGCCCGAGAAGAGTCCAAGACTTCAAGGAGCTTGCAAGTACGATGGAGTGTAGGGGCTTGAAGTTGTTGCGAAACGTATCCATAAGGTGGATTAGTTTGTTAGACCCACTCCGTCGATTGGTTTCACAGTACCAACTGGTTTTTATTTAAAATGCATCAATCCAAGGATTTAGAGGCAGCATCTCAGGTGCCTTTCTCACAAATTTTCCATACATTCTGCGCAATGTTTTGTAAAACAATGCATTGGTGAATAGTGTCAAACTGTACTGATTTACCTTGTTCTCATATGTATTTTGCAGGCATTTTATTATGAAATGATTGATCCCAGCGTCTTGTTGGGCATGGTTGCCATGATCCCATTACCCAATGGATATGATCTTGATTTGGAGCAGAGTCTTTTTAAACTCTTCATGCGAAGTAACTTCAGGCGTGCCTGTGAGGCTCCACTTGACCTTAATCCACTTATGAGGATATGGCGGGTTGCTCAATCAAACGAGCCACTCGCGGGCCGTTTTCCTACCTATATGAAGCTTGCTGAAATTGCCATTGTGATGGTGTTGGGGTCAGTGGAAGATGAGCGTGTCTTCACTTCTTTATCTTTTTTGAAGTCCAAAGTGCAAAGTTCTTTGGACGCTAACCTGGGCGTAGTAGTTGGGATGTACTCATAGAAGTTGTTTGATTTACATAATTTCCCTTACAGGGAAGCTTTTGATCTGTGGTACAACACTCCGGACGGCACCGGCTGTTATGGCTGCGAGGATTAGGTCCTTATGGTGGAATTTTGTTTGAGTTAAAGGCTCTCTTCCTTCAGTTTTATGTCATGCACTCTATGTGCTTTGAACATTGACATCGGATTTATGCACATTACCTGAATTTATATGTTTGTGAAGTGTTATTAGATTTTTGTTGTTTTGGATTTGTGAAGTGTTATTAGATTTTTAAAGGATGCAAACACCTTTGAGTATATCATTTGATAGCCAAATTGTATGCAAAGGGTTTTGGGCGTGTTTAGCTAGTTGGAGCCTTTTTTTTTCACGGAATCGCCTCTTCAGAGATTGCACATACGGTGAATGAGCCAAGTTGCATTGAGATCACACTTTCTAGTAGCCAAAATGTTGTATCACAATCAAAAGAATTTCGCCACTGTATGCAATTTCATTTTCTACAAAAGAGCCAATTTGCTTAATCTTTTTTGCATATAGGGCCAAAAAAATTTCCTCCATTAAACCATTAGAAGCCAAATGTGCCGGAGCCCTATAACAGTTGCAGCCATTGTGGCGATGAGGCAAAAACCAAAAAGAAAGGCTTGGTGGAGTTCCACTGTGGGAGTTTTCCAAGTCTATTGCAATATGAATTCAAAGTATTTTCTCAGGGAGTTATTCACTCGGCCGCATAACATTTTAAGGCAATCAGTCCTATGACTGCCAACATAAGGATACAAACCTCCTCCAAATCTGGTAATATATTATGAACATTTTTCAGTGATAAAACTTAAGGTTTCGAGAAGAATGGTGGTAGAATCATAATTTTTGGACAAAGTATGAATTAGTTATGAATTTTCAAAGGGTGCTACCATCAAAGTACTAAAAGCGCCACTAGGCAAGGACCATAGCCACCACAAAATCAGCCTTAATTAGTCCTTCTTTGCACTTATGTTTGTTACTACACTCATCCCTCCCATGGGTTATAGTCAAATCTAGTGCTAGTGGATGGAGGTGGTAAGAACTTAGTGGAGAATAAACTTTAAAGTTAGCTATGACTTTAGTAGAGGTTTGGTAAGTTTTGCTCGATTTTACCAATGACCACCCGTAGCCTTCGCGAACCACCGGCAACGTTTGGCTGAGGAAGCAAAAGAGAATGTCAGCTGCAGAGAGCAACTTTGGGGCTGCGAGGCAGAGGGCGAGCGCCGTAGCGAGGAGCGTTCCACGGAGTTCAGCAAGTAGTCGGACGATCACCTATGACGGCTGTCGAAGTAGTGAGGGCAGCTAGGAGTGTTGAACCGCCCAAGTTGAACTCCCCGAGTGAATCAGCAAGCAATTATCGTTGAGACATTTTTGATATTTGTCTCCTATTGGCGTTTGGCGCGTGTCTTGCTTTGGTTGAAGAGTTCGTCTAGCACTCATTTCAGCTACGATAGGGATGGTCAAAGGATGCATGTAATGCTGTCGACTCTTGATGCATTTTTAATATGTGAATGTGGAAGTCTTTTCTTAAGTGGCTTCTGAGCAGACATTTGCAAATTGGTTTCTATGCGACATATCCTCCCTCCTTCAATGAAAATCTCCTTCATGCCATGAGGTGGAACAACGTCAACTTCATAATCCTGCTGCTACCCAAACAACAACTCCGGCTTGCATCTACAATCAAATTAACAAGATATTGAGACCAGAACCCACAAACTCACAAAATTCCTCAAACCCTCAAAATTCACCTACCACCAAAATCCTAGTGAAGCCAAACAAACACAAACAGAAGCAAGTTTGCTCAAATTTGCAGTGATGAACATTCTCCAAAACCTCCAAAACGCCAGAGACAGAGGAAACAAGCACAAGAGACATAGGAAACAAGCACAACAGACATGACGTGTCCGGAGGACGCACACAAGTTTGTTGAAGTGGTATAACTTAACAAAGATATAATTTAGCAGAGGTTTTACTTTAGTTGGGGTTATAAGTTAGGTGAGGTTATAAGTTAGGAGAATTATACCTTATAAGAGTTATAACTTACAGAAGACATGAGTGTGTTCATCACAACTCCCCCAAATCAAACTGTAGACCACCACTTGTGCATCAACCACATACGTACCAAATATGTACGTAATCTAATAGCACCAACGTTGGATCTTCAAATCTGCCTACAATAAACTCAACACCGCCACTTTATGTGTGCATGACTGGTTGGAATGACAGTTTAAAATTTCCACGGAATAATGGATGGTGATGGGCTAATTTTATAGATGGGAGTAATGGAGAAGTGGCAGTGATAGGCATGCATACCTTGTAGACTTCAAAATGCAAAGGGGTGGGAAACTCCTCTACTTGCACCTTACTCCAAACACTGCATTAAGATAAACCCCCCCATAACCGTCAAGTTAAGCAGTTTGCATATATGGAGAACCTAGATAATAATTAAATTATTTTTCAGTGATAGCCAATAGAATTACAATTTCAACCCAAGTGATTTCATATTTTTCCGATGTGTTATGAATTAGTTATGAATTTTCAAAGGCACATGTGAAGAAAGTTGAGTGAGCGTCAGTAGGTGGGGGCCATGACCCTCCCACAAATGGCCTAGAACCGCATGCATAACAACCAAAAACCGGCAATGAGTCAACCTTAAACTAATTCTAGAAATATTCCATTTTCTCCACTCTTGCATGTACAATAAGTCTAGAAGATCCCATTCACCTAAAACCACCAAGTGTGCATCCAATTCATGCCACCCTAGCCTATCTCCCGCCATTAAAAATAGAGAGTTGGTTACATGTGCATACAGTGGCGGTTTTTAGTGAAAAAGTAGCTGGTGGCCATGGGATAATTGGCGGTTTAAGGGTGGCTTACCTTAGCTATTTATGCACTCAAGTCATAAAGGTGTCTTCTACTGCAACCTTGCATGCAGCCCCAAGACCCTTCGCAACCGTGGAGGGTAGGGACGGGGAGCAGTCGCTTGAAAAAAGAGAAAAAATCCTTTTCCAGTACACCTCATTTCTGAGCAATTTCTTTATTTTCAAATATCAGAATCTAAGTCTATGGCCGTATCAAGCAGGTTTTGAGCATGTCAAATTCTTGTATTGATGTATACATGTAGAATTCCTATACAAGTTAGGAATCTACAAGCAAAGTATTAAACTTTGTGTCATTTGCCAACTTGCCATATTGCTTATGCTATCATTAGTTGAAGCTGTACTAGATATGCATGCAACTTCTATCAGTTGGTAAAAGAGTCAAAGTCTATTCGTGCATTAATCCCTAAAGGACCAAGGCAATTTTTCCTCAAAAACACTCCAAAACTGCCATTTTCAGCACATTCAACACAAAATGATACAAAATCATTTTATTTTATAATTAAACCGTAGGATCTTGTACTAGACTTGTATGAGAGTGTGTGGTAAACATTTTGGTAAGTTTGACCGCACGGATTGAAAGATATTAGCCTTTGAAGTGCGACAAAATCTTTTTTTTCATGTTATACTATACACCTTCAACAAACTTCGACCACCTTCTATGGCAACTTTTTGCACTAAGGGCCGTGAATTTATTGTGTTAACTTGAAAAAGATCATGTTAGGCACATGTGCACCAAGTTTTAGAAGTAGAAGAGGTGTTGAAGATGTCCTAAAAAATCCTGCAATGCAACTATGTGCCGAGAATCAACAATACACTTTATATTTTGCATATATCATATCCTTCTCAAAAATTTGAAATTCACAAATCCGTACGGTAGATGCAAAGATCTCAATTTCCTTTCCAATAGGACATTTTCTTTCTTTTAAATGGACAAAAACTCGAATTTCTATTGAATTTAGAAGTTATTAAAGTTTGGTGACAGTATTTGTGATATGTCACACTAAACTGCTGCACTATTTGTATATGTAAGTGAAAATAAATTGTAACTTTTGAACCGTAAGTTGGAATTCTACGAAATTTGTGTCTACGCAAAGCTAATCAAAAGTTGGCCATTCATTAAAAAATCTCAGAAAATAATGCCTAGAATTGAGAACGTGGTACCTTACCCAAAGTCAAATTGTCCCCCGAGGGGACATTGGTCCTTTAGGGGTTAAGCACTAGATTCATATCGATTCTAACCAAGTCATGCAGACATATAGTTTTAACAATATATCATAGTTGTAGAGCCTCAAAATTTGGCACGCACATAAAAGCACTACAAGTACTATACCAGAATTGATAGTTTGTGATTTTAGAATGAAAGAATGCTTACATCCATAAATCGGTAAAAAATTGCTGAGTTTCAGCAATCATGGTAGTGATTGTGAAATCACAAGCAAATTCATAACTAGTTTAGAAACCCTTATACTTATATGAAGTAGGAATTCTACATTTATGTCATTTTTGAAATTGATTTCAGATGGTGTGCCACAAAATCAACTCTAGACAATTTACTGAGCAAGCAATTTTGTTATCACATAAGGATACCATGTACATACTCATGAATAGCTATGAATACTTAGATCAAAATGAATTTCACTATCGGCCGTGTATATTCACACAAATGCAATCATTTGAATTGCAACATTAAGGGTCTAGGCTAATAGAACCTGTGTAATATTGTAAACAAAGTAAACACAGTAGGAAATGACGGTGCCATGGACAGTAATTCATATAGACAATAGACATATCCACATACAAACAAAGTTGGATCACTCATCAATGCGACATTCAACCAAGTTTAACTTCACTTGGTCCCGTTCATTTGCAGCAGGAAGAAAAATAAAGCATAAATTTCATGGGTAGAGCATCTATATCATTGATAGATATTTAGAGGCATGGCCTCTCACATGTCCCCATACCATCAACAACATGAAAAATTGAAAACGGTGTTAGAATGGTGTAGACAAACGGTGTTTGCAAGGCCATGCAACTTGTTATTATAGTCACCAAAAATCAACCAAGCCACTCAATCAAATAGACAAACAACATGATTTACAGATGCAAAGCAACGCTCCAAATGTCATCCCCCCAAACTTGACTAGAGGAGGAGCTAGAGCCATTGCTTTAGAATTGCTCTCAGCCTAGAAAAGTAACATGAGAGGTCGGATGGGGCTCTCAACACGTTTCATGTGACGGGACAATGAACTATCTAGGTGACAACAAGAGTAGTAGGCTACTTTCCATCTGCAAGCATAAAAGAGAAATTAATGGACAAACTTATGTGCAAATAATTTTACATGAACTATGCATGGACAACTTACATGTGCGCTTAGTTGCCTTCTTTGCCTCAGACTCCTCATTGTCCTTCAAGGCTAACCTCTTCTTGGAAACTGGAGATGGAGGAGGAGCCGACCCTGTCTCTTCTAGTGAGGAGAGCAAAAGGATCAAAACCTCTTGGAAAAGAGCAATGTCAGGCTCTAGGGCAATGATATGCCTATAAAGCCCTTGCAAGCCTATATAGTGGCACCTATTCCAAAAGGAAACATCTCAGAAAGAGACTGATAATGGATAAATGAAATCATGATAAGAATTTAGATATGCAAGATTCTTAATTATATAGGGGAACTGAAATGGGAAAGGTTACTAGACGTGTGGATGTAGATAGGTCAAGAACAATATCCTCCTTCTTGGTACAGAGGTCCACCAGAGCAAAGAGTAAGTTGTCAGATTTCTCTATGGCTCCCATCCAAGGCACCCCAGTGGAATCCTTTGTAGTCAATCCATCTACTAATATGGGATTCATCATGAGTCCATTGTTTGGCAGATCATTGCCCTCAGTCTGAAGCTCTATATGGGTGTTGAACAAGAAGTTTGACGACCGAATGGATTCATCTTCATTTTCCATGCAAATAAAAAGCTTGGCAATGAAATACTTTACTAGGCACCCATGGAAGTCTGGCTTGGTGAGAGGTAAAGCATTCATGACCATCCACTTCATCTCCTCCTTCAAGTTTGCCCACCTAGTCCATGTGGTGATTTCATTGTTGATAAACTTGGCATCAGGATAGAACACCAATACACCTCCATCGTCACTCTTTCACTGATCTGCAAATATGAAAGCGGCCTTAATCCAAGGAGACTCATGCTGACCATCTTCATCAAGATGTATTGTCGGCCGGTTCCAACTAAGAACCTCCTTTCCTCTTGGCATCCTAGGAACATGTAGACCCTCATGTACGTCAAAGATGACAAGGTCCACTACTGCTTCCTCCTCCTTCTTCCCTTTGTACTCGCGGGTCTTGCGGCCCTGATGGTCAACCACAAACTTTTTGATTTTCTCCTAGGTAAGTGACTTGCTCCCCTCAATTTGAATCGAGTCAAACTGAGCTAGAATGGACTTTGCACTCTCATTGATGAACTCTTTGTCAACGCATTCTTCATTTGGATCCACAGTCTTGATGGAGTACAAGGATTGAGATGGCATGCTTGAAGTCTGTTGACTTCCTCATGGCTTGCTGTTGGAAGAAGGAGAAATATCTTCATCATTCAAAGATCCAAAGCTATTTTAGCTAAAAAAAAACACTATCTCCAGCGCCATAGGTATAAATGGAAGTCAGATATAGAAATCTCAATTGTATTGTCATAGAATAGACTTGTTGCCGTGATGTGGATCAAGTTTGGACTCACTAAGCCTTATAAATTGGAAAATCATAATGTTTTAGTGCCAAAAAATTGTTATAGAATTTTACTACTGGCTCTTTGAAGTTGAAATGCTATTTCTAAAGTTTTTCCAATAAAATAACTTTTTGACTACAAAGTTGTTTAACATCATCTTAAGAACACATTGATACAAAAAAATTTATTAAAAAAACATTAATGTATCCAAAAATGATCTTGCAATGTCAAAAAATGGCCCAAGTTTTTCTAAGCAAAAAGAATCCAAAGGTAGACCCCCTAGTACTAAAATGCTTGCCAAATCTTCATAACATCTTGGATTGTGCTTAGTTTCTTACCACTAAAACTAGACTTGAATCTAAATCTACTCCAACTAATTTCATTGAAATCAGATTCTAGATGAAGAAACAACTCCTCAAATTTTGGTCATCCAAAGTGCCCAATTCAGTCCTTCAGCATGCTCAAAGATTAAGATACAAGAAGAGACAACACCTATATATGCCAACATCAATCAATATCCAACCCCTTGAAATGGACACTACATTGATTATCTCATTTTCATTATTTTTTGATGTTGCCTATGGCTTTTTGAAAGAGGGAAAGAGGAGAGAATGAGTGAGGAGTAGCTCCGTATTTCTTGGTGAGGAGGGTTCAAGGTGTTAGACAAGTTTTGGCCCATAAGGCAGTAAGAGGTGCCGGATCTTACTTGCAAGCCTACTTGTATAGTGCCATTATTTGTTGAAAGGTGTTGTGAGTATACACATGTATTGGTGTGGGGCTTTGGAATAGAATTAGATGGACTCTTGCAAGAAGGTTGTTGGAGATCGGTGGTTATGGTCTATGAGGTAGATCTGGAGTGGGCCCTTGTGTTGGACTAGGCCAGTAGCAACCGATCCACAACCTTCACCACGAGATTCAGATCTTAGATCTAGATCTCAACCGGGGGAGGATACTTACACACCATACACTTGAATCAACCAAACCAGGCCACACTCAGCAAGAGAGATGGTGCACAAGATCAAACCGATCAATCAACAACCTTAGCAACTAGATACTTTTCTTTCATCGCACATTTGTTTATCATTTACTTTCTTTTCTCTCACTGCTTGGTATCTCCCTTCTAACAACTCGATATTTCCTAGCCTACCACACATATCTACTCCAAACTACATAGATCTAGCCCCTCCCAGCAGCAGCAAATTAGCAGCAACAGCAGACCTGACAACCGGCGCATACAAGTCCAAAGCCAAAGCATAGGATTGAAGCAAGGTCAGCACACAAAAATCAAGTCCACGCGCACAAGCCAAAGATTCAATAGGCTAACAACTCGATATTTCCTAGCCTGCACGTATCTTATAATTGCTAGGAAATTATTTGTACAAAACAACCAATGCTTTGTTCACACAACAAATTTTGAGGTTAGACCTAATATAGCTATGACAAGCATAAACCTCTATCTCAGAAGACTAACACGAGGCAACTCCACTATCAACACGCAAGATAGCAACAACAAAAAACACGGGAGGCAACACCACTAGCAACATAGGAGGCACCACCACCAACATTCGAGGCAAACAACAACAACTCCAATACCAACAAGCATGTCCACCAGCTCTAAGGATGGAACCCGCCATCAGCATCAACAAGCGCCGCCACCAAACCCGCATGAGGAGATCAACTTCAACGCCGTAATCACCTGCAGGAAAGACACAAAAATCTGTAGAAGAACAAGTTCAGCCCAACGGCGCTCAACGACACCAATCGGAAGCCAACAAAAATGGGAACTCCACAGCCACCACAGGACTGCACACAACTCAAGGCCAAATCCGACACACATGTACGTAAAATTGCAAGTAAGTCCTCTCACACAAATCCCATTGTTAACATTGTGTCTTCCTTCTCTAACCTCTAACAGGTACCACCAAAACTCAACGCCAATCACATTCAAATACAAGAGAAAGACCATTACCTGGACCACTAGCAAGCTCCAATGCATACACGTCCACGCTGCCAACGGATACAACAAGCAACGCGTCAAGACGAATGTGTCAAGACGAAACCCTAACGTCGTCATCCCAAAAAAAAACCAAGCCAAGAAATCAGATCCCTTGGATCCAAGATCCAGACATCACAACCATCAAGATCTAATCGCGCGGTCAGCACCATCACATAACCCTAGCCGTCACCAATCCAAAAGACGAATGTATGCAACAGCAACAGAAAACTCCAACGCATGTCATGAAGACTCATCAAGGTATAAAACATATCTCCCCCCACCAAGGAGACCCTCTTTCGGTCACTCATTTTTTGCCATCCTATCGTCTACATCAAACATTGTCTGGGAGCAAGAATCCTCGGAATGCAACATTGACTGCACCAGGAGGCCAGACCAACAACACCAACACGAGGAGAAGCTCCGACAGCTGCAAGCACAAAGATGCAAGCCTTGGAGACGCTCGCCGACCCCCCTCGACCTCAAACTGAAATATTTCAGTAGTGAAGTACATCTAACTTTACATTTGTATTATCTACTTCTATGTTGTATCCGCACTTCTAAACCCACACACACAACATTGATTTGGTACCTCATGGTCACCTACAGTCCATACCTCGTCTATATTAACCCCCCTCTTATACATCCATAGCACACAAAGAGCAGCGGAGGACACAAAGTGGACTACAGTAAACGAAAAGAGGAGGCAGAAGAAGAGCACATGTAGATCAAGACTCAAAGAGCAAGCTACAGGCAGATCATACCCAGTCGACGGAATCATGCACAACCAACGATAGCGGCAAAGGACGGAGGAGCTATGCATCATCCCAAAACAGCCCGCATCATCTCGTCAGCCTCTCATTGGTATAGCCCGACACAACCGCCGAAACCATTCGCAGCCCGCGTCAGTCCAAAACCTAAGGACAGAGTAAGGGCCCCCAAAGAAGTCCACAACTCGGGAAAGAAGGACGCGAGCCTGGTGCCCAGAACCGACAACTCAAAGAGGAAGAAGAGTCAGCCAACCACCCCAACACCCAGATCCAACAGAAGGATCTCGCGGACGCGGCCACACACTCAAGCGCAGAAGCAACAAGCATAAGCCAAGCAATTAGTCGGGGAGGTGCAAACCTTAAAAGTTGGACGTCCAAAATTGCCAAAGAGGGAGTAGAGCGCAAGAGCAGGCCGTCGCAATCGACCCACAAACTCCGCCCGCAGACAGCATAACCGCCGCAGCCCGCATCATCCCGGCGGTACAACCCAACACAATCTACACACACTGCCTGTAGTTGAAGGGGAGTCGGCCTGAAAGGCCACAAGAAAGCAAGGGCGACTCACAAATACGAGAAAACAGGGGTAGCTCGCGGGCACAAGAGAGCAAGGGTGGACGAGGAGTCATCAACGACGTAAGCTACAAGGCGCAAAAGAACAAGGGCGGGCGAGAGGCCGCCAATAGACACAAACCGTCAGGCGTTGGCGCAGGGAAGCAAGGGAGAAAGGTAGTCAGAGAACGTTGGGTCGGTTGCCCTTGGCGGCAATCTACTGAGGGTCGACTGAAGTCACGGGAGCAAGGGAGCTAGGGGCTACGAGACATTACTCTACAAAAGTACCCTAATTTGAAACCACATATTCACGTTATAATCTTCTATCTCCCTTAAAGTTTTATGATCATTGCTATCATTTGGTTAATTTTGCAAACCAATGGGCATGTATTCAAGTCTCAATATTAAAACATATTACTTGGAGAGGTGACCCTTACTGTGGCACCTCTTGTGTGTGTGTATGTATAATAGTCGTTAAAAGTCATAGCACTAACCACCCTCTCCAACTCTTTGAAAATTATTATCAATTTTATTGCTTGAACAATGTTAATATTGCCATATCTCACTCCTTCTTGAAAATCTTAATGTCAACAAGCCCTCAATGCATGTTGAGGGGAGATGTTAAGAACAAGATGATAAGGAGAAAAATGGTAGTAACATTGAACAATTCAGCTAGTAACACTCTCATCTCTTATTTCTACAGCATGTCTCAGCCTCAAACTACCGCCACACCCTCCAAGCGCCTATCCGTTGACGTGGTTGAGGAAAATCCTTGTACTATGAATGCAACCCAAAAATCTTTAATTATTACAACAAGTTTGCCTTCAACCAAATATTGGTTAGGCTTTCAAACAATGAATATAATTACAAAAAGAAATGGAGGTCAAAAGGTGCCTAGTGTTACCATTGAAGAGATGGTGGAGTATGGGATGGATAAAAAGGAAGCAGCTGAAAGCTTTGAGGCAATGCCCTCATTCCCATTTATCCCCCAAGAGGAATGGCCCTATAAACGGGTTGATGGAAAGGACGGCAACCATTTTAACCTCACCCAACTTCCAAGTGAAGTTGAGGTGGATAAAGATGGTTTTGCCTTGGACTAGCAAGTCCCTATCCACTTTGAATTGGGAAGTCAGATATGGTCAAAACATGTTGTGCTAGACATAGTAAAAGCAAGATTGAAAGAGATGGAAATTTCTTCAGAGACATGCATTGGTGAACCAATTGCCATGTCTTGCCATCACCAAACCGATAATTGGACTGGTGTCGTTAAATTGCATCTTAGAAACCCGGATATTCATGCCAAAGGGTTGTTACAAGGACTAAGGCCCTTCATTCTTATCCTAAATGAAGGAATACCACACCAAGGAAAGGTTTGTAAGTCATACAATCCCTTGGCTTTCTCGCATCTTTTATCAATAAAAATAACCGGTCCTAACCTTGTCAACATAGAACCATACAACTTGCATGAGGAGATTGTGAAGGACACTTTTGCTAGGAGTTATGACTTCAAAGTTACATGAATAGAAAAGAAGTGCTCTTATCAGTTTGCATGGGTCAAAACTCCCTCCCCGGAACAAGCAGCCAAAATAAAAGACTACAAAATCACATTTTACAATGAGATCTTTGTACCCGTTTTTGCAACCTGGAAGATGGATGAGGATGAGATCGCAAAAAAGAAATGCCTAATTCTAATTGCGAAAAACCTTAACAAAATAAAAAACCGAAAAAGAACTTGGGGAGGGAATAAAATCCATACTTGGGGAGGAGAATGTGGTAGACACATTCTTAAAACTTGAGCATGGCCAACACGTAGGGACTTGCAATATCCAATGCCTAAATGCGGCCGTATACAAAAAATATGTCAAACAAAGTAAAAAACTCCATGGCAAATATATAATGTTCACCCCCACCCCAAGAGCCTAGATGGCAACAACAAACCTAGCGTGGAGGAATTAACAAGGCTTGGATTCTCGGATGTAAACTCGGCGGTAGCTAACGCGGTGATAGCCATGGAGAACGGCCCAAACAAAGGTAATGGTATCACCCTTTAGCAACTCCGTAGGGAAATGAAAACCATGAAAGGAGATATTGTTGAAGAAACAAGACAATATGCAGACATGGTGCAAACGAACACGGTAAAATCCCTTAGAGGAGAAATGTCAACTCTTCGATCCCAACTCATTGCAACCATCATGGCGGCGGAAACACAAGCATGAGAACAAGACAACGCTACAGTTAACAAAAATACTATAGTATATATCTATACTATATCCCAAAAAAAACATAGTATATCTACATGCTATCAAACAAATCAAAAACAAAACAAATAATAACAACAACAACAACAACAACAACATCAACAACATCAACAACAACAAACACACACAAAACTACAAACACACACAAAAACAAAATTGACCTCATAAACACAAGAAAAAACACAATTCCACGTACCAATACAAAACCAAAAACTCCCAATATCCAATACACGTTAATATTTTTACACTCACCATAAACAATATTTCAAAAACAACATCACACCCAATCAAAGACGTACACATACTCTAAAACAAACACAACACCAATAACTCAAAAAAACCACAAAAAAATTACACAAAAGAAACAAGAATTTCAAAACACAACACCAAATCTAAACACCTAAAACTCCTACTACTTCTAAGTGGAGACATAGAAACCAACCCGGGACCAATGCCCGATACACTAAAAAGACATCCCACTTCACATAAGAAAAACGCCAAAATATACTTTGTACCAAACACCCTAAAGCTGCAACCAAAATACAAACACATCGCTCAAATATTTGCACCTCTTTTGAAAATCACACAAACACTACATCATCTACACAACACTACATACACAAATATTGCCCAATACATACAACAACAAAATACACATCCACCATCACATATTTTATATACCCTAGTAATTACCACCCACCCAAACATAGACGAGTGTAACTATATTTTAAACCCACAAACCCCGATCATAATTACATGGGCTGACCCACTATTACAAACTTTATCAAACTTACAAAATCCACCAGAAAGAAATATTCATACCCCACACCCATATACAAAATTTATTGAAGAAAATCGGAATATTATTAATCACGGTGTCGTGTAGAGAGAGTTTTGCTTTGGGGAAATCACGGGGATTCTGGCTGCTGCTAGTATGATTTGAAAACAAAGGTTGTCTTTCAGTAAAACGCCGATTCTTGAACGTCGAATCTTCTTCAACCTTCTTCAAACTGGTCCACGTTGGCCTATCATGTGGTGGTTCTAAAGGGTTAAGGGTAAGGGTAGGTGATAAGAAACCACGGCCTCGGACGGGTAAAACGGGACGGCCAAACCACGAGCTGACCGTCCGAAAGATTGGCTCCTAAACTTTAAACCCACGGTGACCAACAATCGCGCCTCACCGGTGGGAACAACATAAACACGACCGTGTGGGCCATTAATCCCACTTCGCCGCAACAAAGTTTACGAAGCAGAATTGAAAAACAACTAGCCTCCAAAACCGGCTGGGAATAACAAATAAAGACAACGAGCCTCCAAAGCCGGCTAGGAACAACAAAGCCACAAACCACAACACGCGAGTCTTCTAGTCTTCTTATCTTCAAGTCTTCATATCTTCTTATCTTCAAGTCTTGAAGTGTTCAAAAACACAAAAGACCTCCCAAAGTTCTTTTCCACACTAGCTGCGAGCTTCCGATCGATGCCACAGATGGTTTGAGCCGCCAAATGCCAAGTGCTATAGCTTTTCGGAAAGCTGGTGCAATAAGCTAATACCCTCCAAAATCTCAGGTTATTCTAAACTACCCTCCTAAAAGTTATGGAGGTTCAAAGTTTGTGCCTTCTTATATCGATGGCAGCAAATCCTCTCCAACTTCGGCGGCTATAACTTCTATACTACGATTCTAAATGAGCCGTATAATAGCTTTATAGAAAGCTAGTTTAATAAGCTACAACTCCTCTAAATTTCACTTCAAACTAATCTATTCACTAAAAGTTGTGTAAGCTTAAAACTCACGCCTCCCCACTTCCAAGACGGCAGAACTCTCCTCTACTTAGATGGCTATAACTTTTTCATAGCGCATCTAAATGAGTCGAGTGATAGCTTCTTAGAAAGCTAATACAATGAGGTATGCTTCTTTCAAATTTCAAGTCCGAACACAAAGTATCAAAGCCGTGGTGAAGGACCGAAGTTGCTGCTCTTCTAATTGGGTAGCGGCTAACTACTCCTCACTCAATCTCTCATAATTTTTGCGTATGAACTCCAAATTGAACAAAAACACCGCTCAAAGAAGTGCAACTTCTCAAGGAACAACTTCACAAACTTTCATAACATTCTCATGAAAAACGAGTACACACCGCCCGATCTCATTCTCGGGAATTTTCTCACAGCACTCTCTACACACCAAAAAGCACACACCAAGAGGAAAGGAGAGTCGCCCCTTATCCTTCCACATCAGCCCATGCCTAAGCCACATGGGCATCTAAAGCCTATTGGTTAACCTCCAAAAGCACTCTAAAGTCTATCAAGATAAGATAGGAAAGAAACCCCAATCATTGGGCTTCAAAAGGTGTGGTTCCAAAAGAATTCTAAGACGGTCAAACTTTTTCTTAGTTTCTTTTCTTTTTCTTTCTTGGATCTTGATCTAATATAAACATAAACACATAACAAACTCCTATATTAACAACTAAATGGATTCTACCTTCATCTAACCGTATAAAAACTCTAGAATTTGACGGAGTACCGCAGAAACATAACTTGCTCTCCGTTCATCACTTAAATAGCTCAGCGGCCCTCGAAGCCAAAGACGGTGGCCCATCTCATTAGAAAAGCGACTCACCATTTGGCCTTCATTGGTATTTTCAAAACACCCTTCAAACACCATCTGACGGCCACCCGTCAATGAAGCTTCAGCCTTCAATACAATCACTAGAGCTCTCGCGTCCGGTTGTAGATTCACAAATGCAAGTTGCCGCAGACTTGGATTTGGACGTGGTTGAACACGACGCTCGGAAGGCCCCGCTTCATCTCGCACTCGCCGTCTGGAAGTTGATGGTTGAGAAGATTGAAACGGATCCTTCGGTAATTGCGATAACGACAACTCCCACTCATCTGGGTCTTGAGAATCCATATTGCCAACTCTAAACTATCTAAGCTTTTAGCTTGGAGTAAACTATGTGAGGCAAGGGAAATACCTTCCCTATATATCTTACAGTAACTTCTTTAAGAAGCTTGCCTTCACTAAATTTACTCTAATAGCCATTAAAAATACCATTTCAACTAAAAATAGCCTACACCAAAAGATCTGACTAAAGGACAAAGTTACAACTTGACACACTTCCTCTGTAATGGTATAAAACCGCCTCGAGCCCACTTACAGTCGCCAAGTTGCGGATTTGGTTGGCTGTCAGGTCCATTATACGTTGTTTGCCGGTTCCGAGTTCGATTCTCATCAACTCGTTGAACGGCCTGGATAGTTGCAACTTAGCACTTGCTAGTGAAGCAGGAAATAAGCAGCCAACCGGCCATTTATGCGCCCTGAGCTAAAGTGACAAGATGCAGGCTTCCAAGATACGCTGATGAGCTCCGGCTACTCTGTATTCAACCAAACCGTGGATTTCTCCACGACTTCAATATTTTGTCTCTTTATTCTCATTATCAGTCTGATGTCAAAGGCAACACTTTTAATATTTTCACACAATGTAGTAATTTACGTCACGACAACGGAAACTCAATACATAAAGAATTATACAATTTTTTACATAGCCAAACCATACCGCCCTCAAGCGACGCAACAAAACAAAAATTCCCTTCACTTCCTAAGAATTTTATTAACAAGACACTAAAGTGCTTCGACCTCATAACAAAATATACCCATCTACCCTCTCTCCCCTCTTTCCTTCCTCCACAGAACCAAGACACTAGCACAAACAACAAAAATACAAACATCATTACATGGAATGCAACATCTCTAAACACTATTCTATCTAGTTTACAAGCTTTGACCACATATACGGAAACACCACCAGCCCTCATAGTTATTCAAGAAACAAAAATATCCGCTACAAAATCTATTAAATACATACAAAATATTTTTCAAGACTATGAACTTATTTTTAATAACACACATGCATTAACAAGATGCATTCAACAACGGAGACCATACACACCGGGCCGCGGCGGCCTCCTTACACTAATACACAAGAAACATGCCTTTCCGGGCAACATAAAAAAAAATCCCTACTCCAATGCACATATCCCCCTACCTTCAAATAATTAAAATTACCAATCAACCACTACAACCATGGTTAATCTTTCACGTGTATATGCCATCTCACCCCGAAGATACTAGATTTATTATAGACATACAAAATACTATTACATCTCAGATGAATAATAACTCTAATCACACTTTCATGTTATGTGGAAATTTCAACAGAGACATAGCATTAATTGGTCGACAAAATGGAAATCTTAACACCCCCCCCTCAAACCATAGATTACCAATGGCGCAACTTTACAGAAAACCTAAACTTCACCTACATAAATACTGATACACAATACTCCAGACAAGGCGGCTATAACTATAGCGATTGGAGCCTAATAGACGGCTTCTATATAAACACAAATAATAATACACAATACACTTCGACATCAAATAAAGACGTTATTCTCAACTCGGATCATTCACCCATACAACTTCACATTCCAAATAACATATTAATAAGTCGGACCCCTATAATCACAAATAACACCACTAAACGCATACTTAACCCCATCCCAAAAGATAACTTAGAAAAATTCAACACAAAGTTCTTCGAAGAAAACTCCATGCAAGTTGAATCCCTCATAAACATCCTTGAAAATAATAATCAACTCTCTCAAACACAATGGTACGAAACGTGCCACATCCTAGATACACTTATCAATAGTATCTCCGATACATTAGAACAAACTTGCAAAGCCCAATCAATACCACAAATGACAAACCGAGCATCACAACAAGGTGGATATTTACTCCGCAAGCTTACAAAAATATGGAAACAACACTTAGCTACATATCATATAATACGAAAAACTATTAGAATTGCAAAAAAAATCCACATTGGCGTAACCATCCCATATGTAACGAATTACTAAATTTGCACCATACCCAAATCCCTGCCCCGCCCCCTCCGGACTTGCCCCACGATACATGGGTAAAAGACATTGCACTAATTGCAAAAAATGCCAACATACAAGCCCGACAAGTAATTACAAAATACTCCAAAGAGAATATTAAAAAAGCCATTTCAAAATATAGACAATTATACAAAATTAGCTCTAAGAAAATAAATAGATTTTTTTTTTAAAACTGGAATCTCCACCATTAGATTGTATCACAGACCAATATAATAACATTCTAACCAGCCCAAAAGACATTGCAAACGAAATATTCAACCAATAGACAAAAAACAATAGACCCACAGTACCAACATGTAACTACCAACCACAACACCCAATTGAATGCACATGTGCAGTACGCCAATATCCCTAGCATAATCTAGATGGATTTACCTTAGACAAACGTGGCATACCTAAAATTCCACTATATACATACTTCAATAGAGCCATATACGACACATGCCTCGGCAACCTCGGGAATAACAAAGTCCTAAGGCCAAACCATGTACTGAACTCAATACTCAAAAACATGCCCCCAAGATTTCATAAACTACTATTTCTATTCTTCTCTCATTGCTATAAACAAAAACAAATACCAGCCTGATGGAAAACAAGTGCAACAATCTTACTATACAAAAAATGAGATCCTTCAATACTACCAAATCATAGACCAATTGCATTAGCCAATGCAATATATAAACTCTACACCAGTACAATCACCTCAATATTATCCTCATATGGTCAAAAGTTTAAAATCCTACATGGCAGTCAAAAAGGATTTAGAGCAAAGAGAAGTACATCTAAACAAATACCAACCATAATAGTGGCACTAGAAGATGTACAATTCACAAATCAAGACATATATGTATTATATGTTGACTTCAAAAATGCATTTGGCTCAGGGTTGTCATACTGGACGGACGTCCGGTACGCCCGTCCGTCCGATTCGCCCGTCCGGTAGAGCTCTCGCCCGTCCGGGTAAGTCAACTGAGGGTTGACTTACCCACTAGGTAAAAAACAGGCGACGTGGCAGCCATGTTGGCACCACATAGCTGCCACGTAGGAGAGGGTCATGTTTGAGTAGGATCGGAGACTAATGGCAGGAGGGAGGTGGGGCGGAGACGTCCCCGCCCTGCCCGTGTGGGGCGGGGACGTCCCCGCCCCTTCAAAAGTTAGTTAATAGTGTTTAACTATTGACACTATGTTGGTAAACTAAAATTTATGTTTACTGTAGTATATACTAATGTGAACCCATACACCAATTGCAAATGAGGCACTTAGTGTAGTGACATAACCGGACACTAAATGCCATTTACTACACTATGTATCAATTTTTGTAGAAATAATAAATTTATTTCTTTCACTTGTGCACATTTAGTGTATCAATAGTGTATCAATTGTTATTTGTGCTTGAACAAATGCAAATCTCGGATTTAGAATTTAAGATTTGGACGTATCCAATTTTGATTAAAATATAACGTATGGCAATTGCCAATTACACATATTCTTCTACGAAGATGCCGTATTGCCTATTTAACCACCACATGCGAAACTAATGCAGCTAATTAACAAAAAACTATTGTCGGTAACAACATAGAGGCATAGTCCAGTTGTGGGGGGGTTTCATTAATGTGTCTAAATCATCTGGTACAGAAGACCGTTCTTCGAGCAGTTGTTTTTGCAACGCTGTAAGTTTTAGCTTCAAGTTTACATATTGCTCCGTGTTTTTGCTGGTGAAATACAAAGTGTCCCAATCTTCTTTCCAAATTTTTTCACAAATCCAACCCACCGCAAATGCATCTGCTGCCTTGGAGTGGAGGTGTGACCGTTGCATGACTTCAAGCGAGTTGGTGGAGTCCTGCGGCCCAAAATTATAGAACAGTTCTGGTGCCACAAACCGCCACCGCTCTCTCTCTTGTTGAAGCTCCTCCTTGAATTGAAAACCCTACCTTGATGGCTCATTCTCCACAACCCGACTAAAAAGCCCCCAATCGCAAATTCCGATGTACACTGTATCGGGTTTCCACTCATCAAAGTGGAGCAAAACATTCGATGGAGAGATGTCATTGTGTATATAATTTGCGTCGTGGCATTTTCCCACAATGACAAGCAATGATAGCGCAAGGTTCACTCGATTTTGGCGGTAAGTTTTTACCCACCGAAGCTCTTGGATTGACAACCCGGTATTCGGATGCATCTCAATCCGTTCAAATGGCAATGCTTTGTCCACTTTCGAGTCAAACTTAGACCAAAAAGAAGCCAGAGATCCCCCATTCCACCAGAGCGTGTACCCTTCCATAGTTTTCGGGTGGATGTACGCAAGTCTAATGATCCCTGGATGTACTACCGGACACCCTCCAGCCTCGTTGATGATGTTTCGGCGCTTCTCCCTCTCGTTGATGTTGGTCAGAGTCTTTCCGGCGAAGTAAATCCAACTTGGAATGTTTTCCAATTTGGTTATCATCACCTTCCGTACAGCCCCATAGCCACCCACCGCGCTCTGCCCTGGCATTGGTATCACTTTAGCGCAACTTTCAAGCCACTTGAAAGTTCCACCAACGTAGTGAGCCAAAATTTGTTCCTCAATAGTCGCTTTCCAAGGAGCTAGTTTCTTCTTACGGGAAGAAGAGTACTGTTGAACGAAGCCCTAGATCATCCTCATCTTCGCCACTAGTGCGTGCTCCTCCAGGTTCCAGTTGCTCTCATCCTCCTTCTTCCCTGTGACGTAACACCAGTTTGCAACGATATTGGTGGTCAGTGCGGTCACTTGTGTGTCCAACCACTCCGAATGCAACCAATAATCTGAGAAATTATTAAATTTCTGAGATTTATCAAGGTTTGACATTAATTCGTGTCGCATGTCAACCGTCAACTTGTGGTATCCCTCTTCGTTGTGAGTCAAATAGCTCCTCGTCAACGCCCCTGTCGTCCGATGCTTGTAAAACTCGACGGTAATCCCTCTACATTCAACCATGTATTCGTACGGGGACATATCCGGATTTGGTGACTTCTTCCGCCTCTTCCCGCTCGATGACGACGGATTCAATGATCCCGAAGTCAACTCCGTGTTGGTGGACGGAAGAACCGTCTCATCAACATCATCCAAGTCCATAAATATTGGGCGCTTCTCCATCGACCTACTTCCTTCTCCCGCCATATGTGATTGTCAAGTCCCTACCGTGGTCGAAATTCCAAGTTGATGGTTTTAAAAAAAACCGCAAAGAGTCTAGGTACAATAAATGGGCCAAGCCCGATCACCCACCAAACTCACTTTCAGGCCGCAAAGCGAACTCACACGTGAGGCCTAGAGAGTGGACTTGGCAGAGAATAAGGACAAAATGTCCCCTATTTATATGGTGTAGGGTTCCTTTTGCGAAGACGTCCCCGCCCTACCTGGGCAGGGCGGGGACGTCTCCGCCCCTGCCCGGTAAGGGGCGGAGACGTCCCCGCCCCTGCCCGGGGACCCTAGACTAGTGCTTCGTCTATCGGCTATATAATATCGTGCACACCCCTAATTGTCCCCGCCTCACATACTCCCTCTTCATCCACCTCTTAATTGAGTTGGTTGTGGGCGTCGTGTGAGGACTTCATCCATTCGCATCACATATATTATTCAGATTTTCCCCACCTATGGCCACGCCGGTAAAAATGAATAAAGAAGAACGAGACAAGAGTCGACTACCATCGGGAAACAAGCAGCGGAAGAGGTTGCATGTGCTTCAGAATCCTGTTAAATTGGCTTTTAAAGGTTGAGAAGAAGTTCCGGAGCCATGGAGTTTCGAGGATTGCGCAAACTTCATCGAGTGGTGCCATATCGACAAGGCTTTCCCGGAGGAGCGACACAATTATCACCGACGCTTTCACAAGGCAAATTTATGGAAGTGCACCGATGAGGCGTTCAAAAATCGGTGCATTGAAGTATACCAGGTCTTGTACGACATCCCTTATATCAAACGCAACGAAGTAAATCTCTTCCTTGCGCGAGGTGTCCATGCGGAGGTAAAGTTGGGCAAGAGGGTGGATTGGTCCACCTTGAAAGCCATGGGAGATAGCATAAGAGTTCCTTCTCCGGCGAATGGATTGATTCCAATGGGGACACGGAGGTATCCAGAAGGCGGATTGGGCAAATCGATGGCGAAGACTGAACCGGTCGACACGTATGAGACCGATCCCTCAAACACGGATACAGACTCTGACGGATCCCACGTTCCAATCACAAGGAGCCAAAGGACACAAGCGCGCACCAAACGAAGGAGGGCGGAACAAACGGTTAACGTAGTCGTTAACAATACTGTTAATTAAGTTGGGGCTCAGGTACAATCCCCCGCGGTTGTTGATCGAATGTTAGAAGCCTCTACTGGTGCTATTTTTGCCAACACTATCCAAACCTTGCTGAACCAGTTGGAAGGGAAGACAACAGAACTATTGTCATTGCGCGATGAGGTTCGCAAGTTGAGAGTTGATGTCAATGATAAAAACATTGTTATTGACCAGCAACGACGTCATATGGAGGAGCTCCGACTTGCCCTTCAAACTAGTACAATGACCACAGAAGATCGGAATCCACGACGGGAGGAAGAAGTGCTTGTACACGTGTCAATCCAAGACGATTCATTGTCGTTTGATGAAGCCGTTACCAACGCAGACAAAGCTATGGTCATCAAAGAAAAAGGTGTGGGGGGTGACGGCGGCAAAGAGCTCGCTAAAGCGTTTGAAGAGAATTCAAGACTACAAAGTCGTTTGGATGTGTTGGTAGAACATTACTATCAATGGAAGTTGGCATGCGTATTCACGGTCGATCGGTCCCGACAATTGGTGGCGGAATTCCAAAAAATCGACAACAACTATACCGAAAACAACCAAGAGAGGGTGTTTGGTTTGACATCGTGGGCCCTCGTAGATGATCTTTTCAAGATGGATGAAATGGCGATGGTGAAAACCGCTGGTGGGCAAACAACCATCGATTGGTCCCGTTACAAATGGGATTTCAAAAAGGAGGTTTCATCTACCCTCGACCATCGGGGCAAACCCATGTTATTGTGGCCACAACCTTCGAGCTTCGTATCCGACGGTACGACTTGCTCAATTTGTCTAAACCCATTTGGTCCAGAAGGTGGGATGCATCTAGGCACTTGTGAGCACTTGTACCATCCATTTTGTTTGATTAGCTTGATGGTTGTACGCCGGCGGTGCTCATTGTGCAAGGCCCCTTTTCACGAGCGATTGTACGAACTTTTTGGATTAGTTCCATATATGCCCCCACATTGGGAGTTCAATGTGACGAACGCTCATGATCAATCACATATGTGGGGAAAAGATTTGGTGTGGAGCTAGAAACTGAAGATGCACTCGTTGGATAAGATGCACCTCTCAAACGAGTGGGGTTGGGAAAGGGACCCGGAGCAGATTGTCCGGGTGTGCAAGAATTTGATCCCGTTAAAGGGCGAATACGGTCAAGGAAAACGAAATTTCTTCTACCAATGCTTTAATGGCCATTGGGACGAGAACGGGGAGCAATTTCGTTTCGGACCTCATCCACGGCAATGGTTGTGGGCCGTTGACGGAGTTCGCATCACAGACGACAACGGGGATCGCATTTCTCACGACGTTGACCAACCAGATCCGCAAGAACTAAGACAATTATCGGAATCAGAGTGGAAAGAAATTTTCCGAAATGACGGAATCAACTTCTTGCTCAATGTCCACAGTCCAGGGACATGGCAAGCGCTCGACCAGCTCATGCCATCTCAAATCCTAAGGGCCGTGTTGGATGAAGATGGACCAGCGAGGAGAACACGATCGGCGTCTCGTAGACTTGTATTGGGCTCAGATGAAGACCTCCCTATGCACGTAGGGGCACACGACAACGACGTAGGGGCGAGTGGCACTACTAATAGCCCAATGAATATTGACTAGGTGTATTTTTTATTTTTGCGGTGCCAAGAGACAATTTTCTTACAATGCTTCATCTTTTAGCGTTTAATGTATTTTCCCATTTTCGTATTACATTATGGATACTAAAAAAAAATATGAATAGTACTGTCTACATTCTACTTGATAATAGTGGTGTTAATCTGTGTGATTATGGATGTGCTTAAGCCTCAAAAGGATTTGTGCGTTTGTATTAAAAAAAATGGTGTGGACCAAGTTTTAAACCTCCAAGCATTTTTAATCCCTAAAGGACCAAGGCATTTTTGCACCAAAAACACTTCAAAACTGCGAGGCTATAGTATAATGCCTAAGAATGGAGACAAAACCTTTTTATTTCTACATCTAACCGTAGGATCACAATAAATACTTCTTTGTTAATGTCTCCACAAAATTTCATAAATTTTAACCACACGGATTGAAAGGCTTGCATAGCTCCCATGCTATTCACTGCTTGGTATCAAATTTTTGCACTAGATAAGGCCTAAATCCATTACTAATGGTAGTTTAGGATGATGTTAGTTCCTTATACACCAATTGTTAGATGTAGAAAAAGGGTGTACCTTATTCAAGTCAACTATGCTAGTAGTGGAAGCTAAAAAACGGGCAAGTAACGTTTTAGTTTTTAGATACTTGATATGTTTTAGATTGATGTATATTTATGGTCAATATCAAGGTCTACACCACATATTGTTGTGGAAAAAATCAAAAGTATAAAAAGTTAAAATCTCTAAGTTTTATGTGGTAAGACGTTTTTGTTTTTGGTACCTTGCCCGTTATATTTTTGGCAATATGTGAAAATCTTTGACTTGAGTTGAGGCATTATTTTCCACTAAAGACAAGGAATTTTTTTTTTAATTTGAAAGGAAATAATTTTCTACACTCTTATGTTTGCTCCAAAACTAATAGGGAGCTAATAAAGGTGTTCCTTATTAGAGAGCATGCCGTCAAAGTACAAGAGTTGTACTTTCCATTTCGCCTTCCTCCCTAGAACTAGGGAGAGACATAATCTGCATGTTATTTTAAGTGCATTAGGATCTTGTCGGAACCAAAAATAAATCACCCCATATTTAATTGTGCACCCGCCTCATGGAGATGAGGAGTGCCTCGGCCAAGCAAGAGTGGCCTCAAACGCCTCCTTGGAAAGTTTTGTGGGGACAAACCCCCCCCCAATTTACAAGCAAACGTCCCCGCCCTGCCCTGGTGGGGCGGAGACGTCTCCGCCCCATACCCGGGCAGGGGCGGGGATGTCTCCGCCCCATACCCGGGTAGGGGCGGGGACGTCTCCGCCCCCACCGGATTACTATTTTAATGGAGGGGGACCTCATTTGTCCCCACCTCGCATACTCCTATCCACCATCTCTTCATTGAGCTGGATGTGGGCGTTGTACGAGGTCTCATTCATCCATCCACGCCAGAATTTTGCATTCACACGTGCACACCATGTCTTCATCCGGACAATTGGCCAAGGAGGAGCGTGACAAGACCCGTGCAAGAGCGGGGAACGCCCATCGGAAGCCGTTGCACGTTCTTCGAAATCCCGAGAAGTTGGCTTTTCGAGGTTGGGAGGACGTAGTGGAGCCATGGAGTTTTGATGATTGCGCGAACTACATCAAGTGGTGCCACATCGACAAGGCTTTCCTAGAGGCGCGACACAACTATCACCGGTGCTTCCACAAGGCAAACTTGAAACATTGCATCGACGAGGCGTTTAAAAACCGATGCATCAAAGTTTACCAGGTGTTGTATGACGTCCCATTCATCAAACGCAACGAAGTAAATCTCTTCATTGCGCGGGGTGTTCATGCGGAGGTGAAGTTGGGCAAGATAGTGGATTGGTCCACTTTGAAGTCGATGCCGGGGAAGGTAAAAATTCCTCGCCCTGAAAATGGAATAATTCCAATGGGATGGCGCAAGTATCCGGAAGGTGGATTGGGCAAGTTCATGACTGTGATGGACGACATACCTAGCTATGATACTAACACGTCAAGTTCAGATGATGACTCCGACGGAACCCACGTCCAAGTCGCGAGCGAAAAGGCACAAGCACGTGGTAGGCTGAGGAGGACCGAACGAGCCCTTCACCAACGTTACTATTGACTAGGAGTATTTAAAGGTTTAGGACGTAGCAAATCAATTTTGTCAACATTACTTTTGCTCTAAACATTATATGGTTTTAAATATCCTTTTTGTTCGTAATGGTACAATTTATTTAGAGAACTTGCACATTACATTCTACTAGAGGCTTATACTACCCGTTATGGATGGGGACTTGCATAGCTCCCATGCTATCCACTACTTGGTTTATTAGGGAGCTAATAAAGGTGTTCATTATTGGAGAGCATGCGGTCAAAGGACAAAAGTAGTACTTTCCCGAAAGCCTTCCTTCGTAGACATAACCTGCGTCTAATTTTAAGTGCGTCGCAATCTTGTCGGAACCAAAAATAAGATACCCTATATTAAAACCTCCACCCTCCTCATGGAGAGGAGGAGTGCCTAAGCACCCAAAATGCCCCAAAGGCCTCCTTCTCCTGGGTTGGGGAGACGTCCCAGCCCCTGCCCTGGTGGGGCGGAGACGTCCCCGCCCTTACCCAGCAGGGGCGGGGACATCTCCCCACAAGAGGGCAGGGTGGAGACGTCCCCGCCCTTGGCACTTCAGGTCCCACCCGTTTTTGGCTCGTGTACAAAAGGTTCGGGGAGGGCCGATTGTCCTCACGCTTGTCACCTTGGCCTCTATCCCTTGGACCTGAATTCAGTTTGAGCTCCTTACGAGTCTACTTGGGTGGCAGGCGGCACTGGTGTGCGGCTGAGGTGATGTAAAAATTGGTTCAAGCATTGCACCAGCGCTATCAGACTTCACATTTTCACCTGATTCTATACTATAACTAGCTTCGGATTTTGGCTTAGACGGGACTTGCACATTATTTGGCATAAGCCGTGAATGCACTGGGAAGTCAAAGGAAGCAAACAAAAGAATGGGAACCTTGGTACAATTTTGGTGACAACGGGGGCAAAGTGAGTTGTGTTTTCTCTAACTACACTTTTAGCTACAAACATGAGCGTGCGTTCGCTCACTTTGGATACGGCGCCAAGTCAGAGAGGTCGATTTGTCGTAGCCTACCTCCCTATGTGCGAAGTCGATTTGCCAATTGTGGAAACATTGTTCCGCAACGAATGACGGGCGGGGACATGTATGGCGGAGATTCAGGCCCGAGTGGTCCATCGAGGACACCAACTATTGACACTTCAAGCCAATCCGACACTCAAAATAATGTGGCGGGTGGGGTAACAAGTGGGCCTCAGGAAGGAGTGCCTAATCTCTCTGAAGAAAACGACCGCGAACATGTGTCGGGTGGTCTTACCGCCTCGAATTCCACTAGATATGGGCAACTACATCAACAACGGATGCTTGATGCTTTTAACATTGCAAAGAAGAAGGAACTTGATGAGAAGTGGGCGACTTTTTTCTATCAAGCGAATGTGCCTTTTAATGTGGCGCGAAATCAAGCGTTCATCGATGCAGTGAGGGCGACATCTGTGGCAAAGTTTGAGTACACTCCTCCTACATATCACCAGTTGAGGACTAGATTGATTGAACCTAAGAGGTTGCAAATTGAGAAAGAGATTGAAGCCAAAGTTGGTTTTGCCATCAAGGATTATGGGGTGTCAATATGCACGGATGGTTGAATGATGTCCATCGGAGGCCCCTCATGAATTTAATGATGTCGTGCCCCACTGGTGACGTATTCTTGGGGAGCATAGACACCAGTGGTGAGAAGAAGTCCATGCGGTACATAGCGGACCAAGTGAAAGTTTACATTGAGAAGGTGGGTTCCAAGAATGTGACACAGATTTGTACAGACAATGCTCCCAACATGCTTGGAGCGATGGATGATATTATTCTCACATACCCGCACATTCACAAGCAGGGGTGCATGGCACATGCATTAGATCTCATGTTGGAAGATTATGCGAAGGTCTAAGAATTTAAAGATTTAATAGAGAGGGCAAAGAAATTGTGCAAATATATTAGAAACCACCATTCGACAATGGGAATACTTCGTGAGTTGAGTTCAAACCTGCATATTGTAGTGCCCACTGAAACCCGCTTTGCTTGTAATTTCCTTATGTTGGATCAATTGGTGAGACTCAAAGGAGTGTTGGAGCAGTTGAAAGACCACCCCCGTGTTGTAAACTATTTTGCAACCCTACGGAACAAATAAAATGGAGAGCAAGCAGCAACCGCAGCGCGTAATGTGGTGCTCACCATCGAAGATGTGGCCTTTTGGCAATGATGTCAGAATTACATGCACATGACTGGGGATGTTTTGAAGGCATTGCGTGTGTTTGATGGCCGCGAACTAGCCATGGGTCGTGTGTGGCTCGTGATGCATAATTTGCGAGAACACGTGTACTCTTTGAGAGAGTCATCCTTTACTCTACGAGCTGACATAGCATCCACTCTTGAGCAATCTTTTGATGCCCGGTGGCAAATGGTTTTTACCGATGTTCACTACGCCGGGGCTCTTTTGAATCCGTACCTCAAGGATAATGTGGCGCTTAGGGCTGACGGAATCGCACTAAGAGCATTGAATCGGGTTGTTCGCAAAATGATGGAGGTATTGGAAGTCTCATATGAGGACGTCTAATATGAGTTAACACAGTACGAGGAGGGCACAGGACCATATGGCCCTACCGAGGCATCTGACATCCGCCAGACAAAGCTTCAACTCCACCAATGGTGGGCCAGGATTGCAGACAAGGCATTGTCTAAAATAGATGTTCGTATTCTAGCCCTTACGTGTTCAGCTAGCTCTTGCGAACGAAATTGGAGAATGTACTCGTTTGTCCACAACAAGAGCCGAAATCGATTAGCGGCAGAAAAGGCTGCGTCATTGGTGTATATTTATACCAATAGCCGATGCCTTCAACAAAGACCGGGGGCCGATCCTGTTTGATGGTACGATGCGAATATTCACTCGGAGGATTCCGATCCAGATGCCCTAGGGCCGGTCCCGGTGGGTGAACCTAATCGTGAATTTGATGTGTTGATAGCCAAGGAAGAGGAGGAGCACAATATGGCAACTCCCCGCACTCTGCTGGAGTACCGTGGACACCCTAATCTTTGGGCGGAAGGCGCCGATCATCTTGAGGAAACGAGAAACTATTATGGAGATGATGACGATGTGGAAGAAGAATTGGCTCAAGGTCGTTGGGGACCTTCGAATCAAAGTCCTCGTCGCAGTCCTTCGCCTCATTTTCATCAAAATGAGAGCACTCATGAAGTGCAACCTTTGTCTACTTCCTCAGAGAGCGACATCCCAAATGTGACTAACCTTGAAGAGCCTGAAACGGGGGGGGGCAATGTCGGGAATGTTCGCGACGAGGACAATTCTCCATCAGACTATGGTGGTGGAAATGGAGATGGCGACAACAACGGAGCGGGAGAGAACGCAGTAAATACTGCGACTCAAAACAACCAAGCATCGGTTGAAAACCGGTATGGCCAAGAGAGCCCTATTGGAATGGGTGCATCATTTCATAGCGCTGGAGTCGTTCAAGGAGACTCTAACGCAAATGTTGTAAACACAACAATTGTAGGGACGACTCGAAGAAATGAAAGGGTTGTTAATCAACGAAAGCGTTTTGACCCGGAATATGTAGACCTCGATGATGCTTTTGCATTCACAGAGGACCTTGAGCCACAACCATCTCCGGTTGTAGTGTTGCCTACGGTTATCAATGACCAGAATGTACCAACGCCGCCTTCTCGGAATTCCTCTTCTCCTAGAACGGCAAATGCCATGTATGGACCTTTTCAACAAAGTGTAGGCGTTGAGGGGATGGGTCTAAACACTTCCGCTACTACTACCAGAAATGGCAGACCCCCTTTGGCCGCTACAAGGACTCCTCTTCATCCAATGGGTCAATATATACAACCGAGTGCAAGGACTAATGCTCGTGGAGGGTCTAGAGGCCATGGAGCAGCTAGAGGCCGTGAAGGAAGAAACAACGGCGAAGCATCCTCCTCAAGGCATCGTAGACGTCCCCTCCTTGGAATAGGGGCACGAGATCCGAACGTGGTTGTACAACCATTTTTGGACACGTATGTTCCAGGACGCTCTTCAACAATTCCGGCGTTTGTTGTTCCGAATCGAGAAATTCGTCCTACCAGCGGCCCAACCATAAATTTCGACGGCGATGATCCTCACGCACATCGACAAAAGAGATTCAGACGCTCGCGTTGCGATGGTGAAACAGTCGTCCAGCTTCGCAATGACAACTCTGAAATAGAGGGCTTTTGGACTATGGATAATAGTAATGGAGAATTCTCAGATGAGAGCGGTGAAGGAGCTGATGATGACAACCGTCCAGATTGCGATGAGGCACCAGATGATGATGATATCGTCCTTCGAGATGCGGTTTAGGGTGGCCCGTCCACTGAAGGAGTGCGCAGATCGGGCCGTTTGAATAATTAAAGGACAAGAAAAGTAACTACATATATGTATGCAAAATCAAGAGAGTTGTGATAATTCATAGAAGAAGCTAGGAGAGAAAAAGGTTTCTTAGATAAGTACAAGATATTACTTGGTTTGGAAGTATGAGATTAGGGAATTATTGTTTTATCGTGAAACTTTTTAATGTAATAAACAGATTTTGCTTCCAGACATTAAGGCCTATCCGCTCAATGATGCAGGGGCGTGGACGCCTACATGAGGGGCGGGGACATCCCCGCCCCAGGGGGTAGACGTCCCCGCCCCTCATTGTGACGTCCCCGCCCCTCATGGAGACGTCCCCGCCCTAGTGCCACGGTGGCGTGACACGTCCGTATGTGACGTGGCGATCACAGTAAAAATTTCTTACTTGCAAAAAATTACTGGGCGCACTTCGGGCAATCCGTCCGAACCGTCCGTCCGTGCCGTCCGGACCGCCCGTCCGGTTGTCCCGTCCGATTACCTCAACCCGTCCGGTTGTCCCGTCCAATTACCTCAACCCGTCCGTTATGACAACCCTGATTTGGCTCTATAGACCACGCCAGACTATTAGCGATAATGACTGATATTGGGTACCCAAAAGACGCAACTACACTAGTTGAAAATATCTACTCCCAATCATCTACTTACTACACTAGTTGGAAATATCTACTCCCAATCATCTACTTACTACACCGGTGGACACTTCGGTAAAACTAAGCCTATCCCCATTCATAGAGGAACTATACAAAGAGACACCCTTAGCCCATACCTATTCATTATATTCTTAGAACCACTACTTAGATGGCTAGAGCGAGGCAATAATGGATACACTTTTGGTACATCACAAATCACCATAAACTGCGCCGCCTACGCCGATGACCTTACTACTATAACTAACAAAATAAAATCATTACAAACTCAAATTGATAAAATCGATAAATATTGCAAATGGACTAGTATGGACGTAGGCGTCCCAAAATGCGCTGCTACTGGATGCCCAAATAAATCCAAAATAAATCCAATTACATTTAAAGCTCTAATGCAAGCTTCTAACATCAACTACCGTGGCCAACCAATCCCCATATTACACCAAAACGAATCATATGTATACCTAGGCACAAACCTTGTTCCCTCTCTAAAATGGAAAATCCAAATTCACACTACAACCACAAAACTCATTAAACAATGCAAAGAATTAACAACATGCCCGGCCACTATGAAACAAAAAATTAGAATGGTTGACATTGTAATACGCCTAAGCGTAGCATACAACTCTACGATGTACCATACTCTATGCCAGCTATCAAAAAACTTGATCAAAAGATCATTGCCATACAAAAAACTATTTGTGGTATGCCAAAATGCATGTCAAACGCAATAATCCAACTCCCACATAATCTATTTGGACTTGAAGCTTTCTCCCTCAAAAATGCCTACCTCCAGTGTATAGGGGAACAATTACAAAATGCTCTAAATGACAAAAGAAGGCTCGGAAAAATATGTACTGGACTGACTCATTATGTTCTTGCTCAATATGATGGTGCCAAAAATATACCTAGATTTAAAAAACGGATTGTGTAAGATCACCAATAACTCGTACATTTTTCCTATTAAAAAACGTAGCTAAAGTTCACCTCAAGAGTACACTTTCAAATTTCCTCTTGGATCAAACATCATAAGAAGTATTATGGCGCCAAGAAACACAAAACCATAACACACTCAACGCCCAACTTTCCCAAAAGCTCTTACAACATGAATTCCTATCAAAAAATATTTTCGAATTAAAACAAATTACTTTACCAAACGGCACACACATCATAAATAATGAGGACTTCAAAACCTTCCACTTTACCCCATCCAAACTAATCAAGAGTGCCCTACATGTTGCCAAACATCTTTTTTGCCATCTAACATGCCCCACCACATGTGATACCTCTTGCAACATACCCCCATATTCCTACACACTCCAAGACCCATTCATCACCATCAACAATATCCTCCCAAGAACTACCCTACCATCAATCCACCCCCCAACCCATCACACCCACACCACCCCCGTCCCCCAACATACATCCCCAAAAATCCCACCATATACCCTATTAATAACATCATAAGCCATGAGCATATACAACATCTAGATACCAACAATATACAAAATACCTATACAAAATATTTATGCCAATGACAACACAATAACAATACATTAAACAAATGGCTTCCTCAAAGACACCTCTTTCCAAGACACGACCATAATACTTCCACATATAACACCAAAAAATCAAAACAATACTATCAACAAATAAGAAATAAATTCTACTCAGAAATCATTCAAGCCCACCACCCCCAAAAACAATTACACGACTTAAGATCCATAACCCCAGCCATAATCATTCCACTCCTAAACATCTATACAACGGAATGTAACCCCGAAAACAACATTCTCACATCCTCGAACACAATTAAAATAGAGAATAACCAAGCCCATCTATATGGAAAATGGCCGACATTTACACACTATTCCCATTACTAGACTCCAATGGCTATGGAACGAATACAATTTAAAACTACAAACTCCTACAAACATCAAACCAACAATCCAACCATTTGAAACTGAACAAATTTGGTTGTACCAAAGATATAAATATCGCATCTCAAAAAACAATCCCCTCAAAAATGCACAATACACGATATCCACATTCATTCTAGACTCATTAATTTCATCCTTCAATATAGAACAATTATACTTCTCCTCCCCTGTCACATGTTCCACCAAATTAAAAAAATTCTATTCACCCTTTGAAAGAGATAAAATATTTGGCTCCTTAGGAAAGGCCTTTGACTATAAATGGGTCGGCAAGGGTATAGCTCACCCTCACAATGAGGAGGAAACTCAACAAGCACTACATTGGGCCCACCTTGCTGCCTAAAATGACCCACACCACACATCTACACTCATAATCACACCGGACAAAAACGGGTACCAAAACTCTAATCAACAATCAAGTCCATTCCCAGACTCCCATATCATTGCACTATTTGAAGCAGACTCAATTCTATATGAAGAACCCACTATTCCACCCAAGCTAAAAAAGCCCCGGATTGAACTATCTACAATACAAATAATATGCGTCCACCACCAAAAAAAAACCCTTGGCACCCTAGGACAACTTGCCGAACTCACCTCCATAGCAATCTCTATAAACATACACCGCCTCTACACAAAAATGGCCCCACCATCAAGTATACAAATCCCTGTAAACCGGAGTAGAAAATGTTCAAAGTTAAACAACATCAATAGTACATTAGATTACCTTGTAATACCTCCACACCTCCCAAACTACCAAACTCTAACCTCTTTAAAATTTGACCCGACATATTGCTACTATACCGATGGCTCCTTCAAACCACCTGAACAAGTTAGCCTAGGAAACTGGCGCAAAGAAAAAGTTGGCTATGGAATATACAATCTTATTAAAGAAATTAAATTAGCCAAAAGACTTCATGGGCTACAAAACATCCTTAGAGCGAAACTTATGGCCATACACAAAACACTACAAATCATCACAACAAAATACAATAATGAACCCGCACACATATTCACTTACTGTATAAATGCACTTTATCTACTAAACACCCAAATAACACACCCTACACACCACAATAGCCACCCCGACCAAACTATATTAGTGTTGATGGTCCGAATGTTACAAAACCGAACACAAATGACAACCCTTCACAAAGTTAGAGCTCATGCCAATATCGATGGAAACAAATAAATAGATAAACTAGCAAGAGAAGGCCACAAAAAATCACATAAAAATGCCAAAGATCCATACGAACATGCCCATGCTACCCCATACTACTTCCAAAAAGAAGATTGGCCTTCTAAAGAAGATAACCTCGATAAAGGCCCGATTAGATTCTTGAACAAATATCTCAAGAAACAAGACCTCTATAACAACCTTGACACAATCGCAGAAAACTTTCCCAATATAGAAAAATGGACTGGCAACAACAACGTAGACAATGAACTCTCTACAAATTTCTGGAAGAATCCCATCATCACTCGCTCACAAATAACATGCCTCATCAAATTTCGTATCGGTCAATATATGGGAAACGCTTGAAAACAACTCTTCGTTAGAATAGAAAGATTCCCATCTATAACAGGCCCCATATGCACCTCCACGGACCTGGACACATGGCTACATGTTTTACTTAAATGCCATAACCACCATATACACTCCCTAATTGTCAAAAGACATAACAAAGCAGTATGGGAACTCCGTAAATGAATCACCTCCCATAACAAATCGAGATGGTTTATTCTCATGCCAATGCCGGCACCTTTAATAACAAACCACAAGAAAATACGGTTCCATCATGGCTACTCCCATGTACATGAGAAACTCAACGATGCCACTGTAATGCTCGACTCAAACCGGACATACTTTGTTAGAGGCCTACCATACAATGACCCCCCACCAGACCACATAAACCAAGACTACACCATTCAATTTATCGAATTCACATATTGTAATGATAGATTCTCCCCAGAAACAATCGAAAACAAAATCAATAAATACGAACCCCTTATTGATGACATCTCTACCCTCGGATGGAAAGTGGACCCCCTTATGGTAATCACAGCCAGTGCTTGTGCCACCACCTTAATCCCATCTATAAAAACCCTAGAAGATACCTTTAAAATTCCTATTGATACAATTACAAATACTTTCAAAAATATTTACATCATTTCCATACAACATGCTATGTCCATCCTTCTACATAAACGCAAAATTGAAAACAACCAAGCCCTTCCCAATACACAAGACCCCCCATAAAATCACCCCTTCACTTCCTGACATTGCGTAATATACCCTCCTCTCCACCTTTCCCTCCTCCCCATTTTACCCTCCTCTCTTTCTCCCCCCCCCTCCCTTCTCACCCCTCCCTCCTCCCTTGCTACTCTTTTGACCGGTTGGCTCTGTGGTGTTTTGGTTACTTGTTACATAGTGTCTACCCTCGAGAGGGAGAAGTAGTTCCAGCTTACTTATTCCTTGTCCGGTGGGCATGGTCTTAGTGGAACAAACAAACATTTTATTCACGTCGGCCTCCTTCAGACTCCGGCGTTCTTCTTCCTCTCCTTTTCATTAATGCAACTTGTAGGAATATAGATAACTCTCACTAATAATCCAAAAGTATAAATCACAATAAGCCCCATTAATTCAAATAACTTGTAGTAATTGTTATATCATAGATATAATATTACACTAATACTCTCAATCCAAATTAAAATGAATTAAAATGATTAAATAAAAATATAATTCCATAAATGAACCAAAATACTATTACTTTAAATACCATAACTCATTATTCTAATATTACACTCTCACACTAATTCAATGTTCCCCCACTAGAATCAGAGTAAAAATTTATGACAAAATTTGCACTGATTGGGAGTCTCATACAATGAAGTATGTTATATAGTCCTCTTCAATAATGTATTGTAATTTTCTTGAACTTGACACCGACAATTCAAGCATGGGCAACTTTGAGAGAATGTTTCAAATTGAACATAGTGTGCATTACACCCAAAATTGGCATTGCGTCATGCAACTCTTTCTCTAGTCAACTATCAAACCGTGATTTGACAACAAACATGCAAAAGATCTAGATTTTTTGAAGATTTTTCACATCACTATTGAAAAGCTGTCAAGAGTTTAGTACTTGCATTTTGATACAAACTTCTATTGCGACACCACATCCTCTTTCTTTTGGAATTGGGCATTGGTATAAACATTGTTGGCGCCTTGTTTTTCAAGTACATACATGGATTGTTGATTCTACCACTTTCTTGGCAAATTGAAGTGATTATTTTGAAGAGTTATTGAGCTCATTGATGTGGTGGAGGTGTGAGGTGATTTTGGTGAGAAGATTGCACGTTTTAAAAGGCGGATTGTGGATTGGAATGTGACATTCTTTTGTGTACTTGAAAGAAGTTGCAAAATTGGTAGAAGGTAGAAGGTGTGTGGTTTAATTAAATTGAATGTCAAAGTATTAAGAACATTCAATGACAACTTTTGGTGTTTATTTTCAAATATTTGGTGGTGTTTATTTTGAGTTTATTAGAGCAAACATTTCATCCTAGAGAGGAAACAAGGTATGTTGATCCTATATCGCACGGTCTCAAAAAATCCATTTTCTTCACTTCAAACACTACAATCTTTCAATCCATGTGGTGAAGAAATCTAAAACAACTAGCACATGTTATTTTAGTAGTCTTGTTAAAGATTTTACGGTTGAAGGTGTGGAATAATCTTTTTTGTTTTATTTTACTTCTTTGCATTAGAAATGACAAAATTTTAGAGTGTTTTTGGTGAAACATAGTGAAAGAATTTTAGGGGTAAAGTGTAAAACCTCTATTTACAAAAGAAGTAAACAAAAAAATTCCTACAGATAATCATGATACTCATATTCTAGCTCAAAATTTCATCCACATAATCTTCAAACTCTTGAAATTGGTAAGAGATCACATCAACACTCAAAATTGGACATGAGTAGGCAAATTGAAAAGTGCTAGTTTTGGTCAAATTCAAAACACTTCTGAAATCATCATAATGTATGAAAGCCTAAAATGCTTATGGAAACTTATCTCATAGTGTATTAAAAAGTGTGCAAGTCATGTAAGAGATCAGCCTACTTAGGATACCATGTGAAGATTTGGTGGCCTAGGATGCAAGTCAATCAGTAAGGTGACAACCCTCCTTGTGGAGGGTTAGTGACATTAGCCACACCTTAGTACATCTCACATGAAATTCAAATTTTGGTTTGAAATTTCTTTCACATACTTTCTAAACTCTTGAAATTGATAGAAAGATCTCAGAAACACTTGAAATGGGATGCCACTAGGCCAATTGATAATGGCTAGTTTTAGTCCAAAGTCAAAACACTTTTAAAATCATCATTATGTGTTAAAGCCTAAAATGCTCATGGAAATTTATGACATGGTGTAATAGAAAGTGTACAAGTCATGTAGAAGATTAGCCCACATTAGGACATGTGAGCCTCCAAGTTTGCACTTGGGGTTTACGGTAGTTAAAAATGAGAATTAAAAGAATCAGAGTCCGCAAGCTTTGTCTACTAGATTAGTGTCAATGGTTTTAGTGGAAAATAGTTATGCAAAACAATTAGAGTGTTTTGCCACTTTGTAGTTAATTAACCCGAATGAAAACTAATTCGTGAGTGAAAGGCAATAAAATAGTGAAAATAACAAAAGTTGGGCATGTGGCAAGATATTGGCTAAATATAGGTACATGAAACTCCAAGACATATTTAAGGTCAGGAAATGCCCACCTATGAGTGACGTGGTTGTAAAAAGGAATTTACCGGCCTACAGCAAATAAAAAACTTAAGCTAGCTTTTTTATAAGAGATCTTCCACATCTTAGAGAATTCCCAGAAAACTACCAAAACTTCTAAATGTCTTTTCAGGGTATACAAAAAAGTTTGGTGATTTTTGGATCCTTATTAGTTAGTCATTTTGAACTTAAGGTAGTTGACAGAATAGTTAGAAATTAGCAATAAATCGAGATGTGTTTCTAAAATCTCGATAATATCAATTTAGATCACTTGAAGTACCTAGAAGCTTACCACAAATTCTTAGACTCATTGGACTTAGGACGATGACACACAAGGAAAAATGCTAGGCGAAATTTGGCTGGCTAGTAAGTTCTTGTTCAACACCAAATTTCGCACCATCTTTGTTGGCAGCTGACATGGCATGTGTAGCAGTGAAATGAGAGGAATGTGAGACGGATTTCAAGGCATCGTGACGAGGCACAAGGACGAGTTCCATCATTATTGCAGTCATGTAATGCTACATTTAAAAGTTAAAATGACGCTTTTTCATAAACCATAGTTTTGCAGGTCACAAGAGAGAATTTCAATGTGGGTGGGTTCGGACACGTATCCAATATTGTGTAACTCAAACGGAGCTATGAAAATAGCTTAGACTAGGCTTAGAGGTCATCTTAGTGCATTAGTTTGCAAGAATTTAAGTTAGTCGCAAGAGCCGCTTTGCTTTGGTTGCTAAGTCTGTTGTATGTCCATTGACATGTGTCCTGAATCTGCTTTTAACTATGAACATGCTGTCTGCCCTCCTCAGTTCTCGTGTTGTTCGCCACCGACTGATCATCTTTTGCTCAAATCCAATTCTGTTCTGAAATTTTCCTGGAGAATCTCCCTGTAAAGTGGCTGACTTCACATTACTTGTGTGTTTGATAATTAGCAATGAACTGTATGTCGCTTGGAGTATTGTATGCAGGATGTGTTTCTGAATTTGGAATATTAGTGACGTGAGTCGAGCTCTTTGCTTCGGTTGCCCTTTCCCAGCTGTGACTATATGGTTTATTTGAAGTAGGACACAATCAAAATTTTCCCTGAACACATTTTCAAGTCACTTGACATCCTCGTAGAACATGATAACAGGTCACCAGAAGCAGGGTTCTTTCAGGATTTCAGGGTTCATTTCTCACACATGACCTCGTATCATGGTAAGAAATACTCATCGTAGTGTCTGTGAGATATCATCAATTCAGCTGCAACTATGTCACACTTGCCTGTAACTGCACTGGAGAGCAGTTTAGAAAATACAACGTTACAGCCAGTGTCCTCAATGTGCAACAGATTTGCATCTAAAGTGTAAAGGAACCTACACAACATTGTGTTCGTTATAAAGTTCATCCATTCCTTAATTAAGGTCTGGATATAATCCATGTACATGCTCTCTAACCTATGGATCTGGAATTCACTTGTTAGAGCATCCTCAATGCATACACTGTAAATTAGGTCCTCAACCTTGATATCAAGGGACGATTAGAAAGGCTACATAAATAAGTGGCCATTTGAAGGGTGTTGCACCTCAACCCTACCCTCTAAATATGCCCCTCAACCTAGCTATCTAAACCTCTTTTGCGCCACGTGGCAACACCTTCTCATTTAATGGCACAAGACGGAAAAGAGTCATTGAACTTTGAGCCAAAAGTACCTCAGTTTTGCTTTCAAGGGACATTTTCGGGGCTCTATATGCTCTACAAATTTGAAGGGTGGAAGCCATGATTTAAAGAGCCCTCGATAAATAAAGGCTATAAAGAGGGTGGCTTGAGGTGGGGTTATGGTTAGAGCCTCCTCGATGCATCCCTTGGAAATGACCTTGACCCTCAACTTTTCAAGGTACAACCGTAACCCTACCTCAACCCACCTTCTATTTAGCCTTTATTTATCAAGGGCTTTATAAATCATGGCTCTTAGAGCATCCCCAATGGGGACGCTAATGGCTCTCGCCAACGGCCCTTGGCGGGCCCTTCGCCAGTGAAGTGCCCCAGTGGGCACCGCATGCCTCCCTCCATATGGCAGCCTCTCGCCAAGGAAGCCCCGGTCTCGGCATATTTTCTGTCTTTGCAGGGAGAACTCTTCCTCACGCTACACGTAGTCAACGCCACGATGGCAACACTTGAGGCGGGAAGGGGAAAGAAGGGCAAGAAATTCACTGCAGATGAGGAGAGAAGGTTGTGTAGGAGTTTTTTGGCTGTGTCGCAAGACCCTGTGTGTGGAAATGGCCAACGGAACACAACGTTTAGGGAGCGCATCACTACTATTTTCCATCAGAACAAGTCTAGAAGAAGTCCTGTCCGACCTGCTAGATCTCTAGAAACAAAGTGGGGTCACATTAAGCACGATGTAGCAAAATTTTGTGGTGCGTACAAGCAAGTTTCAGATTGTAGGGAGTCGGGGGCATCAACTGAGGATTCGCTAGAGAGGGCGTTGGAATACTATAAGGATCGACACCCTAAGCAACACGGATTTTCGTTTTTGCATTGCTGGTACGTTTTGAAGGATGTTCCAAGGTGGTGGCATTCACCTGTTGACATACAAAGGCTGGGAAATTTAGGAGAGGGGGTTTCTGGTCTTCGGCTATGGCGCCTCGGAGGCAGCCATGTGCAGCCGCTGTGGTAGACGGACTCGGGCAGGGCAGCAAAAGCGAGGTCACCTGCGATGGTAGTTCCGATGGAGACGTACAGGTGACCACAAAGGAGGGCTTTCCCTCACGGCCTGCAAGACCGCAGGGAAGCAAGGCTACAAAGGCTGACATCTTGGACCAAGGAAAGAGGGATTCTATCTTAAAATCCCAAGCCCGCGCGACGGAGCAGATGGCTGCAGCGAATATGCGCAAGGCAGAGGCAATGATGGATCATGCAGCCATGTCTTTATTTCGAATGCCAATTGACGACCTGGATGACGATGCTCGTGCTTCGAGCTGCGGAAGGAGGAATTGGAGCGCATCAAGCGACGGATTGAATCAGAGAAGAGGACAACCGAAAGGGAGAAGCTGGAGCACGAGAAGCTGGTGCGCGAACGCTCAGCGGAGGTGCTGGGCGCGAAGAAGCGGAGAATTCAAGAACCTCCATCCACGGTAGCAGACCATGTGCCGCCCACTCCTACCACGCCTGCACTGATGGCAGCGAATTCACCAATCGCCGCTGCAGTCCCCGGCCCGGAAACAATGCCGGAGCGCTCCCCGCCGCACACCCCTACAGGTTTGTCGTTGCTCGACGCTGAAATTCTCTTCACGTCGATGCACTTGTCTAGGGTTTTGTTTTTTTTTTAATTTCTCATTCCAGCAAGTCAGATCAAGCAAAGTTTTCTTGGTCATGCCTTGCCCGTTCTATTTCCTTGCACAATTCGGTCATCGTCCCAAGCCTGACTTGCCCTTTCATGTGCTCTTTGCGCTTTTGAAAGCATTACAGTCAATAATCTCAGTTCAGTCATCGTCGGTTTAGGCTTGTTTTGTTATCATCTCTTTTTTTTTTTATGTGCACCTCTTCGATTTTTTTTTCCTGCACCTCTTCGAATTGGTGTGTTCTTCCAAATTCACGAACAACAACTTCCTATACCTTTTCGGGTTGCTTTGTTTTCAATTTTTTTAATTTTTTTTGCCTGCACCTCTTCGGTTTTTGCCTGCACCGAAGCCGGTTTTTTTTTCTTTTCCTGATTTGTTTCATGGTTGTGCAACGGCTCATCTTCCTTTGTAGTGAGACGTTTACTAATTGCGGTTTAGGGTGAATTAACCAACAACAGCTTCATCGTCTTTCGGCTTGCTTTGTTTTCAGTTTTTTTTTTTTTTTTTGCCTGCACCTCTTCGGTTTTTTATTTTTTCATGATTTGTTTCATGGTTGTGCAACGGCTCATCTCCCTTTGTAGTGAGACGTGTACTAATTGCGGTTTAGAGTGAATTAACCAACAACAGCTTCATCGTCTTTCGGCTTGCTTTGTTTTCAACTTCCCTTTTTTTTTTTTGCCTGCACCTCTTCGATTTTTTTTTGTTTCTCTGATTTGTTTCATGGTTGTGCAACGGCTCATCTCCCTTTGTAATCAGACGTTTACTAATTGCGGTGTTCTGGCGAATTCACCAACAACAGCTTCATCGTCTTTTCGAATTGCTTTGTTTTCATCTGTTTTTTTTTTTGCTTGCACCTCTTCGAATTTTATTTTTTTGCAGATCTTGTTTCATGGTTGTGTGACTTTCATCTTGCTTTGAAATCAGACTTTTAATAATTGGAGTGTTCTTGTGATGATATAGATGATGCACAGGGTTCAGGCTGGGATGATTCTCAATGCATTCCAGACACTCAACCTCAAGAGGAGGCACCATTAGTTCAGCCTCGCTTTGTAGAGAATAGGCATGTAGGTTTTGCTCAAGCCCATGGAATGTATAGTGTACCAAACTCTGTTTCTTTAGATTCAAGTCAAATTGGCATTATGGAAGGCCAACTGTATGGATATGCAAATTTTGGGCAAGGTTTGAACCTCAAAAGCCGTTCCTACTCACAATAAAGAGACAATGTTCATTGTGCTAATCATGGCCTCCTACCTTGTCCCTTAATTCTCTCCATAGATGGTCTATTAAGTCATTTCACAAAGCAAAATGACTACCCACATTCTCTACCTCTCTAGTGCTAGACTGCAAGTCCCGAAATGTAAATGGAATTGGAGTAGTCTCCACGGGAATCCCCCAATCTGCAAATGGCTCTAACCGCAAGCCTTTCTCATCCTCCAAGATCATATTGTGCATAATAATGCAAGCCGTCATAATATTGTCAATGGTGTCCAAGTCCCATTGTCGCACCGGATTCTTGATGATCTCCCACCGAGCTTGCAACACTCCAAATGCCCGCTCAACATCCTTACGGGCACCTTCTTGACACTTAGAAAAATGTTGTTTCATCTCACCCTGGGGCTCGTGTATTGGCTGCACGAAACACGCCCAGGGTGGATAAATACCGTCAGTCAACAAGTAGTACCGAGGATAGACATGGCCATTTACCTGGAAAGTAATGTCATGCCCTCCCGGCAACATGTTGAGAAGAAACGGGGAGCGATCGAGGACATTGATGTCGTTGTTGCCTCCTGGTAAGCCAAAGAACACATGCCAAATCCACAGACTTTGGTCGGTAATGGCCTCAAGGATGATGCTACGGTTCTTATCCTTATCTTAGAATTGACCTTGCCATGCGACGGGGCAATTCTAGACTCCCAAACATCCCCAAAAACCCACGTGCCTCATTAATGGCCATCTGCTTTTCAAAATCTTCTCTTGTAGGCTGCCTCAAATACGTGGACTCAAAGCAACCCCGAATAGCAATAACAAATCTCTTCATACACTCTTGTGCAGTAGACTCACCCAGCTTGCAGTACTCATCACACGCATCAGCAGCGGTTCCATATGCAAGCATACGAATGGCGGTAGTACACTTCTGCAAAGTAGATAAACCCATCCGACCCACGGCATCTGGTCTTTGAGAAAACCATGGATCAAAGTTAACTACGGAATCCACGATGCTCGTGAATAGCTCTCTCCGCATCCTAAACCGTCTTCGGAATTTCACCGGGCCAAATGTAGGGGTATCATAGAAATAATCCTTGTACAAAAGATTATAATAAGCCTCTCGATCACGATACACAAATCCCCGACCAAGTATACTTCCACCCACCTTGGGGGTAGAGCAAGACTCACGCAAAAGCTCACTGGAGACCACATCAACCATCTGCAAGAAAAGGTCATTCTCAAATTCATCTTCAAGGTCTTCTTCAAACCCTAAGCCAAATCCAAGGCTCCTCTCAAGCTCATCTTCCCAAGACTCCATGCTTGAAACAAACTAGACAAATACCCAACGAACACAACACAACACAATTTATGGCTAGGACAGTAGAGTGTGCTTAGATAGCGAGAAGCTTCAAGACCAGAACAGAGCAAAGGAGCTCCATTCTAACGCCAAACAGAGAAGGCCCCATCGGAGTGGGGATGCCACGGTGGCAGCGGAGCAGGCTTGGCGAGAGGCCATTGCCGAGCGACCCTTGGGTCGCTCGCACGCCATCTTCTTCCCGGGCAGAGCCGGGACCCCGTCAATGCCCCATGACGGGAGCACTTGACGGGAGAGCATTGGGGATGCTCTCCCTTCAAATTTGTAGAGTATAGAGAGCCCTAAAAATGTCCCTTGAAAGCATTAATGAGGTATTTTTGGCTCAAAGTTCAATGGTTCTTTTTGGTCTTTGTGCCATCAAATGAGGAGATGTTGCCACATGGCGCAACACCCTTCAAGTGACCACCTATTTTTTGTAGACTCTCTAATTGTCCCTAGATATCGAGGTTGAGGGCCTAATTTACAGTGAATGCATTGAGGATGCCCTTAGTCCCTGGAAAGTTGAGGGTCAGGGTTGGGTCTAGTGGATGCATTGAGGATGCTTTGAGGGTTGCTTTCAATCGTGCCCACTGATCCCTCCGCGCCACTGCTCCTCGTTTTCCTGCTCTGCGCATGCGTTGCTGCTGGTGTGCTTCGCCACGGCCTTGTGTTTGACCATGAGCCTTTTCTTGTTGCCTAGGAGTTTCTACTTCCGTATTGATGCTGGAGTTCATAGCGAAGCTGTAAACAGTCCTTTCCTTTGAGTGTGTTTTGTTGTTAGCTTGAAAGGATGGTTTGCAGCTTCGCTTTGAACTGCGACGTTTGTATGATTTGCGGTCGCGGGATGGCGGTGGTTGAAACGGTGCACCTTCTTAGTTGTGTTATGTAACACATCGAAACCCTTCACAATGTCATAGGCTTTCAAAACACGGCGTAGTCATGTATGAAACCCACGACACGATAGAGTTTTGGGCTTTGGTCTTTAGAGTTCACCTTTCAAGGATTCAAAGGCTTCGAACGTCAGTCTGGAACCGTACATACAGGCACGTATTTTGTTCCATAGAATACAAAAAATTGTATTAATCCCTGTAGGACTGTGACAATTTCACACCAAAAAATACTTCATAATTGTTGATTCTATTGCAAATATTAAGGAAGGAAACAAACACTTCCGTTTTCAATGTTAACCATAGCATCTCAATTAACCCTTTGAGGACAATGGTCGAATCTAGTCGTTGCAAGAATCTATGCGGGTCATAGATTTACGACCCTTGTAGATTCTTGGAGCGACCAGATTCAACCATCGTCCTTGCAAGGATAAGACTTATTAAGTAACATACATCACAAATTTCATAAACTTTGACCGTACCTATTGAAAGAGTAGTTTTTGACGTAGACCACACGATTCATTTTCTTCCATGTGTTGAGTGGATCAGTAGGCCTTGACTTCACTTGGTATCAAATGTTTATACTACACAAGCTCTAAATTCATTACCATCATGTTCTGCATGACATTAGTTCCTTGCACACCGATTTTTAGAGGTAGAGAAGGGGTGTAACATGTTCAAAACAATTGTGCAAGGAGTGGAGGTTCAAAAATTGCCACTTCACGTTATATATTTTTGTATGTCCATCTACAGTAAAAAAATTCAATGACAAATGTTACAATTTTAATAAATGTTATTATTAAACGTATGAAATAGTATCCTATAAGAAATTTAACTTTATACATACATATATATATATAGGTTAGATTATAGACTCCCTTTGATTTTAAGATTATTTTTAGTGTACGGTACTAGATTTCATTGTTACATTTAGAATTTGGTGGACAAGTATGTGTACATCATATGTAGAGGTGATGATAATTAAAGAAATGTGACTTTGAATTGTGTGAAAATGTCCTTAAATCATGTAGAAAACAAAGCGTTCCAACACTATAAATTGCCCAGGGCGAATTGACCTCCTCGTTGGGACTTACTCGAGGGGGCCACAAGGTGGTGCGGCCAAACCTGGCCCCTATTTTGTTTTTGGATGGGGCCTTATTTATAGAAAGGGAGGGTCCACTAAGGTAAGCAATTATTGCCGTAGGCCCCAAATTTATCAAAAAAATCTAAAAAAATCCACTAGACCCACCGAAATAAGAGGGCCAGAAAAATGACCCCATGCAATTAAGATAGGGCCCACCTCGGGTAAGTCCCAACAAGGGGGTCAATTTGCCCTGGGCCTATAAATTTGGGAACATAAAAACAATTGAATTTACCTCAGATGATATAATCTATCAATCCATGAGGTCAAATTTCTATATATAAAAATTGCATGTTCTCATCTATTTAAAGTATTTAAGAACTTTATGCAGTTTAACATAATTTTAATCACCAATTATATTTAGGCTCAAAATGAAAAAGTAGAAGAGCAATCTAGAATTCTTCATAATTCACACGCCATCTCAAATAAGTTCAGAAGAAAATCTCACGGTTACATTCTCATAAAGCTCATCCTGGGCAGTTTTGGATCAATGGAGTAGAGATTCCTCCAAACTACCTTGGCCCTTTAGTGGTTTAGGTTTAGGGTTCCACAGTCGCTTCAAACACTCTAAGAAATGGGGATCCAGGTCCCGAAACTCCGCACTTACCACGTCACTCTTGCTGCTCCCAATTCCTGTGCATGCTCAACCAAATCACTTCTACTGCACGACGCCGCTCGTCCACGCCTCCCAAGCCAGGAACACGAAATGCACTAGCTTCTGCACAGTGCCATCCATCTACACGACACTGCTTCGATCACTGATTCTTCACCACAATTCAAACCGTAACTATCCTGCCGTCTTCGGAAAACCAACAGAAAACAATCCCCCATCCTACCATGGCTTGCTCCAATGTCAAGACCGAAGGCCATGGGCTCCAAACCTTCCAACACCGACCTCACATGAAACCAGGCGATCCCTCCAAACAAGGTCACGGTCCATGCTTTTCCGTCAAGTTCGTTGTCACAGACCGTACCGGCTTCGGGAGACAGTTCAGGATTCAAGTTTCGGATCTAGGGTTCAAGGTTTCGGAACTTCGGCAGGCACAGGTACAGTGGTGAACGTAAGCATTCTAGTATTCGATTCGGTAACTTGCTTGGATGTGGTCGTGACGCACTCCAGTCGTATCGTGTTACAGTGTACACGTCCGTTGTTTCCGTGAAGCAACATGAGCGGGGCACGTAGTATGCGCGCAGCATGAGGACCCCCACCGTAAAGAAGCGTTGGCCCTCAATCAAACTCCCTGTTTGTTGACTTGCGCGAAGGATAGCAGACTACAATAGCCGCAGTAATGCGAAAATGCGGATTTCGAGGGGGGGCTCCATCCAAACAAAAATATAATAATAACTCGGCTGCCACCCACTACCATACTACAGTCCTACCCCTTCCGCGTGGCCGGCACCACAATATTCAAAGCACCTCCATATTCAAACCCCATGCAGGACACCTATGACCGTGGCGGAAGAAATGGCGGAAGAAATGACCTTCAATCTTCAAACTTCTTCAGGAAATTAAATGGTACACTAAATTTGGTATTTAGTGTTCAGCACAGTAAATGACTTGGAAATGCTGTAAGCTTTTACTCTAGATGAATATTTTTACTAAAAGCATAATTATTCATACTATTTAGAGAGGAGAATCATTGTAAGCATTGGTGGTAAAAGTATTCATCAAGGGTACACACTTGTAGCATTTACAAGTCATTTACTATGCTTAACACTATTTATCAACTTTAGTGTAGTGATTGTCGGAAGGAATTTACCGTAACCGGTATTCACTTTCACCACCTCTCTGTCCAAAGAATTATCATTCTTTGACGTAGAGATTCGGACACAATGGGTATCACGTAAGTTTTACATTATTACATGGTATCACCTAGGCCTTGTACGGGTAGATCCTTGACATGGGTAATATCCTAGACCAAAACTCTATATTTTCCAAAATTTTGGACAACTCTCCATTTTGAATTAATCATGTACGAAAGCGAGGACGGTGTAGGGTAACTTGCGCAATCCCTCATGTTGGCAGTTGACAAAAGGGTGCTTGTGCGCGCGCAGATTGAACAGTGTGCCAACGGGCTCCGTGTAAATGCGTATATTAATAGTTATAGTTGAGTAAACAACGGGGTCTCGGCGCTCTGTTGTTTTTGGCAGCCATATTCCGGGATTGGAACGTGGTGGGAGTGTTATCCTTGGCAAAGTTGCGAGCAGATGGTGCTTTGCTATAAGACTGCGCCCCTTCCAGGTTGCTTATATTGTCAACTCTCACAGCCTGGATCCCAAACTTTGCAGTTGCCTCGGTATGTAATCTGGGTTTTGTTTAGAGGTTCATACTTGGTTATCCTTTTTCTGGACGTGAAAGATTGGAGAATGTGAGTGCAAGGAAATGCAACTTGTGTTCCTGGAGTGACAGGTTATTTGGTAGTGTACTCACTGTCGTTGCGGTCCTGCAGATAGACTCCTGCCATGTGGTGATACTCGGACGCTGCAATATCTGGACAGTGGAGAGTAGTTGGTTTTAAGCAATATCAAGATGTTGAAGCACACCATCCTGCTGTGTGTGTTCGCTCTGCTCCAGTGGAGCTTTGCGTCCGCGCATGTGCTGGTTCCCCCCAAAGGTTACAGGTACAGTAACCCATGCAGTGCTTGTCATCTTCACGGCTGGTTCTTGACGTCATGTAGGTTCTGACCCGGCAGTGTCAATGTTGCTGCAGTAGTGGTTTCACCGGTGTAGTCAAAAACGGATTGCAGAAGTATGTCTGCAGTGGCGGCCAGTGGTCCAAGACAGGCTCTTCTGCCGATGTGATCGCACCGAATGGCGCAAAGCTTGCCAAGTACTGGTCTGTGTATGATGCAAAGAAGAAGACCTTCACTTACTTCTGGAACATCTTCAACACTGCTGGAGGTTACCACGAAAGTGGACATGCCGAGAGCGGCCTTCAAGGTACCCAGTCATTCTGTTCTTGAGGCTGCATCAGTTTCTACAGCCGCCTGTGATTCTGTTTCTGCATTAGTCTCTTTCAAAATCTGAACCTGTTTGTACTGTGGGCCCTGTTTCTGTTTCTTCACCTGGCAATGCGAATGTTCCTGTGCAGCCAAGCCGTTGGTATCAGTGCAAGTGAGGACCTCGTCCATGTCGGAGTATCTCGCCCTGGTGAAGTTGCACCACGGCGGCGGTGATGCAGAGCAGGTGGCGTTCGTCTCACTCACTAGCACCACAGGGGGCCTAGCTCCAAGGAAAGCTCTCTGCACCGGCTACGGCGCCACCACTGGCGTCCCCTTCGGCGGGAAGTTCACGTTCTACACGCAGGACAGACAACCCCCCCAGGTGCCCGCCTCGATCACCGCCCCCGGAGTATTCGTGCAGACTGTGTTCCTGGAGGGGAAAATGGTGTACCGCTTCCAGCGCGGAAAGTGGTACTCCGTCGGATTCTTCGCTAACATGGCGGATGTCGCGGGTGGACGCTACCTCGGGAAATGTGGCACCGTGAAATACGGACGCATCCAGTTTCAGTTCCAGGGAAGTGAAGGAGTTTCCGGATTCACCATATCTGGCTACAATTACAGGTCTGTACAGATGTCGCAAGAGGGCTGTCCTTGGCGGCTCTTGAAAATCACCACCCACAGCGGCCAAGAGTATGTCCTTCCTCTCATGCAGTTTATCCAAATCCTTGTCTGTCTGTTCCAAACACTGTTTCCTTTGCTTCGTTTTATCAGTATGTGTTCACTCTGCCTAGTTTATACAAATCCTTATAGTTTGTCTGTTCAGGGTATTGTTTCTTGCGCTTTATTTATTCCTGATAAGTTCTCTCCCTGGTTTTTATGTCGGTGATATTGAGTGATGTCTCTGTGGTATACCAGGTCTCCATTCGGAAAGTACAAGTATGTTCTTTTCGGTGGTGTTTACGGTGGCCTTCCGCCGCGAATTGCTTCCAGGGCGGAGGGCACGCAATACAGCTCGGACTTTTCGGCTCTAATCTACCTCAACGCTTAGGAATCTGTCATTCTTGTGTGTTTCTAGCAGTTTGTTGAGCCTGTGTTGCTTTTTCGAGCTGGATGGCCGTAGGCATGGGTGCTATTTGGTAAGGACTAGTTGGTGGATCTAACGATTTAGTGGAAATTAGTAGCTGAAGACGTTTATTTAGTCCATGATGGCTTACTTAGTAGATGTGTGCAATAAGGGAGACCTGAGATGATGACTAGAATGCCGTCGCTCTACGAGGTTGAAGTTAATAGTTCAGTCGTGATTTTTGGAAGACTTGTCTGATAGAACAAGTTCTTTCGCATATGATGGGCTGATTTTGTCCACACCTAATAAAATGGCTTCCTCAAGCGGTTAGCTTGTGGGACAAGTAGTTGATTTATGGTTTATTGAAATGCCCTCAGATGCGAATGAGATTTTCAGTCAATGTGGATTATTTCTTGATCCAATTCTGATTCATAGATCTGTGCCTCATGCTGCAGAGAACAAGGTGAGGGAAAACTGTACCCAATTAGCTTTGGAACCATGTGAATGAGATTATACATCAAATTCTTGCCTGCGGATTAGTATTTTCTAAACCCTGAGACTATGAGGATGCTTCACCATAGAAACTTCATTATTAGTGCAAATAGTGAAAGAAATTAACCTCAGTCTCATCTCCAAACATGTGATTCTAATCAGTTATTCTGTACAAAGTAGTGAAAATGCTCAAATTTTTTCATAATCTTTGACCATGTGGATCAAAAGATTATTAAGTTTGAAGTGAATAAAAACGTTTTTCCTTTTTACTCTTTGTAAAAAATGTGCGGACTTTTACTTCACTTGGTGGTAAATTTTGGCATTACAAAAGTTCGAAATCTTATGCAATTACCATTTACACAATAGAACTTTCCTGAAAATGTTTTCCGAAGGAGAAAGCTAGTAGGAATATGGTGCCAGACAGGACCAAAAAAACTTATGCACGAGAATAGACTTCCAAAAATCCCATACTCCATTTTTCTGCACTAATGACATGCATGGCAATCAATGTGCTTGGGCCCTACCCCATGCAAGCTAAAGCTCCCCCATAGTATCCCATAGTACCCCAAGTTCCCAAAAGGTTGATCAGTGGTTCCCCCACACCTTTCCCAAGCCAAGTCACCATGTGCATGTGGTTCCAGTTACTAATATAAGACCCTAAGATTTGGGGTGAAAAATACCTTACTTTTAGGAAAACTCTAATATCGGTTCCTCATACACCAATTTCCAGAGGTATTGTTGAAATAAAGCACTTCAAAAAATTAAGCAATGATTCAAGAGAATTTTAAAATCACAAACCAAATTTTGACATTAATTAATTCATTCCTTTGTTAGTCAAAAATCCAAATTAAAAAACAAAGGTCCATGCTTCTTCTTGAAGAAAATAAAATGAGGAGAATGAAGATCTATGATTTTTATAAGAGAGAAATTTGTATTGAGCATCCTTCTCCAAAAAGGTGAGAAACTTTGATTCGGGTTGGAGTGAAAGTTTCAGAATAGGGAAGGTTAAGTTGTTTTGACAATCTCAAATTTAATAATGTTACTTAATTGTATTAAAAATGTCATAATCAATAGAAGGGTGTAGCAAAAGTTTTTGGTTGCCCAAAGTGCCTACCTTTGGCAATTTATGTAGTAGAAGGCATAAATTTTTTTCTATAGGTCCAATAAAAATAAAATTTCTATTCCCATGCAGCTCGTTTCTTCTTCATATTTGTACATCTACATGGAAAGTTGGAGCAATCCAACTTAATCTCATGTAGTAGTAACACTACGTTATTTACGTTATTTTTGAAATTTAGAGTTTTCAACGCTACAAACTCTAACACTGTACGTCAACGTCGCTAATGTTACAACACTGAATGGCAACATGAACAATATTTACAAGAGATTCACAGTTAGAATTGTGTGGGCAACATGAACAATATATGCACAGAATTGTAGAGGCTATTAAACTAAATGTTACATAAGCCAAATTTGTGTAGTGTACATGCAGATCATCAGAGAATATGATATGTGTGGCATTTTCAAAAGGAATGAACCCTAACCCAAAAACGTGGGAATAATTCTTGTGCTTCCGTTACAAGAAAACAATCAACAAAACATCAACCCCTAAAGGACCATTTGTACCTGCGGGGTACAAATTGATTTTGGGCAGGTTCCTAAATATTCATTTTTAAAGATAACTTCTTGAAATTTTTAGTGAGAATAGAAATACGGGTTATCTTTGCGGGGATTTTTTAAATTTTTTTTTGGGATTTATAGGAAAAAACTATGGTGATTCAAACATAAGAAGCATGTTCCTTCTGGCAGTTGGGCAGGGTACTATAGAGTTGAATAGTGCTATTGTAGAGTTGACAATTGCTCTTTTTTAAGGCGGATAGTAGTGAAGGAAAGTTCTTGGCAACCTTCATTGTTTTCACTTATAAACGCAGAGAAATTAAGGACTTTATTTTTTTTGGAAAATATTTTTTTCAATTGTTATATTAAGTCATGGTAATTCTATTCATTGTTTGGATTTTGGATCCAACGGTTGTTTATCTAAATAAAATAAAAAATTGCTTTCCTAAGTAAAGAGCCACTTTTCTATACGGCCCCCTAGTCGTTGCACGTCCATTATTCATATTGAAAACACCTCCATTACTTGTGATTTTTGGGGTGCGATGACCTAACATAAGGTAGACTATAGATGCATCGAGATTATGCCATGTGTAGTGGAAAATATGACATTATCTTAAGTCAAAACGTTGGCCCTCTCCGGACACAGTGGAAAAAAACAATTTTGCACTCTTCAAATGTATGTATCTTACAATCCAGACGATCAAATTTACAGAAATTTATGGGTGTCTTTTTGTAGTAGTTAGCTTGAAGATCCAATGGTTGAAAATAGTAAATAGATGTTTCAATTAGTCTGATAATTTCTCCCGTTAAACTTGTAGTTTAGGGGTGGTTTTGGTGAAATGCCATATTCAACTATTTCTGGACTATGAGGTGAATTCTGGACCAAGGACTAAAAGAAAGATCCGGAGATGTACCTCCTAAAAGATAGTGAAGCATAAAAGTCGAGGAATTTAGAGTACTTTTCAAGCATTAAATGCATCACCAATGACACTTATGAAGGAAGAAATAGCTAGAGTGACCAAATTTGAATTTAGACAATACGTGTGTCCGCAGCATGCAGCCGGATATCTCCGGGAAAATATCAAGGTGGAATTCAGAAAAAGAACCGAGTCCTGAGAACAGAAATTGATGGACATATTGTACATCACAAATGTGTGGTTGGGAAAAATGTGGTAGGGAAAAATGGGACAGAGCTCCAGACAGAAATTACTCGCAATTGATAGAACATGCAACCGGATATCTCCGGATGAAATCAGAGTAAGAGTCCAATACTAAACTGTTTCATTATAAAAAAAAGTGTCATATAATAAATAAAGGGTGACCATTGCTAAGAGGCGCGTGTAATCTACGGAAAATCGATTCAACTATTCTAATTTAAGTGCTTTACATATGCCCTCTACCCGTCCTGTATGGTGTCTCCCATAAGTTAGATAATGCACTATAGCCTTTCTAGGATTCTTGAATGGATCTAGATCTGCAACAACAACACATTTAGGCCACAAATAATGCCTTGTTCGAGGATTAAATGAGGCCTTCTTGAAGATGTGGAGAAACCTAACATAGCTAGGCCTTCCAGTCTGTTTGCTGGCATAGCAAAAAAGAATATCTGATAAGATGTCTGGGGGCAATAACACTTGGGCCGCCTCCATGAGCCTATCTGGACGCATAGGAGATCAGATCCCGACATTGAAATACTGCAGTAGTATTCGAATAACTTTTGCCGTGTCATCAAAGGAAGGCAGCTGCGTGGAGCGGGATTTGGCCGAGTCAAGGACCTTGTCCGAGCAGAGAGGACCGCGGAGAGATATGATTATGACCTGCAAATAAGAAGGCAAGACCATAGAATTAGAAATTAAACATTGGAATGAAGAGAGAATATGGTAGGAGGAATTCAAGTGACATGAATTCGACCGAAGATCTCCGGGTGCCCCTCCCAGACCAACGTTCAGTAGTCGAAATGGTCAGGAGAATACTCAATAGTGTTCATAGATATTGAAATGTGAAATTTGGGGGCGAGACACTAACAATAACTAATAAAAAGAAGGACCTCAACAAATAACGTTACTGACAACAACATTTATCTTCAAAATTGAAAGGTCGAAATCCCACTGACATTCTTGACTTAACATTTACAAAGCATATAGTTTATAATATCTAGTATATTTCATTGTTCTAAGGCGCCGAAATTATGCCTTTCACCACGGAGCGGGCCTCTTTGGAAGTTTTGTCTACTGGATCACTGACAAACACCAAATGAAACCGTCTAACAAAGTCGGGAACATCCTCATTTGACGCTAGCAGTCCGGAGAGCCATGGGAGAAAAATGGTGGTCAACCAGGTTTCATTCGAAAACCCAATCCATGATGGCGGATGAACTGCGCTGAAGGGATCGTTAAGGACGTTCTTTAGTGGGGTATCGTCCACAAGCAAGACATCCTTGGGAGACCTAGGCCACGCCTTGGTGTTATAAACTGTCAGGTCCTTAAGGAAAATTGGCTTCTTTGGATGGGATGGGAGCGTATATGATGATGTGCAATGGGCATGCGTCAGGACTGTGACGCCTTCCGGAATGACAACACCTTTCTTGCGCAACTCCTTGATAATATCCACAATATTTTTTTCCACCACATTGCTCCAGAATGAGACAGTAGCCTTCTCTCCCACGAAGTTCAGGAGTTCAGTGGAACGAGGCCTTACTTTGATGTCTCTCGGTTGTCCCTGTTTAAATTCCCCCCTGTCCACAAGAACTCCATTTAAGTAAAACACGACATGATAAACCCGATTTGATGTTACCTGATCCTCGGTTGGAGGCTCTCGGACGATCGTAGTAAGCTTCGTCGGACCTAAACCCAAAATACAAGTACGTAGACTGAGATGAGGAAGTTGTTCAGCACAGAGAAATTACAATTATACATATAGAAGTGTTCCACATTCACAATCCAGAAATGCTCGATGGAAGAATGAGCACTATATAGATGATGGCACGTAAGTATGAATGTACATATTAGGCACCTGGGACAATAGGTGGAGTATCCCTAGAAGTCTGAGCTACACCAACGACTTGAGCAGTCTGTGTGGGGTTTCTGTCATCGACATCGTTCGACTGTGTTGATCCTGCCGACCCCTGAATACCAGTAATGAAGTGGTAAAAATACGGTCTGCATCAAGTGAACTATCCTTAGAACAATGAAGAAGGTTTGATGGACAAGAAACTATTCACCTTATATTTTTGGGCCCTTGTCCGAATTGTAGGTGGAGGACGAGCTTTCACCGCAAGATTCTTCGCGATTGCTTTCTTCTTCTCTTTTTGAACCAGCTGCCCGTGGCTCCGCGGAGGGCTGCGCAGAGGGCTCATAGCATGTAATTCACGCAATGTGTGTTGCGCCGATGCCTCATCCATCGTTTGATCGGTGTCACGCAACGTCAAGTCCTCGGCACTCTTGGACACAACCTCCACTAATGGACGCGTCCTCGAAGGGTCGTCCAGCGGGAGATCTCCGGGAGCTCTTTGGGTGTCGTCGAAGTCCAGGCGATCGGACATTGCCGTGTCATCGTCCCGATCTGGCGGAGGAGAACGTGGCATGCCGGAATGCCAACTGGTTTCCTTTTCAGAGATACCGAGTCTAGCGTCCGGAGTAGAGTTGCTTGTCGAACTAGGTGAGGCTTGCCTGATAGGAAGAGGTGGTTCATCAACGTTTACCTGTATGGGGTCGATTTGGGTGCCTGCACCGATGATCCGCGCGGCTGTGGCCAAGGACTGGAGTCCAATGTTGGGTGCTGCTGATGAACTCGGTTCATACCGCACATCAACTTCAATCATCGTGGCATCAGGCGTTTGCGTCACATTGACGAAGTCAGTGTGAAAAACATTAGGATGCAATACAAAAGAAAACGGTATGATATACCCGGAGATCTCCGGTTCAAAGTTATCCTTGTCTACCAAGCGAACTATATCTGAGCATGGCCATGAGAAAGAAGAGCCCTAAAATATGGAGGGCATCCTAAACGTATGAACAGCCGGAGATCTCTGGGTCATGTAGTTTTCTTAGGCGTTATACCTCGCTGGTGTAGTTCATCCTCGACATTGCCCGTGTTAGAACACCAGCCCCTGGGGTTGACCCAGTGATGGCAGTCTCCTCTGCCTCCTCGGAAACGGCGTCGGGTACGTTGGCTAAGATATTCAAGTGGTACTTGAATATTTCTTCTACGTAGGATTCTGCCTTGAGTTTGGCATCTTCGCTGCTCACAATCTCGAGGACCCGCGCGTCGTGAGTCTGCAAGATAAAACCTGCGTAAGGCATCATCCAAAACATATAGTTGAATACGGACCAGAAATCTTTGACGTTGAAGTGCTTGGGAAGGATGTCCTGCTTACCAATCCGAGGTATGTTAAATGTGGTCCACCATGGACATTGACGACCGCCATATCCTCTCTAATGAACCCCGTGAACAGCAAATCGAGGACCGAGATCCTCAGCTGTGGGACACCGGTTTGCTTCCAGCGCTGGATGGTTTCTGGATGTTGAGCACGTAAAAAGAAGGCCGGCATTTTGTCCGGATGGACTTTGTAGAGCCTCTTGAATGATTGAGCAGGCATCTCGCTCGAGTTGTATTCATACATGAATACACAATACACTGCCTCCTCGACCCCGATTACTGGATTCGGAAGCCAATCACCTGGGTGGGGGAAGTAGTAGACCACATGCGTCGCCGACAATTTCACCTTGTCCCTGGACTCTCTCTGCCGAAGACTCATGTAAATCTTCAATGCAACGAATCCCGCGACATCGATGATAAGAACGGACGGTGATCTAACCCTCGTCCTCCCGTCCTTCGTGTCCACTTCCAGATGGTCAAAAATGGTTCTGAGGTCCAACGCATCCAGGACCTGTGCACGGCATATGTCGTCTTTCACGCGACAAAGGAAAAAGAAGTAAAAGTGAGGGTCATTGACGTTACGCCACTCCTGAATGTCCGGCAGGATAAGTACTTCGGCGATCTCGCCCCCTCTCTCTGGCATAACCCTGCAGGTGTATTTGGAGTCGAATAGGGACTTGTCATCCGTGGGTGTGGCCTCGGCAGCATCCTCAACGATGTGTTGACTCCAGATGGACACAAGGACGTCTAGGGTGGGGTCGGTCTCCTTGATGATCGCCTTCAGTCGACCCTCAAGCCAAGCTTTACCCTTAGCAGAGTGATTAGCGGCGTCCACCCAGGACTCGAGCTGAACCCGTCCAATATCCGACTCTTCCGCAAAGGCGTCCCACTGCTCCTTCGTGTAAGGAACGAAGTCAGCAGCCTTCAAGGGAAGGGGGTGCGACATATAATTTAACATCAGTTCATTCTTCATTGCCCGGATTCTCTTCTCCCTGTTCGCCGCGTTTTCGAGAGTCTCGGCCTGCCCTTTCATAGTACCTTGGTTTGCCGCTTTGGAGGACTTCACACAGACCTTCTTTGCGAGCACTAACTCTGGGAGGTAGTCCAGGTCTTCAGGGCGCATTTTGTAGAGTGGCTTAAAGTCGTTCTGTACTAAAGGCTTCCGCTTCAGGTTAGTTGGATCGCCAGTCTTCCCATTCGAGTCTGGTAGGAGTCCAGTGACGAACATCCTATCGATTCGGATCCACTTCTGGACCACCGCGTCATCCATCTCGAATAGAAGAGGGACCTTCGCGTCTTTTGGATCAGTTTTGCCGAGGTGAGTGAAAACCGTCGGCACCACTTGCCGTTGGAACGTCTGCAATAATATATTACTCAGTGTGTGAGCACCCGGAGATCTCCGGTAGATTGGATTGGTTGCTTGAAGAATGAGCGCATTGATAATATTGAAATATATTCAGGTGGAGAATTTTAGCTCACCGAGAATTCGTCAGATTTTGGACGACCATAGAGTTGGGGGGCGGGTTTTCCGAACTCAAACCACTTCACTCTGCACGTTTGCAGCTGCTCTGTAAAACTCTGCTCCTTCCGCAAATCCGTCAGATCTTGGTTCAGAGCGCGCAAGAGTTGTAGCAGGGTCATGTCTTTGGGGTCCGGTTTGGTGCAAACCGAGATGATAGAGAAGTGCGAGATTTCTTCGAGCGTCGACGTTGTTGGCAGTTCGTTTGACAAGATCTTGTGCGTCTCCACAATATGCTGACCACCAATAATGTAAAAGTGTGTCGAATCCCTTAGGCAGTCCTCCTTTCTCGGCTTGGTCGCAAAGAACTCCACCTTAGTTCCTTCAGGTTTTTTCTTTAGTGGCAAGACTCGAATGTGAATCTCAGGTGCCGTGGCCTTCGAGGACGCGCGAACTACGTTGATGATTCCTTCGAGCCGTTCTTTCTGGATGCGCCTGTACACTAATCCTCTAGGGGGGGCCCTGTGTAGGTTATTGAAATGAACGAGCTTCACGACATCCTTCTTCGTGACAGGGTCTTCTACTGTCAAAGCCTTATTCTTGAGTATGTAAATGTTTTTGAACGCGTCGTCGAGAACCTTGCCAATTGCTTCAACTTTAGTCCGCTTCATTTTGGCGAGGTCAACCTGTGTGAAGTTCAGGCACTGTTTGATCGCGAGGCCAGGCTCATCGGCCTTCACTTTCTTTCCCTTCTCCGCCCGCGACGAGGAACCTGGGGTCGAAGTTTTCAACGTGGTCTTGCGTTTTCTTCCCGGGATTGATTCTGGTGTCAGAGATAGAATGGGTGTCGGGTCTGGAATGGGCTTTCGGGACTTCTCTTGTGCTTCTGCCATCCACTTCCACTGCTCATTAATGTACGCCGGGCTCCATGTATCACTCGTGGGAGGGTTGAATAAGAAGTTCTCATTCTGACATGTCTCCGCCATCGCATCCGAAATCTTAGATGTCTCCAAGATCAAGCCATATATAAGAGGCTCGGTGGATGAGTCCACGTTCTCCTGGATGACAAGGAGGCAGACCTCGTCATCAAGACCCTGCATCTCTAGAACCTCGAGTCCAATGTCAAGGTGTTCCCGTTTTCCAATCCGAAGTTGGGGGACGTATTTCCAGGCTTCTTCAGGGGTTTTCAGGAGCTTTATTCCCCACTGGCCAATGCTCTCTCGGCATGTGTAGACGTAGCCAACATTGTGAATCCCTCTATAGACAAACTCAGGGAGCCAGAACTCTACAAACGCCCCAAGCTTCCCGGGACGACATTCAGTCGGAAGTGTGGTTGTCCACGAATCCCTGCAAGATGAGTTCGAAAAAACACAAACGGAGTTAGAAATCACTGCAATTAACCGGTAAACCGTAATCTATGGGGAGTCCGTCACTCTAAACCGGATGTATTTCTAGGGATGGAAGCCATAAAACGAGCTTCTAAATCAATTTAACAGTGCCCCAGCTAGGGGAGGTCTTCGCATAATTATCAGATCTACAAACACTCGAATGATCTCAAATTGCTTGAAATATCTTGCATGCGCTCAGCCGGAGATCTCCAGTTTGGCAGGCAAGATCTGTAGTCGGCGTGAGGGGGTATCGAAACTCACTTGAAACGTCCCGAGATCTACAGCTCTATTTCGGATTTTGAGCAGCAATGGCCTTCATTTTTGTTCAATCCCACTGCGAAAGTATCCGGAGATCTCCGACCGATTTGTGGAAGTTGTGTGCATCCGTCCAGGAACGATTCGGTGCGGATCAGACGGATCGATTTTTGTCCTGAACCGGGGATCTCTGGATGATGAACACAATGAAGAGTTTCACGATATTCACATCTTCCTCCGCGCGTATACGCACTGCTTTGTAACGTCCGGAGATCTCCGGCTATTTTCGAGATTTACTAAATCGTGGATATATATTTTAAGACTCATCAGACCTCAACATTATCCGAAGATCTCTGGCTGATAATTGGAACTCCGTATTCCATTCGGGATGCAACCGGAGATCTTCGGCTGCAGCAAGTACGGAATAACATTGCACTAATCGCTACTGACCATCACGGGTATATTCACAATCATTCACAGAGAAATTTGACATACTACTCTGGAAGTTTTACATACTCAAATTACATGTTTCAAAATAGAAAACACAATGAGACCTATCAAATGCTCACACAATGCTTTCAATAACCGACCTTACACACAGGAAATTGAATCTGCAAATGTTTCCATGGAACGCCAAATGTGATGTTTGTACATGGATTACTCTTCTCACATTGAATCGGACCAGACTCGAAAGACTCAGTATCGACAAGCACATTCTAACGTTCGTACAATACCATAATCACACGCATATACATGAATTGAAACACACTTCTGTGTAGGGGACAACAAAAAATCAATCGACTATAGCCTAACAGACATCTGAATTCTAGTACTCAACTTCTGAGGTTTCTCTTCATTATTCAAGTGTTCCTCATTGTCATACACCCGCTCGGAATCAAAAGAACAAATCAAATTCGAATCACACTCAAATAAAGAATCCACACACGGTCGCTCGGACACAGCGGAAACAGTTCAATGTTGTGGACTTACCGGTCTCCTTTCCATGAAGTCTCACTCGACGTTCCAGCTCCAGTCGCCATTTCCCAATCTCCTCGAAGAACTGCTCGGGATCAAAGTGAATTCACAGCTCTGAATAACATCAACATTCAACAACTCAGCTTCACAAACTCTACAATTTCTCAGATGCCCTAGAATTTAAGGTCCAGATCTTATTGACAAGATTTCTGCAAAATCAATTTCAACATTGCATAACATGCTCATTTACAGACCTTCTATACTGAATGCACTAAACCCCAGAACCCTATACCCTAAGCCCTACAATTTCGCTTCAACGTCTAACAACATCAGAATTACTCGAGTCTCTTGAACCCTAATGGCGCTTACCGAACCCTACACTTGCTCCAGTGCCGATTCTAAGCAGTCTTGGGCAACTACGATATTTGATGACATTGAATTTTAATCTGTGAGACAATACATACCTCTTCACTGACCGATTCGGCGCACCCGTTCGTCGTGGTCGTTCGTGAAGACGCCACCCTCAACCGCAACGTTGTTTCCGCTTCGCTGGTGAACCGAGGCGCTGTCGTGATGTAAATAACTACAGTATGTAAAAAAATAACGTAGATGCAAAAAGTGTGGTCGTAGAGTGACCTACAGTTTAATTCAATGTGGGAACAATTGGAGCTTGTTAGCCTAGCTTGGATGTACTACATCTGTCACTTTAGCTTAGGGGTAGGTAGGTGGCCAGTTGGCTGTTTATTTTCCTGCTCTCACTAGCAAGTGCCAAGCCGCAGCCGCCCGAACAGTTCAACGAGCTCAATGAGACTCGAACTCGGAATCAGTCGGCGGATAACAAACGGGCTCTAACAGCCAACCAAGTCTGCAACTTGGCGATTATCATCGAGCCCACAATAGTTTTATACTGCTACAGATAAGTCGTTTGTTTCTTAATCTGGCTTTACTGTGGACCTTCTTTTAGATGGAAAGGCATCTATGGCTACTTAAATTTGCTTAACCGTGTACTATTAAAGAAATGTCATTGAGTTAATGTTAGGGAAGGCAAGCTTCTTGATGAAGTTATCGAAAAACATATAAAGGGTAGATGGTTGCCGTGCCTTATGCATTACTTCAGGTCATTATTAGTTTGGATTGTTTCTTCTTTGTTTCTATAGGTTGATAGTATGGCTTCTCAAGACCCTGATGATTGGGAGTTTCTTTTAGCTCACTCACTAGATGATCTAATTCAACTTTCTCAACCATCGACATCAAGGCGGCATGAGCGAGAGGAAACAGGGCCTTTTGAGCGTCGTGTTCAACCACGTACCGCTTTTGATCCTCAACAAGTTCCTTTGACAAGTTTAAGAAGTTTACAACCGGAGGCAAGAACTTTAGTAATCGTCTTGGAGGTTGGAGATGTGTTTATCGAAGGCCATCAAGTGGTGTTTGAAGGGTGTTTTCAAAACATTAACAAAGGTCAAATGGTAACCCGCTTGTCCAATGACCTTGGTCACCGTCTTTGGCTTCAAGGCCCACTCAGACACTTGGGTAGTGAAAGGCGAGCAAGTTACATTGGTGTTATTTTTCGTGAGATTCTTGACTTTTTACATGTGTAATCCATCTAGGGGCTGAAGTTGAGATAATTTATTGTTATTTCTTTTTATTTATTTGTGGTTAGTTGTTGTTGAAGAAACCCGGTCTTTAGATTGATGACCAGGTAGTTAGTGTTTAAAAATACAAAGAATAGAAGGGATAGAGGGATGATAAGAGTTGATAAGGGGGAGAATTTGAGCAACCAATGGGGTTTAAGATGCCCATGTGGCCTTTGAATGGGCTGAGGTTAGTTGTGATTGGCTCCTTTTCCCGTTTTGGGGATTGAGTTCTTCCTTACCAAGGAGGGGCTGGACTGCGGGGGCTCTCTCTGGTTGTTTTTGTTGTAGTTTGTTTTGGATTTTGAGTATGTTGTAACCCTTGTTGTTATCTCTCTATGAAGGTATCACTCAGTCTTAGAGCTAAAAATATGAGTGAACGGCACCTTGTCGAACACAAGGGGTCTGCTGCCCCATGTTTTCATGAGCAGTAGGTTTGAAGCCTTGAAGCGAGTTGTACAAAGTATATCTAAATGACATCTTTGGTGAGTGTTTGTACACTGTAAATATCTTTCCAAAGAGCTATCTTATGCTCTATTTTGAGCTTTTGTGAAGTCATAGCACTAGTTTGAAAGAAAAGGGGTCAGCTGACTTGAGTTTTTGTAAGAAGTAACTTTGATTGCACATAGCGGCTGGACATATGAGTTTCTGAAAGTGAAATTTGGTGTGTATGTGGTGTATTTTAGTGGCTTTTCAAGTAACTATAGCACGTCTCATTCCGAGTTTGTATGAAACCGTAGTGGTATTTTGAATTAAAAGGTTAATCAAGAGTTTAAAAGAGAGTTTGAGTTCGGTTTATACTTAATGAGAGGTTAGATAAATGATTTCAAAGGAAGTAAGGGTATATTGGAGAAGCGTATGAAGTGGTTAGGGTATGTAAGGGTAAGGGTATGTGGGATTGAGGTTAATTAGGGAATTAATTATCTTAATCAAGGTTAATTGTGTTAAGTAAGATTAACTAGTCTAATTGTAATCAATTAGCTTAACTAAAATTAAGTGGATTAATCAAGGTTAATCATTTTAGTTAAATATAATTATCTTAACTATTAATTAATTATTATTAAGTGGAATTAGTTAATTTAATCAGAGTTTGATTAAGGCTTGATTTAGGTTAAGGATAATTAATGTTTTTAGTTAAGTTTTTGAGAGACAAGTTCTACAAGACATCTGCATCATATCTTATTATATGTACATCGAGTTTTATTATACAAGTTGAAGATCGGAGACCTTTCTGATATGGTAAATGAGGACTTATAAGTTTATATGGACTTAGACACAAATCATATATTCTATATTCTCCCTTTCCCTCTCTAAACTAAGTGCAGCCAAGAACCCTGGGTTTTCCTGAAGCAAAGACTCTCTACACGATAGCGCTCGCTAAATTTAAACGCCTATTTCAATCTCTCTATTCCAGTCCTACTCTCCGACCTTCAGTCTATATCCAAAAACAACCTCTGGACGATATGCTCAATGTCCCTCACTTTTATCAACACTCACCTCGCACACTGACAGCCTCTCACAGTGCACACCGCCCTAACCTAGTGCGTTGACGCCTATTGCGCAAACCACGAAAAAAACCCCTCCCGCCACTTCCGCTCACTACCTACGACATAAAAAAGACAGAACCCATAAAAAACAAGAAAGGTTTGATGCTTGGAGTTTTCCTAACCCAATAAGGACAAGCTGGATGGCTCAAGGGTGTGACGGCTCATGATGACAGTGGGTGAACTAAAAAATCAGCTCTAATCACGTACATATACAACGTGTACATTTCACAATTATGACATAGTCAATGTCGTGAGCATACGTGAGAAGACGTATTGATACCCGGATTCTTGGGTATTACATATGACTACAGTAGATACTCGGTTTCACCGGGTATTAGAGTAATCATTATACTTCAATTTAAAACGTCATAAGTGAAAAAGCTTAATCTCCCTCTCTGTTAGTCTCCCTCCCTTCTTTCCCTCACTTGTTTTTCTTATTTATATTTTGCTCTCCCCTCCTTCTCCATCTCCCTCTAATTTTTAATCTTCATTCTAATAATTTTTAGACTCCCCGTGATTTCAATAATTACACATTCTTAAATTATCCTACTACTCTAAAAATAAATCCCGCACTCTCCCTCCCTTACTCTCCCTCCACATCTCTTTTTTACATTTGGTTTTCTTTTTAGATTCCCTTTATTACATACTCTAAAAATATAAACTACTTTAAAATAAATCCCTCCCTTACTCTCCCTCTCTTCCTTATTCTCCCTCCCTTACTGTCCCTCCTACTTGTTCTTAATTTATTATACTCTTACTCTCCTCTCCTTCTCCATCTCCATCTCTATTTTCCTTTTGAATTTTAATTTTTGGGATTTCCCTTTTTTCAATAGATTCACATTCTAAAATTAAATAACTACTCTCAAAAACAATCCCGCACTCTTCCTCGCTTACTCTCCCTCCCTATCCCTTGTTCTCCCTCACTTCCTTACTCTCCCTCTCCATCTCTTTTCTAATTTTGATTTTTTTTTATTCCCTAAATTCCCCTAGTGGCATATTCTAAAAATATAAACTACTTTAAAATAAATCCCTCCCTTACTCTCCCTCTCTTATTCTCCTTCTCAATTATTGTCCTTCCCTTACTCTCCCTCTCCCTTGATTTTAATTTATTTTACTTTTACTTTCCCCTCCTACTCTATATCCATCCTTGGTTAATAATATTGTATTATTGTAATAGTGTAATTATTTTTTCTATTCTATTCTATTACATTATTAAATCATGCATAGGTTTCAAAGAGATATATACATTGTTGTTACCTTTCTTCTTAAATATTTTGTGATATTAAAACTACATTAATGGTTGAACTAATGCGTTGCAAAGCAAGCGCCAACTCCTAGCCATACTACTAAAATCATAATTTGTGCCATAAACCACGAAGTGGATTATCGCGTAGTCAACCATGCTGTGAACTACAAAAACGCTACTTGAACCGCGGTGTCAACTGTACAGTGAATCATTCCACCTTTCATTTTTTAGTATTTTTAAATATAAAAAATACATAAAAATGGTTGGGCTAATGCATTGCAAAGCAAGCGCCAACAGCTAGTCTACTCTAAAATTAAATCCATTATCCTCCCTCTCTTCTTTATTATCCCTCTAACTAAATTATAATGTATCAAAGTCTTAAATAGTTATAGTTCAATTATCGCTAAATTTCCTTACATGCTGTTGTATCCAGTTTTTTTTAAAGTTAAAGTTATCGATAAATTTAAGGTTATAGTTCATAGTATCAAAATAATTTTAATTTATAGATTTAAAGGTGATATAAGCCCTCGACCTTCATGAACCCAGAACCTTCCACGGTGAACCGTGAACCCGGAACCCTTAACCTTCAACCCCAAACCGTGAAGTAGAAACCCTGAACCCTAAACCCTAAACATTGAACCCTGAACTTTTAACCCTAAACCCTAAACCTAGACCCTAAACCCTAAAACCCTAAACCGCGATGCACAATCCAGCCTTACCACGGAAGCTGTACCCATATTCATAGGACTAGGTTGCTGTACTTCTAAAAGCATCTGCTCAGTTATTTATTTCTGCACGTATCTTCAAAAGCAGACAAATAGCTTCTGTCGAACTAGGAAATTTTGGAGATAATTCAAATTGGAAACAAATGTCGACGTTCTACTTGTGTCCTATAGTGTCAGTTGAACAATACTAGTCGGCAACAGTGGGCCGATTGTTTTCCAGGGGTAGGGTAAAATTTCATTTACAATAGTCAGTACGAGAAGTTTAATACGATTTCATTATACTGTGACTTAGTCCATGACGTGATACCGCCCTAGTAAACACAAAGATATACCATGGAGCATACATCACCTTCCGTTTTATAATTTGCAGCACTCGGGGAACTAGATGGATTCCTTACAATACGGTCATCCCATGAGTACGAGCCTTTCATTCATCATGAGTGGAATGTGGCCTCGGTCGTGGGCACGTCGAAGAATGCGCATTATCATGATGGTGTACAACAGTTACTATGATAGAGTATGTATGCCCAAGATTCGTTTCAAATTTGAGCGCCTGAATTTTCCCACGAGGAGGTGATGAGGAGGTTGATAAGAGTATCCTTCAACTCAACTCTCATCATTTTTTGCTCTGGAGGTTTGGGATACTGTGGGAGCTGAGCCAGTCAGTGAGAGTGTTTGCGTGCACGACATCATGCTAGAATTATGCAGGGAAACAATTTACAGTATTCCAGGAGTATTAGGTTTGTTTCCTCGTAAAATTCCGTATCCGCATTCAATTTGAGAGGATTGGTGTAGATTGTACTTCGTTGTGCCCTTAAAGTCGATCGGGAGCTATCGTGTAGTGATTCAGTAACTAAATTGTCTCCGAATGTACAATCAAATCCCAAGCGCCTAATATATTTCGACTCGAGAAGTAAGATGACGTGACTGATCGGGGTGTGAATCCGAACAGTTCTGAGGGATTGGCGACTGAATCTTTCTGCCACACCCTCAAATATTCCGTACGGCAGATGTTTCGATGACGACATAAAAGCAAACCGGAGATCTCCGGTTGTTCTAGCCGTGACAGTCTGGATTCTCCCATGCTCGCTTGCAGGCCACGGCAACTATCCCAAAAACATCTGGTTGTCCCATTTTACGAGCCCAAGGTTCCCGGAGATCTCCGGCTATTCAAGTGCGAAATGACCATTGAAAAATATCATGGCAGTCTGGTACGGATGAACCGGAGATCTCCGGTTAGATACAAATAAAACTTCTAGCTTCACCCTTCTCATCCTTACTTACACAAGAAGTGGTCGTTGTTGATAATTATCCAGTCATTCGGAGATCTCTGGCTAGTCACACCCTACGATTTTGACCTTGGTTATTCACTTCGAATCCACGTCCACTTATTCACTTACTAAGGCCATCGGCCACCAGCCGAACATCCACCGACGGAGGCCGGGAGAATGTCTAACTCTGATTGGTGGGAGAGTGACTCGGACGATCTTGCCATGGTCGCAGCTGAGTGTCTCGATTTCGGACGAGCGGATTACACGGAAAAAGATGATCCATCCGAAGAATCTACTGGAAGGTCGGAGGTTTTGTGGTCAGGATTGTCCGTGAACCTTTTGAGGCCAGGTTCAGGCAAAATTGGAGGAGCGTCAATTGTCGAGGTTCACCCAGTTGGTCAATGGCTTGGAGTTGACATACCAGTCGGTTCCAGTGAGTTCGTATTACTTAGACCAACGGCCATAACGTCCCTGGCGGAAGAATTTCCACTCATACCCTTGCAACGCGGATATGGTTCACTTGTTCACACACTTCGGCGGACGGCCGTGTGGAGAAGGGCGGATGTGAAGATTCCAACCGGAGATCTCCGGTCCGACGACTCCCCTTTCGTTCCACGTGAGCGATGGGTTGGACTCGAAGTGCAGCGATTGGACGGGAATCTTTTAGTACTATGCTCTGGTAGAATCAAGGCGTCGTGAGCTGGGGATCACTTTCGAAGTGGATGCTTGGGAGAAGATAACATTGGTGTAACTGTCCTCGACGTTTTTGTGGGGGACACGAAGAGAATTATGAGTCATGAATCGTGGCCCATTCTTGAATGTTGTTTTCCTTCCGGGAGGTCTTTGAATAGCACAATAGATCATTTCGCATCCCTGCCTTTACAACCTGATTCTGGTGCTTATTTGGGGGGTCGTGCAAAGGAGCCTTACCGCTTCATTTTCCGACAGCAAGACCTCAACAAGAAGGAATCCTTGTACACCTAGAGGACTATGGATGACGAAATTCACAAGGTCAGCTCGGAAAGGTGCTGTCCCAGACGATGCTGCCAATATTTTCAACAATCCCAAACTCTTTCTGTTAGACAGAAATTCTATGACAAATCCTTTGAAGACAGAAAGGAGTATGCGATCTCGGTAGGCGAGCAGTTTCACTCAATTGACGGGGACCGGAAGAGAAAGTACGTCACTGTATTGGGAACGGAGGTCTGCTTCGTTGCATGGTACATGATCCATGGAATTCGAAAGTCCACGTTTCACTCGTACATCGCACATTTCAGTAGAGGAATCATCAATGCTACTCACGGTCACAAGGGCATCAAGCGCCCACGGCTGGCCACTATTCAAGCGATGGGGTCAATGACGTCGATTATTAATGACAACGCGGATCAAATGCCTCACCAAATGCGGAGTGTCGGGAATGGTCGGATTGACACTCTCAAGTATCTTCCTACGGGAAACAACTGGAAGCAAATTCGAGCGAGTGTCAATGCTGTACGTTATCAGTCCCTGCATGATGCTATGGATCAGAACTCTCTTTCTTCAGTCGACCGAAGTCCTAGTTTCTGAACCGGAGATCTCCGGATGAGTCATCGTTGACATGAAATGACCTTCATTTGCTTTACTCTGTACTTCGCATTGTCTGTTGGATTGTTCTACTGAAATTCTCTTCTCACTTGGTAATTGTTTCATCTTGCAGACAAACGACTCCTACGGTCTGCCTCGTGTAAGTCAGTCCACAGTTAGTAGGGTTAGAAAGGAATTTTTCGGGAATGTTGCTATTAAGCCATCTGGAAGCACCTTCGCAAAATGCAGTACTTGCAATGAATTCAATCAGTTCTTACTGACGACTCCAAAGGGAACGCCCGCTTACGAGCTATTCTATAGCAATAGGCAGGCTCACTTGAATCACCAGCAATCTTGCTGGAAGCTTTACGCAACATGGAGAGAGGAGTCGAAGGCGAAGCCGCTGACCTTTCTTTGTGTCATTTACGACAAGATGGACACTGCGAAGACGGCCCTTCCTCGCATGTGGAGGACTACTAAGGCGACATTTGGTCTTGAACAGCTTCCCATGAATGTCACTGGAATGGTGGCTCACGGTCATGTCGACGGAGCGTATGCTCACTATGCTCCTGCCTTATGGCCTGGAGATTCGAACGCCACCATCTCCTCTCTGTCAAAACTTTTTCGGTGGATTGAGGGAGCACCTTTGCATGAGACGCGCGCGCTCTTCGAGCACCCTCCTCCAAACTCGATGTTCGTGGCGCTCATGAGGGGAAAGAGCAGGTGCGTCGACACTTTAGAGCCCGTGGAGCCGAGTGTTTTTAAGGGGCCGAAACCTTTGCCACCGAAATGATTTCTACAGCTTGACAACTCAGCGAAGGACAACAAGAACCAATACTTGATGGCATTCTTATCACTGCTAACTGCTCGAGGTGTTTTCAAGGAGATACAGGTTGGCTTCTTGGTGGCCGGACATACGCATGAAGATATTGATCCATACTTTAGTCATCTATCGAAAGAACTGAAGAAAAGCAGTACATATATTCTAGCGGATTTGATGAAGGCATTCATAAAGTCATAGAAACTAGCCTTCATGTTGGAAGTTATCCAAGAGGTCGCCAACATCAAATCGTACGTCGATGGCTATCTATGCAGCGGGGCGGCACGTCTGGTGGGACTTAGTGATATGCATCTTTTCAAGTTCTTTGTTGACAATGACGGTGTTTCGGTCATGAAGTTCAAGAAATTTGCCGTTGACGCAGAGTGGTTACCCATGAACAGAGAGCCGATAAAACTTTGGAAGGTAGATGACTTCGGACGTCCCATGTTTCCAACAAGATCTCCCAATCCCGTTCCTTTCAAGCCTATATCATGGGGTAATGAGGAGCAGAGCCCTGTTGGAAACCAAGATGTTGCCAGAGACAAGGCCAGGAAAGCGACGGAGAACAAAAACTTTATAAAGACGGGGCTTCGGAAGTACGTTGACTATTGGGCGTCCGGAATGACCAAGTGCGCAGGGTACGCGGACTCCATCCGCCCATACTTGCAATACTGGAAGGATGTCATCAACGAGCTAGACAAGCCACTTCCCCAGACGCCTTCTGAACTCGAAGAGGGATTCTCGCCTGTCTATGATTGGAGAGGCCCTCATGTGGGAGGTGAAAATCCGCTAGGATTGCTTCTACAACCAGAGGATGTCACTCCCGAGGATGAGGTTCTTGAGCCTTACTGCGGACCCGCTAATGAAGCTCTGAAATCCACATTTAATCCTTGGCGTGATATTCGTCATGGCTCCTGGGTTTTAGTAAGACCTAGTGATCCTGAAATCTATTCTACTGGCAGGGAAGAGCAGTTTCGGAGGTCATCAGGGAAGATGGTAATGTCAACTACGGGAAATTTCTCGTTAAGTATTGGGAGCCTGATAACAAGCAGAAGAATCTGAAGAGGAAGTACCAGGATTGTTGGGAAGCCACTTGGGTTGCGGACCAAGAGAAGCCTGTTTGGTGTCATGTGAGTTCCGTGTTGTTTGCGACCTAGTCAAGCAAAGTTAACCAACTTACGAGATCCATTCCACGGAAAATGAAAGAAGCAGCGCTTGTGAACTTAGAGAAAGCGAATGCCGCTGATTCCTGATATATTGATCAGTCCCTCTATATATAATTCAGTTCTGTGAAATTCTCTTTGTGAAAAATCTCGTAGAATTGCTACGTTCACACGGAAGAGCACCGGAGATCTCCGGCTATGGAGGCGATTATTATCTGGGCCCGAGTTCGACATCCTCCTTTCTGCTCTCGCCAATCATCGTGAAGAGGACCGAAAGTGTGCTCTTCCATTCACTGTAATTTGGGTACATTGAGGAGTAACAGAATTACTGTTGACTGGATTATGCCAGCGGTATATTTTTGGACCCTCACTTCTCTCCGAAAGCTTACCGGAGATCTCCGGCTATGGAAGTTATATTTTGTGGACATAAGGATGTTCATATATTGCCATGTTTCAGTCGGTGAGATCTAGCCGGAGATCTCCGGATAGGAGATTCACATCCTCCATTCTCAACAATGGGCTCTACATTTCCCAATTTTGAGCTTACCTAGGTGTTCTGAATAGTATTGAATCATATCCGGAGATCTTCTCTGACTACGATACTGCATTTTATTTTACGATGGAACTTTCAACAATGTATCAGAGACCTTTTGGTTATTCCCATGGCTGGTTCCTTCTTAGATATATGACATGCCACAACTAAGTTGAAAATACGTGGTCAATTACACACTTCATATCAGTTGTACGAGGACCTTCTTATCATTGAAGTGATGCTAATGGTTGGCGGCGGAGATTGTACTTTCCACATCACGTTACGACAGCACGCTTGACGCGTGGCCTACCATGTTGGTCATTCGTGTCTATGGAATCTGCCTTTATTTCTATCAGTCTCGGTGTTATGGCGACTTAAATCAATGACTCTTCCTTTACCTACGCTCAAGAACTGTAATTAATGGGTTGGTAGGGAGGTTAGTATAAGAAAGGGTTCATATCTGCACCAATTCATATGTTTTGTCTTTCAACTTGTCAGTTTTGTTAGTCCATAGTCAGGGTTGAGAGAGAGGAGATGGCTTTTGCAAGTAGGAAGAGGGAGAGAGAAGAGTCTAATTCGGTAGACCGAAGAGTTTCACGAAGGATGGTGAGCGACGCTCAGGGTTCGGAGAAGGGACGAGTGCTTCGCTTTCAAGTCAGGTACACAAGGGCGATAGGTTCCAATTGGCGTGTTCGGGACGAATTGGAGGAGGACGCTGAGAGCAAGTATGTTCCAAAGGAGGAGGACGGCAGCGACTATGAAGCGGAGGACGAAAACGAGGTCGACTGTGATGAAGATGAGACTGTCTTCGGAGGTGCTTCGGTTGAAGAAGAGGAGGAGGACGACCCATGGTATGAAGACGAGGAGGAATCTTCTTCGGAGGGCAGCTGCAGCCCATTTCAAACTGGTTGTGACACAGGGTCTGATGTTGATTCGGACATGTACGCGCCGGCGCACTGGAAAGATCTTTAGAAGTCTTCAGAGGTAGTGCCAGGATAGGTATTGGTCTTTCATCCAGGAGTTTCACTAAGACTAGTCATTGCTGTCTCGTAGAGTTGATCAAGTATGTGATGGTGTTGTTAAAGGACTCCCTTCCGAAAAAGAAATTTTGTTTTTGAAAAATAACCAAATGTTTTTTGATTTCCCTGCTTTCGACCGGATATCTCCGGCTGTTTTAACGGCATCCATGACATGTCAATGCCTTCTGCTCTAAAATCACTTTCTCAAGGCAACCCCTTAGTACTCCCTGGGAAGAAAATCGAGTCAGTAGGATTTCTGTCGATAATACTGTACCTCGCCTTGAGCAAGGTTCTATCACTGTAATTGATTCGTATCATCTGACTGAAATCATCCGGAGATATCCGGCTGAATGATTAAGATTAATTTTATGTGTATCCCTTTCAATCTCTTTGGTGCCACAATTCTACTACACTAAAATCCTTCTTCCTTATTTCTGGACTTTGTAAAGTCCAGAAATAGTTAAATGCAGCATTGAACCACAGGGCCTGGACCTTCAGGAGTTAAACAGTCCAATGTATATCTGAGATATTTGTAATATGTTTTCATTACAGTAGCATTCATCAAGATCATATGATTATAAGTGGCAGAATATCATTTTTTGTGAATGCCTTGTATTAATACTGAAAATACAGTTTTGAAGTGTGTTTTGAGAAAAATAGTCATGTTATCTTATGGCGAGGAATGGAGAATGGCTTGTATTGGACTCTCAAACCCTCTTGTTCCTTCTTAAAACTACAGCAATATTTTCATGGATGTGACTATCCACTAACGTCACGATTTGGTCCATTCACTCTGCAATCCATTAACAATAATGCTATTGTAAAACATATTTTGATCATTGGATAAACCATGACATTCTGTCACCAATTCCAAAATTGCTTATCCATGTTCTACCAAATAGGTCATGTTTCATCTGTTATTCTTATCAAGCCAACCTATGTATTATTTCTTGATGGTAATTCCAAGTATACATGTGCACAACTTAAAGCTCTATTACAATTTGGAAACCCCTGTATTGTCTAAGGGTCCTACCATAAACAATATAATGTGGACTCCATCCAAAATCAAGTTTTTTTGTGCTCAACTTTAGCTAAAGACGATGTACACTAGAAATCAAATCTAAAAAAAACTTAACCCCTAAGAACCCAAGTGTACGTGGGGCGTACGTTTTGGATTTTGGGCATGTACCTTTGAGTGGAAAAAACACTCTGATTCTTATGAAAATTTTACACTGCATTGTCCTTGATGAAATCTATATGGGGAATTTTTCAAATATGATTTTAAACTTTTGGTTCAAAAGTTATTAGCCTTTGAAGGTCAAAATGGGGAGTTTGGACTATAGGGGCAGCCATGTCAACAAATGCAATTTGAGGAGAAAAATGGGGCAAAATTTTGGGACAAAAAAGGCGAGGAAAGGAGTCCAAACTTCTATGCACAAAGTCCAAGTGGAAAAAGCTTTGAAAATTATTAAAAAAATTATTAAATTTTTTTTAAAAAAATAGCAAACAACCAGCCGTTAGCTGGCCTGCCAACATCCTGCGCCAGAGGCGGGCCCCCACAAGAATTTTTAAAAAAAAATTATTTCTTTGTCTAGCTGCGAGGGTTGTCAATAGCGGAGCGAATTGGCCATCCAATTTCAAGCACTGCCCTTTCCCATAATAGAGTTATTTGTAAAGGGAATTGGTCTTTTGTCCTGCTTTTTTCATGGAAATGAAAATCTAACCTGTATTTAAGTGTAGCCGCAAAGTAATCCTATGAAATAAATTCAGGTTTATAGAGGTGTGAGTTACCACAAATGGCACAAATCTCTCAAAAACAAACAAGAAAAGTGTTGAACAGTGTTGGCCGATTGGACCAGTGTGGTATGCATATTCAACAAAGTTGCTGACATGGCTGATTGAACAAGTTTGGCGCATACAAATGCAAAATGTTGTTGACAAGGCTGACTTGAACAGTGTGTACCATGTGACAACACTCGGCGCTCAATATAAGCCAGGCTCAAACTGGAGTTTGGGAATTCTGGGGCTCAAAAACTAATTCGTCCAGTGTTCTATTCAAGGTCTACGGTAAAATCCTACCAGTGGACTCGGCAACCCTAGCTTTTCCATTTTACAAGTCGGAAACTGAGGATTTGGGGTACTTCGAGGATAACTCTAATGCTTTATTTATTCCATATATTTATGAAAAATATGGATTTTACTAATTTTAGACATTTATTTTTCTAAAATTAGTGAAAAAATAAATTGAAAGTTTCCACCATTGGGATTCTCAAATGCAACAACTTGTATGAAACAAACAAATGCCATATTTAACTATTTCTGGACTTTGCAAAGTCCAGAAATAAAGAAGAAGGATTTCAGTGTAGTAGAATTGTGGCACCCAATAGATTGAGAGGGATACAAATAAAAATAAACTAAGTCATTCAGCCGGATATCTCCGGATGATTTCAGTCAGACGATACGAATCGATTACAGTGATAGAACCTTGCTCAAGGCAAGGTACAGTATTATCGACAGGATTTGTACTGACTCGATTTTCTTCCCAGGGAGTACTTAGAGGAAGAATTTAGAGAAAATGAACTTAGAGCAGAAGGCATTGACATTTCATGGATGCCGTTAAAAGAGCCGGAGATATCCGGTCGAAAGCAGGGAAAGCAGAAAACAGTTGGTCAGCTTTAAAAAACAAAATTGTTTTTTTGGAAGGGAGTCCGTGTACAAGACCATCACATACTTGATCAACTCTACGAGACAGCAATGACTAGTCTCAGTGAAACTCCTGCATGAAAGAGCAAAACCTATCCTGGAACTACCTCTGAAGACTTCTAAAGATCTTTCCAGTGCGCCGGCGCGTACATGTCCGAATCAACATCAGACCCTGTATCACAATCAGTTTGAAATGGGCTGCAGCCGCCCTCCGAAGAAGATTCCTCCTCGTCAACATACCAGAGGTCGTCCTCCTCTTCTTCTTCAACCAAACGACCTCCGAAGACCGACTCATCTTCATCACAGTCGACCTCGTTCTCGTCCTTCGCTTCATAGTCGCTGCCGTCCTCCTCCTCTGGAACATACTTGCTCTGAGCGTCCTCCTCCAATTCGTCACGAGCACGCCGAATAGAACCCATCGCCCCTGTGTACCCGACTTGAAAGCGTAGCAGTCATCCCTTCTCCGAACCCTGAGCGTCGCTCACGATCCTTCGAGAAACTCTACGGTCCACCGAATCAGACTCTTCCCTCTCCCTCTTCCTACTTGCAAAAGCCATCCCCTCTCTCTCAACCCTGGCTATCGACTAACAAAACTAACAAGTTGAAAGACAAAACATACGAATTGGTGTAGACCCGAACCCTTTCTTATACTATCCTCCCTACCAACCCATTTATTACAGGTCTCGAGCGTAGGTAAAGGATGAGTCATTGATAGAAGTCGCCATAACACCGAGACTGATAGAAATAAAGGCAGCTTCCACACACACGAATGACCAACATGGGAGGCGACGCGTCAAGCGTGCTGTCGTAACGTGATGTGGGAAGTACAATCTCCACCGCCAACCATTAGCATCACATCAATGATAAGAAGGTCCTCGTACAACTGATATGAAGTGTGTAATTGACCGCGTATTATAATTTTACTTATGGCATGTCAAAAATCTAAGAAGGAAACAGCCACGGGAATAACCGAAAGGTCTCTGATACATTGTTGAAACATCCATCGTAAATTGAAATGCATTATCGAAGCCACAGAAGATCTCCGGATATGATTCAATACTATTCAGAACACCTAGGTAAGCTCAAAATTGGGAAGCTCAAAATTGGAACCCCAATGTCGAGAATGGGGGATGTGAATCTCCTATCCGGAGATCTCCGGCTAGATCTCACCGACTGAAAGATGGCAATATACGAACATCCTTAGGTCCACAAAATATTACTTCCACAGCCAGAGATCTCCGGTAAGCTTTCAGAAACACGTGAGGGTCCAAAAATATACCGCTGGCAGAATTGAGTCAACAGTAATTCTGTCACTCCTCAATGTACCCAAATTTCATTGAATGGAAGAACACAATTTCAGTCCTCTTCACGATGACTGGCAAAAGCTAAAAGAAAGGATGCCGAACTCGGGCCGAGATAAATAAAAGCGCCCACAGCCGGAGATCTCCGGTGCTCTTCGGTGTGAACGTAGCAACTCTTCGAGATTTTAAACAAAGAGAATTTCACAGAACTGAATTATAGGTAGAGGGATTGATCAACGTATCAAGGATCAGCGGCATTCGCTTTCTCTAAGTTCACAAGCACTGCTTCTTTCATTTTCCGTGGAATGGACCTCGTAAGTTGGTTAACTTTGCTTGACCAGGTCACAAACAACACGGAACTCACATGACACCAAACAGGCCTCTTTTGGTCCGCAACCCAAGTGGCTTTCCAACAATCCTGGTACTTCCTCTTCAGATTCTTCTGCTTGTTATCAGGCTCCCAATATTTAACGAGGAATTTCCCGTAGTTGACATTACCATCTTCCCTGACGACCTCCGAAATTGCTCTTCCCTGCCAGATAGGATAGATGTCAGGATCACTAGGTCTTACTAAAACCCAGGAGCCATGACGAATGTCACGCCAAGGATTAAATGTGGACTTGGGGGCTTCATTAGCGGGTCCGCAGTAAGGCTCAAGAACCTCATCCTCGGGAGTGACATCCTCTGGTTGTGGAAGCAGTCCTAGAAGATTTTCACCTCCCTCATGACGGCCTCTCCAATCATGGGCAGGCCAGAATCCCTCTTGCAGTTCGGAAGGCGTCTGTGGAAGTGGCTTGTCAAGCTCGTCGATGACATCCTTCCAGTACTGCAAGTATGGGCGAATGGAGTCTACGTACCCTGCGCACTTAGTCATTCCGGACGCCCAATAGTCAACGAACTTCCGAAGCCCCGTCTTTATAAAGTTTTTGTTCTCCGTCGCTTTCCTGGCCTTGTCTCTGGCAACATCTTGGTTTCCAACAGGGCTCTGCTCCTCATTACCCCATGATATAGGCTTGAAAGGAACGGGATTGGGAGATCTTGTTGGAAGCATGGGACGTCCGAAGTCATCTACCTTCCAAAGTTTTATCGGCTCTCTATTCATGGGTAACCACTCTGCGTCAACGGCAGATTTCTTGAACTTCATGACCGGAACACCGTCATTGTCAACGAAGAACTTGAAAAGATGCATATCACTAAGTCCTACCAGACGTCCAGCCCCGCTGCATAGATAGCTATCGAGATACGATTTGAAGTCGGCGACCTCTTGGATAACTTCCGGCATGAAGACTAGTTTCTGTGACTTCATGAATGCCTTCATCAAATCCGCTAGAATATATGTACTGCTTTTCTTCAGTTCTTTCGATAGATGACTAAAGTATGGATCAATATCTTCATGCGTATGTCCGACTACCAAGAAGCCAACCTGTATCTCCTTGAAAACACCTCGAGCAGTTAGCAGTGATAAGAATGCCATCAAATATTGGTTCTTGTTATCCTTCGTTGAGTTGTCAAGCTGTAGGAACAATTTCGGTGGCAAAGGTTTCGGTCCTTTAAAAGCACTCGGCTCCACGGGCTCTAAAGCGTCGACGCACCTGCTCTTTCCCCTCATGAGCGCCGCGAACATCGAGTTTGGAGGTGGGTGCTCGAAGAACGCGCGCGTCTCATGTAAAGGTGCTCCCTCAAGCCGCCGAAAAAGTTTTGTCAGGAAGGAGATGGTGGCGTTCGAATCTCCAGGCCATAAAGGAGGAGCATAGTGAGCATACGCTCCGTCGACATGACCGTGAGCCACCATTCCAGTGACATTCATGGGAAGCTGTCCGAGACCAGATGTCGCCTTCGTAGTCCTCCACATGCGAGGAAGGGCAGTCTTCGCAGTGTCCATCTTGTCGTGAATGACACAAAGAAAGGTCAGCGGCTTCGCCTTCGACTCCTCTCTCCATGTCGCGTAAAGCTTCCGGCAAGATTGCTGGTGATTCAAGTGAGCCTGCCTATTGCTATAGAATAGCTTGTAAGCGGGCGTTCCCTTTGGAGTCGTCAGTAAGAACTGATTGAATTCATTGCAAGTACTGCATTTTGCGAAGGTGCTTCCAGATGGCTTAATAGCAACATTCCCGAAAAATTCCTTTCCAACCCTACTAACTGTGGACTGACTTACAGGATAAAGACCGTAGGAGTCGTTTGTCTGCAAGATGAAATAATTACCAAGTGAGGAGAGTATATCAGAAGGACAATCCAGCAGACAATGCGAAGAACAAAGTATTGCAAAGAAAGGAAATTTCATTTCAACATTGACACAGCCGGAGATCTCCGGTTCACTAACTAGGACTTCGGTCGACTGAAGCAAGAGAGTTCTAATCCATATCATTGTGCAGGGACAAGTAACTTACAGCATTGACGCTTGCTCGAATTTGCTTCCAGTTGTTTCCCGCAGGAAGATACTTGAGAGTGTCAATCCGACCATTCCCGACACTACGCATTTGATGAGGCATCTGATCCGCGTTGTCATTAATAATCGACGTCATTGACCCCATTGCTTGAATAGTGGCCAACCGTGGGCGCTTGATGCCCTTGTTACCGTGAGTTGCATTGATGATTCCTCTACTGAAATGTGCGATGTACGAGTGAAACGTGGACTTCCGAATTCCATGGATCGTGTACCATGCAACGGAGCAGACCTCCGTTCCCAATAGAGTGACGTACTTTCTCTTCCGGTCCCCGTCAATTGAGTGAAACTGCCCGCCTACCGAGATCGCATACTCCTTTCGGTCTTCAAAGGATTTGTCATAGAATTTATGTCTATCAGAAAGAGTCTGGGACTGTTGAAAATATTGGCAGCATTGTCTGGGACAGCACCTTTCCGAGCTGACCTTGCGAATTTTGTCATCCATAGTCCTCTTGGTGTACAAGGATTCCTTCTTCTTAAGGTCTTGCTGTCGGAAAATAAAGCGGTAAGGCTCCTTTACACGACCCCCCAAATAAGCACCAGAATCAGATTGTAAAGGCAGGGATGCGAAATGATCTATTGTGCTTTTTAAAGACCTCCCGGAAGGAAAACAACATTAAAAAATGGGCCACGATTCATGACTCATAATTTTCTCCGTCTCCCCCACAAAAACATCGAGGACAGTTACACCAATGTTATCTTCTCCCAAGCATCCACTTCGAAAGTGATCCCCAGCTCACGACGCCATGATTCTACCAGAGCATAGTACTAAAAGATTCCCGTCCAATCGTTGCACTTCGAGTCCAACCCATCGCTCACGTGGAACGAAAGGGGAGTCGTCGGACCGGAGATCTCCGGTTGGAATCTTCACATCCGCCTTTCTCCACAGGACCGTCCGCCGAAGTGTGTGAACAAGTGAACAATATCCGCGTTGCAAGGGAATGAGTGGAAATTCTTCCACCAAAGACGTTATGGCCGTTGGTCTGAGTAATACGAACTCACTCGAACCGACTGGTATGTCAACTCCAAGCCATTGACCGACTGGGTGAACCTCGACAATTGATGCTTCTCCAATTTCGCCTAAGCCTGGCCTCAAGAGGTTCACGGACAATCCTGACCACAAAACCTCCGACCTTCTAGTAGACTCCTCGGATGGATCATCTTCTTCCATAGAATCCGCTCGACAGAATTCAGGGCACTGAGCTGCGACCATGGCAAGATCGTCCGAGTCACTCTCCCACCAATCAGAGTCAGACATTCTTCCTGCCTCCGTCGGTCGATGTTCGGCTGGTGGCCGATGGCCTTAGTACATGAATATGTGGACGTGGATTAGAACTGAAAAACCATGGTCAAAATCGTAGGGTGTGACTAGCCGGAGATCTCCGGATGACTCGATATTGATCAGCAACGTCCATTCCTCGTGTAAGTGAGGATGTGAAGGATGAATCTACAAGTTCTATTCGAATCTTACCGGAGATCTCCGGTTCATCCCAACCACGCTGCCGTGATATCGTTCAATGATCATCTCGCCCTTGAATAGCCGGAGATCTCCGGGAACCCTGGGCTCATAAATGGAACAGCCAGATGTTTTTTGGATAGTTACCGTGGCCTGCAAGTGAGCATGGCGAAATCCAGAATGTCACGGCTAGAACAGCCGGAGATCTCCGGTTCGCATCAACGTCGTTATCGAAACATCGGCCGTACGGAATATTCGAGGGTGTGGCAGAAAGATTCAGTTGCCAATCCCTGAGAACTGTTCGGATTCACACCCCGATCAGTCACGTCATCCTACTTCTCGAGTCGAAATATATTAGGCGCTCCGGATCTATCTCTTAATTAGGAGACGATTTAGTTACTGAATCACTACACGACAGCTTCCAGTCGACTTTGAGGGCGAAGAGAAACACAATCTACACCAATCCTATCAAATTGAATGCCGATTTGAAATTATACGAGGATACAATCCTAACACTCCTGGAATACCTATTGTCTAATTGTTTCCCTGCAGAATTCTAGCACGATGTCGCGCACTCAAACACTCTCACTATCTGGCTCAGCTCCCACAGTATCCCAAACCTCTAGAGCAGAAAATGATGAGAGCTGAGTTGAAAGATACTCTTATCAACCTCCTCATCACCTCCTGGTGGGAAAATTCAGGCGCTCAAATTTGAAACGAATCTTGGACATGCATACTCTATCATAGTAGCTGCTGTACACCATCATGATAGTGCGCATTCTTCGACGTGCCCACTACCGAGGCCACATTCCACTCATGATTAATGAAAGGCTCGTACTCGTGGGATGACCGTATTGTAAGGAAACCATCTAGTTTACAGAGTGCTGCAAATTAGAAAACGGAAGATGAAGTATGCCCCATGGTGTGTCTTTTGTGATTACAAGGGCCGTATCACGTCATGGACTAAGTATAATTTAATAGTATTATTCTTCTTGTACTCACCATTGTGAATGAAATTATACCCTACGCATAGATAACAGTCGGCCCACTGCTGCCCACTACACTAAAAGTTTCATTTAGTGTAATGGCACGAATAGTGTACTTACCTTTGTACTTTAATTGCAAACAACTTGACAAATAGTGTACTAATTGCAAACAAGTGTACATTCTAATTAGTTAATTCGATCAAAAATTACTTCATCAATAATAACTTTATCGGAGTACACTCCATGGAAACTTTTTTTTTTAAAGCTTACTTTTACAAGATATTACTTATTCACGTTTTACTTCTTAAAAAGTTAACTTTTACAAAATTTACTTTTCCAAACATCAACTTTTTAAAAACTTTACTTTACCATACATTTACTTTTACCAAACATTTACTTTTTCAAAACTTTACTTTACCATACAATTACTTTTACCAAACATTTACTTTTTCAAAACTTTACTTTACCATACATTTACTTTTTCCAAACATTTACTTTTTCAAAAATTTACTTTACCATACAATAACGTTTTCAAAACTTTACTTCTTCGAAACCTTACTTTTTCAAAACTTAACTTTTTCAAAAATTTACTTTCTTCCAAGTTTACTTTGAAATAGTGAACTTTTGAAATAGTTCACGTTTTCAAAAGTTCACTTTTTCAAAAGAAAATTATTTCAGAAGTTCACTTTTTCAAAAGAAAATTATTTCAAAAGTTCACTTTTTCAAAAGAAAATTATTTCAAAAGTTCACTTTTTCAAAAGTAAATTATTTCAAAAGTTCACTTTTTCAGACGTCTACTTTATCAAATCTTTACTTTTTCAAATGTTCACATTTGGGAAAGCTTATTTTTACAAAAGTTTACCTTTTCAAATGGTAAGTTGTCTTTTTTCCCCGAATTGATGTTTTTTCATAGTTCTTGTTTTTCTCAAAAATGTTGTTTCTTCCTAAATGTTTTTTCCTAATTGTTGTTTTCGCAAAAATGTTGGTTTTACCTATTTGTTGTTTTCCCAAATTGTTGTTTTTTCCTAATTATTATTTTTTCGCAATTGTTGTTTTTCCAATTTTTTGTTTAAGAGTTTTATTTTTTCTCTTCTTCACCTTTGAGAACACATAATTCTCTTCTACTTTCAATACACTAAACGTGCACAAGTAAAATAGTTGATATTCCAATCAAGTTTACAAAAGTTCACAAATAGTGTAGTAGTTCACATTTAGTGTACTATTTTGTCACTACACTAATTGCGTAGTTGACAATTAGTGTATGGGTTCGTATTTAGTGTGCACTACACTAAATGAAACTTTTAGTGTAGTGTTGTTCAACTCACACTACAGGACACAAGTAGAACGTCGACATTCGTTTCCAATGTGAAATATCTCCAAAATTTCCTAGTTCGACAGAAGCTGTTTGTCTACTTTTGAAGATACGTGCAGAAATATATAACCGAGCAGATGCTTTTAAAAGTATAGCAACCTGGTCCTATGAAAACGAGTACAACTTCCGTGGTAAGGCAGGATTGTTCATCACGGTTTTAGGGTTTACGGGTTTAGGGTCTAGGGTCTAGGGTCTAGGGTCTAGTGTCTAGGGTCTAGGATCTAGGGTCTAGGGTCTAGGGTCTAGGGTCTAGGGTCTAGGGTCTAGGGTCTAGGTTTAGGGTTTACGGTTTAAAGTTTCGGGTTCACTATTTACAGTTTAGGGTTTAGGGTTTAGGGATTCTACTTCACGGTTTGGGGTTGAAGGTTAAGGGTTCACGGTTTACGGTTCACCGTGGAAGGTTCTGGGTTCATGAAGGTCGAAGGCTTATATCACCTTTAAATCTATAAATTAAAAATTTATTGATACTATGAACTATAACCTTAAATTTATCAATAACTATAACTTTAAAAAAAACTGGATTCAATAGCGTGTAAGAAAATTTAGCGATAATTGAACTTTAACTATTTAAGACTTTGATACATTATAATTTAGTTAGAGGGAGAATAAAGAAGAGAGGGAGGATAATGGATATAACTTTAGAGTAGACTAGCTGTTGGCGCTTGCTTTGCAATGCATTAGCCCAACCATTTTTATGTATTTTTTATATTTAAAAATACTAAAAAATGAAAGGTGGAATGATTCACTGTACAGTTGACACCGCGGTTCAAGTAGCATTTTTGTAGTTCACAGCATGGTTGACTACGCGATAGTTCACTTCGTGGTTTATGGCGCAAATTATGATTTTAGTACTATGGCTAGGAGTTGGGGCTTGCTTTGCAACGCATTAGTTCAACCATTAATGTAGTTTTAATATCACAAAATATTTAAGAAGAAAGGTAACAACAAAGTATATATCTCTTTGAAACCTATGCATGATTTAATAATGCAATAGAATAGAATAGAAAAAATAATTTTACTATTTCAATAGTACAATATTAATAACCAAGAATGGATATTGAGTAGGAGGGGTAATTAAAAGTAAAATAAATTAAAATCAAGGGAGAGGGAGAGTAAGGGAAGGACAGTAATGGAGAAGGAGAGTAAGAGAGTGAGAGGAAGGGAGGGATTTATTTTAAAGTAGTTTATATTTTTAGAATATGCCACTAGGGAAATTTAGGGAATAAAAAAAAAAGTCAAAATTAGAAAAGAGATGGAGAGGGAGAGTAAGGAAGTGAGGGAGAATAAGGGGTAGGGAGGGAGAATAAGGGATAGGGAGGGAGAGTAAGCGAGGAAGAGTGCGGGATTGTTTTTGAGAGTAGTTATTTAATTTTAGAATGTGAGTTTATTGAAAGAAGGAAAATCCAAAAAAATAAACTTCAAAAGGAAAATAGAGATGGAGATGGAGAAGGAGAGGAGAGTAGGAGTATAATAAATTAAGAACAAGTAGGAGGGAGAGTAAGCGAGGGAGAATAAGGCAGAGAGGGAGAGTAAGAGAGGGAGAGTAAGGGAGGGATTTATTTTAAAGTAGTTTATATTTTTAGAATATGCCACTAGGGGAATTTAGGGAATTAAAAAAAAAAGTCAAAATTAGAAAAGAGATGGAGAGGGAGAGTAAGGAAGTGAGGGAGAATAAGGGATAGGGAGGGAGAGTAAGCAAGGAAGAGTGCAGGATTTATTTTTAGAGTAGTAGGTTAATTTAAGAATGTATAATTATTGAAATCAGGGGGAGCCTAAAAACTACTAGAATCAAGATTAAAAATGAGATGGAGATGGAGAAGGAGGGGAGAGCAAAACATAAATAAGAAAAACAAGTGAGGGAAAGAAGGGAGGGAGTGTAACGGAGAGGGAGATAAAGCTTTTTCACTTGTGACGTTTTAAATTCAAGTATGATGATTACTCTAATACCCGGTGAACCCGAGTATCTACTGTAGCCATATGTAATACCCAGGAATCCGGGTATCAATACCTCTTGTCACGCATGCTCACGACATTGACAATTCATGATTGTGAAATGTACACGTTGTATATATACGTGATTAGAGCTGATTTTTAAGTTCACCCACTGTCATCATGAGCCGTCACAGCCCTTGAGCCATCCAGCTTGTCCCTATCGGGTTAGGGGAACTCCAAGCATCAAACCTTTTTTGTTTTGTATGGGTGTTGTCTTTGTAATGTCGTAGGTAGTGAGCGGAAGTGGCGGGAGGGGTTTTTTTCGTGGTTTGCGCAGTAGGCGTCAACGCATTAGGTTAGGGCGGTGTGCGCTGTGAGAGGCTGTCGGTGTGCGAGGTGAGTGTTGATAAAAGTGAGGGACATTGAGCATATCGTCCAAAGGTTGTTTCTGGATATGGACTGAAGGTCAGAGAGCAGGACTGGAACAGAGATACTGAAATAGATTTTTAAATTTAGCGAGCGCCTCGGTTCACGAGCGAAGCTGAAACGACGTTGCGGTTGAGGGTGGCGTCTTCACGAACGACCACGAGGAACGGGTGCGCCGTATCGGTCAGTGAAGAGGTATGTACTGTCTCACAGATTGAAATTCAGTGTCTTCAAATATCGAAGTTTCCCAGGACTGCTTAGAATCGGCACTGGGGCAGGTGTAGGGTTCGGTAAGCGTCATTAGGGTTCAAGAGAGTCGAGTAATTCTGATGTTGTTTGACGTTGAAGCGGAATTGTAAGGCTTAGGGTATAGGCTTCTGGTATTCAGTGCATTCAGTATAGAAGGTTCGGAAATGAGCATGTTATGCATGTTATGCGTGTAAATGAGCATGTTATCCGCAAATGAGCAGTGTTGAAATTTATTTCGCGGAAATCTTGTCAATCAGATGTGGACCTGAAATTCTAGGGCATCTGAAAAATTGTAGAGTTTGTGAGGCTGAGTTGTTGAACGTTGATGTCATCCAGAGCTGTGAATTCGCTTCGATCCCGAGGAGTTCCTCGAGGAGGTTGGGAAATGGCGACTGGAGCTGGAACATCGAGTGAGACATCATGGAAAGGAGACTGCTAAGTCCACAACATTGAATTGTTTTCACTGTGTCCGAGCGACTGTGTGTGGATTCTATATTTAATTGTGATTCAAGTTTGTTCATTTGATTCCTAGCGGGTGTATGACAACAAAGTACACTTAAATAATGAAGAGAAACTTCAGACAATGAGTACTAGAATTCAGATATCTGTTAGGTTATAGTCGATTTTATTTTTGATGTCCCATGAACAGAAGTGTGTTTCGAATCATGAATTTGCGAGTGATGATGGTATTGTACGAACGTCAGAATGTGCTTGTCCATACTGAGTCCTTCGAGTCCGGTCCGATTTAATGACAAGAGTAATCCATGTGCAAACCTCACATTTGGCGTTCCATCGGAACATTTGCAGATTCAATTTCCTGTGTGTAAGGTCAGTTATTGAAAGCATTGTGTGAGCATTTGATTCATCTCGGTGTGTTTTGTAACTTGAAACATGAATTTTGAGTATGTAAAACTTCTAGTGTAGTATGTCAAACTTCTCTGTGAATGAATGTGAATATACGCGTGATGGTAAGTTGCGATTAGTGCAATGTTAATCCGTACTTGCATCAGCCGGAGATCTCCGGTTGCATCCCGAACGGAATACGGAGTTCCAATAATCAGCCGGAGATCTCCGGATAATGTCGAGGTATGATGAATCTTGATATATTTTCTCACGATTTAGTAAATCTCAGAAATATCCGGAGATCTCCGGACGTTACGAAGTAGTGCATATACGTTCCTGGTCAGATGCACACGACACCCGCAAATCAGTCGGAGATCTCCGGATACGTTCGCAATGGAATTTATCGAAAACGAACGCCATTGCTGCTCACAATCCGACATAGAGCTGTAGATCTCGGGACGTTTCAAGCATGCTTCGATACCCCCTCACGCCGACTACAGATCATTCCTGACGAACCGGAGATCTCCGGCTGAGCTCATGCAAGATACTTCAAGCGATTTAAGATCAGTCAAGTGTCTGTAGATCTGATAATTGTGCGAAGACCTCCCCTAGCTTGGGAAGTAATAAAATATTTTAGAAGCTCGATTTCTATCATCCACCCCTAGGAATGCAACGGATTTTGAGTGACGGACTCTCCATAGGATACCAGTCAATTGCAGTGATTCCTAACTGCGATTGTGCTCTTTCAAACTCATCTTGCAGGGATTTGTGGACAACCACACTTCCGACAGAAAGTCGTCCCGGGAAGCTTGGGGCGTTTGTAGAGTTCTGGCTCCCTGAGTTTGTCTACAGAGGAATTCACAATGCTGGCTACGTCTACAAATGCCGAGAGAGCATTACCCAGTGGGGAATGAAGCTCTTGAAAACCCCTGAAGAAGCCTGGAAATACGTCCCCCAACTTCGGATTGGGAAACGGGGACACCCCGACATTGGACTCGAGGTTCTAGAGATGCAGGATCTTGACGACGATGTCTGCCTCCTTGTCATCCAGGAGAACGTGGACTCATCCACCGAGCCTCTCATATACGGCTTGATTCTGGAGACATCTAAGATTTCGGATGAGATGGCGGAGACATGTCAAAATGAGAACTTCTTATTCAACCCTCCCACGAGTGATACATGGAGCCCGGCGTACGTTAATGAGCAGTGGAAGTGGATGGCAGAAGCACAAGAGAAGTCCCGAAAGCCCATTCCAGACCCGACACTCATTCTGTCCCTGACACCAGAATCAACCCCGGGAAGAAAACGCAAAACAACCTTGAAAGCTTCGACCCCAGGTTCCTCGTCGCGGGCAGAGAAGGGAAAGAAAGCGAAGGCCAATGAGCCTGGCCTGGCGATCGAAAAGTGCCTAAACTTCACACAGGCTAACCTTGCCAAAATGAAGAGGACTGAAGTTGAAGCAATTGGCAAGGTTCTCGACGACGCGTTCAAGAACATATACATACTCAAGAATAAGCCTTTGACAGTAGAAGACCATGTCACGAAGAAGGATGTCGTGAAGCTCGTTCATTTCAATAATCTACATAGGGCCCCCCCTGGAGGATTAGTGTACAGGGACATCCAGAAAGAACGGCTCGAAGGAATCATCAATGCAGTTCGTGCGTCCTCGAAGGCCACAGCCCCAGAGATTCACATTCGAGTCTTGCCACTAAACAATAAACCTGACGGAACTAAGGTGGAGTTCTTCGCGACCAAACCGACGAAGGAGCACTGCCTTAGGGACACGACACACTTTTACATTATTAGTGGTCAGCATACTGTGGAGGCGCACAAGATCTTGTCACACGAACTGCCATCAACGTGGACGCTCGAAGAAATATCGCACTTCTCTATCATCCCGGTTTGGATCAAACCAAACCCCAAAGACATGACCCTGCTACAACTCTCGCGCGCTCTGAACCAAGATCTGACGGGTCTGCGGAAGGAGCAGAGTTTTACCGAGCAGCTGCAGACGTGCAGAGTGAAGTGATTTGAGTTCGGGAAACCCGCCCCCCAACTCTATGGTCGTCCACAATCTGACGAATTCTCGGTGAGCTTACATCCTCCAGCTGAATATATTTCAATTTCATCAATGAGCTCATTCTTCAAGCAACAAATCCAATCTACCGGAGATCTCCGGGTGCTCACACACTGAGTTATATATTATTGCAGACGTTCCAACGGCAAGTGGTGCCGACGGTTTTCACTCACCTCGGCAAAACTGATCCAAAAGACGCGAAGGTCCCTCTTCTATTCGAGATGGATGACGCGGTGGTCCAGAAGTGGATCCAAATCGATAGGATGTTCGTCGCTGGACTCCTACCAGACTCGAACGGGAAGACTAGCGACCCAGCTAAGCTATAGCGAAAACCTTTGGTGCAGAACGACTTCAAGCCACTCTATAAAATGTGCGTTGAAGACCTTGACTACCTCCCGGAGTTAGTGCTCGCAAAAAAGGTCTGTGTGAAGTCCTCCAAAGCGAGCCGCGGCAAACCAAGGTACTATGAAAGGGCAGGCTGAGACACTCGAAAACGCGGCGATTAGGGAGAAGAGAATCCGGGCTATGAAGAATGAACTCATGTTAAATTACAAGTCGCACCCCCTTCCCTCGTAGGCTGCTGACTTCGTCCCTTACACGAAGGAGCAGTGGGACGCCTTTGCGGCAGAGTGGGATATTGGACGGGTTCAGCTCGAGTCCTGGGTGGACGCCACAAATCACTCTGCCAAGGGTAAAGCTTGGCTTGAGGGTCGACTGAAGGCGATCATCAAGGAGACCGACCCCACCCCGGACGTCCTTGTGTCCATCTGGAGTCAACACATCGTTGAGGATGCTGCCGAGGCCACACCCACGGATGACAAGTCCCTATTCGACTCCAAATACACCTGCAGGGTTATGCCAGAGAGAGGGGGCGAGATTGCCGAAGTACTTATCATGCCGGACATTCAGGAGTGGCGTAACGTCAATGACCCTCACTTTTACTTCTTTTTCCTCTATCGCGTGAAAGACGACATATGCCGTGCATAGGTCCTGGATGCGTTGGAGTTTAGAACCATTTTCGATCATCTGGAAGTGGACACGAAGGACGGGAGGACGAGGGTCAGATCACCGTCCGTCCTTATCACCGATGTCGCGGGATTCGTTGGATTGAAGAGGTACATCAGTCTTCGGCAGAGAGAGTCTAGGGGCAAGGTGAAATTGTAGGCGACGCATGTGGTCTATTACTTCCCCCACCCAGGTGATTGGTTTCCGACCCCAGTAATCGGGGTCGAGGAGGCAGTGTATTGTGTATTCCTATATGAATACGACTCGAGCGAGACGCCTGCTCAGTCATTCAAGAGGCTCTACAAAGTCCACGCAGACAAAATGCAGGCCTTCTATTCAGCTGCTCAACATCCAGAAACCATCCAACGTTGGAAGCAACCGGTGTCCCACAGCTGAGGATCTCGGTTCTTGATTTGCTGTTCACGGGGTTCATTAGAGAGGATATGGTGGTCGTCAATGTCCATGGTGGACCACATTTAACATACCTCGGATTGGTAAGCAGAACATCCTTTCCAAGCACTTCAACGTCATAGATTTCTGGTCCGTCTTCAGTTATATGTTTTGGATGTTGCCTTACGCAGGCTTTATCTTGCAGACTTACGACGCCCGGGTCCTCGAGATTGTGAGCAGCGAAGATGCCAAACTCAAGGCAGAATCCTGCGCAGAAGAAATATTCAAGTACCACTTGAATCTCTTAGCCGACGTACCCGACGTACCCGACGCCGCTGCAGAGGAGGCAGAGGAGACTGCCATCACTGGGTCAACCCCATGCGCTGGTGTTCTAACACGGGCAATGTCGAGGATGAACTACAGCGGCGAGGTATAACGCCTAAGAAAACTACATGACCCGGAGATCTCCGGTTGTTCATACGTTTAGGATGCCTTGCATATATTAGGGCTCATATTTCTCATCGCCTTGCTCAGATATAGTTCACCCGGTTGACATGGACCACTTTGAACCGGAGATCTCCAGGTGTGTTATATCGTTCTCATTTCAATTGCATCCCAATGTTCTTCACACTGACTTCGTCAATGTGACCCAGACGCCTGATGCCACGATGATTGAAGTTGATGTGCGGTATCAGCCGACTTCATCAGCGGCACCCAACATTGAACTCCAGTCCTTGGCCATTGCCGCGCGGATCGTCGGTGCGGGCACCCCATCCCACCCCATACAAGTAGACGTTGATGAACCACCGCTTCCTATCAGGCAAGCCTCGCCTAGTTCGAGAAGCAACTCTACTCCGGCCGCTAGAGTCGGTACTCCTGAAAAGGAAACCAGTTGGCATTCCGGCATGCCATGTTCTCCATCGCCTGGTCGGGACGATGACACGGCAATGTCCGATCGCCTGGACTTTGACGATTCCCAAAGAGCACCCGGAGATCTCCCGTTGGCCGACCTCTCGAGGACGCGTCCATTAGTACTGTTCTAGGGATACTCCATCAAATCGGGTTTATCATGTCGTGTTTGACTTAAATGGAGTTCTTGTACACAGGGGGGAATTCAAAGAGGGACAACTGAGAGACATCAAAGTAAGGCCTGGTTCCACTGAACTCCTGAACTTCGTGGGAGAGAAGGCTACTCTCTCATTCTAGAGCAGTGTGTTGGAAAAAAATATTGTGGATATTATCAAGGAGTTGCGCAAGAATGGTGCTGCCATTCCGGAAGGCGTCACAATCCTGACGCAGGCCCATTGCACAAAAACATCATATACGCTCCCATCCCATCCATCGAAGCCAATTTTCCTTAAGGAACTGACAATTTATAACGCCAAGGCGTGGCCCAGGTCTCCCAAGGATGTCTTGCTTGTGGACGATACTCCACTAAAGAACGTCCTTAACGATACATTCAGCGCAGTTCATCCGCCATCATGGACTGGGAATTCGAAAGATACCTGGGTGTCCACCATTTTTCTCCCATGGCTCTCCGGACTGCTAGCGTCAAATGAGGATGTTCCCGACTTTGTTAGACGTCATCCATTGATGTTTGCCAGTGATCCAGTAGACAAAAATTCCAAAGAGGCCCGGTCCGTGGTGAAGGGCATAATTTTGGCTCCTTAGAACAATGAATTATACTGGTTATTTTAAACTCTATGCTTTGTAAATGTTACGTCAAGGATGTTTGTGGGATTTCGACCATTCAATTTTGAAGATAAATGTTGTTGTCAGTAACATTATTTGTTGAGGTCCTTCTTTTTATTTGTTATTGTTAGTGTCTCGCCCCCAAGCTTCACCTTCCAATATCTGTGATCACTTCTGAGTATTCTCCTGACCATTTCGACTGCCGAACGTTGGTCTGGGAGGGTCACCCGGAGATCTCCGGTCGAATTCGTGTCACTTGAACTCCTCCTACCATATTTTCTCCTCATTCCAATGCTCTATTTCTAATTCGATGGTCTTGCCTTCTTATTTGCAGGTCATAATAATATCACTCCGCGGTCCTCTCTGCTCGGACGAGGTCCTTGACTCGGCCAAATCCCGCTCCATGCAGTTGCCTTCCTTTGATGACACGGCAGATGTTATTCGAATACTACTGCGGTATTTCAATGTCGGGATCTGGTCTCCTATGCGTCCAGATAAGCTCATGGAGGCGGCCCAAGTGTTATTGCCCCCAGACATCTTATCAGATATTCTTTTTTGCTATGCCAGCAAACAGACTCGAAGGCCCACCTATGTTAGGTTTCTCCACATCTTCAAGTAGGCCTCATTTAATCCTCGAACAAGGCATTATTTGTGGCCCAAATGTGTTGTTGTTGCAGATCTAGATCCATTCAAGAATCCTAGAAAGGCTATAGTTCATTATCTAACTTATGGGAGACACCATACTGGACGGGTAGAGGGCATCTGTAAAGCACTTAAATTAGAATAGTTGAATCGATTTTCCATAGATTACACGCGCCTCTTAGCAACGGCTACCCCTCATTTATTGTATGACACTTTTTTATAATGAAATAGTTTAGTATTGGACTCTTACTCTCATTTCATCCGGAGATATCCGGTTGCATGTTCTATCAATTGCGAGTATCTTCTGTCCGTAGCTCTGTCCCAGTTTTCCCTACCACATTTTTCCTAACCACACATTTGTGATGTACAGTATGTCCATCAATTTCTGTTCTCAGGACTCGGTTCTTCTTCTGAATTCCACCTTGATATTTTCCCGGAGATATCCGGCTGCATGCTGCGGACTCACGTATTGTCTAAATTCAAATTTGGTCGCTCTAGCCATTTCTTCCTTCATAAGTGTCATTGGTGATGCATTTAATGCTTGAATAGTACTCTAAACTCCTCGACTTTTATGCTTCACTATCTTTTATGAGGCACATCTCCGGATCTATCTTTTAGTCCTTAGTCCAGAATTCACCTCATAGTCCAGAAATAGTTAAATATGGCATACAATTTCATATCACTTATGTAGTAATTGTCATCATTTTGTACCCCCTTTCACTAAAGTATATATTTCTACATCTATTACCCCTTGAATTGATCTCAAATTTTTCACACAAATAGCTAACAACATATAAGTCATATTGGTAAAAGATTTGATCACATTTCAATGTAAAAACTAGAAGATATGCCTAGTCAAAGTAGGCTGACCTTGTTGGGCAAGGGGGAAAAAATACTTTTCTTTGCACTTCAAACGCTATATTCTTCACATCCGTGCGGTGTATTGCAACCAAATTTATATTGTAAGTTCATATACATGTCTATATTAAGATTGTATGGCTAAAAGTCTAAAATTAGACTTTAATGTTAGACTTTGTTGCCACTTGTTGATGATGGCAGTTTTGGAGTGTTTCATGTGGGAAAATGCCTTGGGCTTTTAGGGGTTAATTGAACCCAAGACACCACCCGTCATCAAGCAATTGGCTTTGTGAACTGGTTTTGCTAGCTCTTGGAACAAAAACCATCCTTGTGTTGGCCGAGCATGACGCCACATCCGCACACAGCCAAGTGTAAAGTGGCTTTATTTTGAAATTTCCAAAGCGCAAGCCAATATCCACCTTCCACCTCATGGTCACACAAGTCAATGGGAAAAAAAATTGGATTTTCCAAAATATCCCGGTCGAGCGTTGTAGGAAGCCTCAGGCTTGGAAGGATGGGGGAGGGTAGGGACAAAACTAGCCCCTATTTTTATGTTGGAGGGGGGCCTCTGAGGGGAAATTGAGGCTAGAAGCCCCGAATTTGGCCAAAAAAAATCCAAAAAAAGCCTCTAGAGCCCCTGAAGTTAAAAGGCCAGAAAAATGGACCATCCAAGGCTAAGGCTTGGTGCTACGCTCGACCAGGTTAAATAGGGAGATCTGAAAAATTCTCATTATCTACTCTAGAGCAGGCTAGAGCTAGATGAACTTCTCAATTCGGTTGTATTGGGAGGTTATTCTGCAGGGCCCAAGATGTTTTGTTGTTGGCCATGTCCCTCAAGCGGAGCAGAAAGGAGGTCTCCTACACTGTTTGACCCAGGCACCTGTTGGTCGAGCCAAATGGTGCGGATGCTCCTCGATAGGATGACCAAAATCCACTCCATGATCCCCAACTACTCCTTTCTATACCCTTCCTAGATTTCAAGAAGAAACACAACCTATCTTTCCATGACTTATGCATTACCAATTAATTCATAAGTGATTGAACAATCAAAGTTCCATATCTTTCCTACAACATAGGAAGCATATTAAAAGAAGCGGTTTGGAATCATCCTACTTCTAAAAATGTTACAATAAAGCAAAATAGCATTGAGGTATGCAATCCCATCATAAAATAAAGTTGAGAAAGATAATGACAGATGACGCACCAAGCAAGTGAGTTTACAAGCATCTCCCACATTTCAGCAACACAGCCCCAACCATCAGTACACCAATTATCGTATATAGTGTGGATTCATCATTGATATGAATCACCTATATTAATTTACATCAAGCTTATGCATGTCAAATTCTAATTGGGTATTCGTTTTCAAGCAAGTGTCTGCCAGTCGGGGATTGCATATAAATTTCCAACTAATGTAGAAACTTGAACTATTATGGTCCACACCACATTCAGTGAATGCCAGTCGGGGATTGCATATAAATTTCCAACTAATGTAGAAACTTGAACTATTATGGTCCACACCACATTCAGTGAATGGTGTATCTCAGGACAGCCTGTCAAGAAAAATTGGTAGAAACCTTCATTAATTACCAATATGGAAGCTCAATTAATTTACAAAGCATTGCATGATTCCAACGAGCCAGTGCCTGTACAACTTCTGGTCCCGCTGCCTTCAAAGCCAGTCATACCGACACAGAAACCAGTAAAATCGCTACCGACCTACTACAAATGATGAAGAATCTTTTTAGAATGTGACACCTCTAAATTAGATGCCGAAGATGATCTGAGAATGTGTCTCCTCTTCCAGAGCTCGTACATGACGGTATGGAACGCATCGTACTCTTGCGGCGGCGCATGCCACTGGAAGTGGCGGCGCGCCAGCATGACCTGCCTGTGGTACTCCAGGTACTGCTCCTCCGTGACGGCCTCCAGGATCTGGCGCAGCAGCAGGATGTCGTCGTGCGCCACCACGATGGAGAACTTCTTCCAGTCCAGGATGTCCTGATAGGGCAGGTCGTAGTAGTCCGCGATCACCACGGGCACGCACCCGTAGAACATCGAGTCGCCCAGGCGCGCCGTGTTCACCTCGAACCCCTTCGCCTGCAGGCAGAACCGGCTCGTCATCAGCGCCTGCGAGTACGGGTACGGCACGCGCCCCTTGTGCACCATTATCTTGTCGTCGTTCGCCCAGTGCTTGATCAGCTCTTGCCGCACCGGCGAGTTCGCCGCGCCCGCGAAGAACGCCAGAACTTTCCTGCAACCAAAGAATGTCGGTACGGTTAGTGCTAGCGCCCGCGAATCCGGTGAGTACCGTAGCCAAACAGTCGGTAGAGGTGAACACTTAAACGTCAGAAGGTGCCACTGGTGGCCACAGTAGTCTACATGGTGTTGTATTTCTACAAAGTTTGGAGGTTATTTCAATGAACCTGAGCATTATAAACTGGATAATACTGAATCATATTCTAGATAAACCTACTGGAAGAATTTTCTGATGAACCTGCTGGTAGGATTCTAGATGGAATGGAGAAGACGTGATTTGTGCTCTGCGGTAAGAAGAGAGTACCTTTGTTCGGTGGCTCCAGGGGTGAGATTGCCGGACAGTCTGGGATCGACGGGGGGCCGGGGCCAGACTTGCGGGACGGAGGCGTCCTTGTGGGTGATGTAGTGGGGGAGGAAGTAGCTGGAGGGGCAGAGGAGCTGGATGGCGTTCTCGCGGACGTAGGGGACGTTGTCCATGGCGCCACGGGCGATGGAGTGGCAGGAGAGGTAGAAGTGGTCGGCGCCGCTGGAGCGGTTCCAGTGGCTCCACTGCTTGCGCAGATTCTCCACGTAGTGCCCGCAGAAATCCTTGAGGCGGTCCCCTCCTATGCGCTTGTCGATGCGGGCTTTCGTAATGGAGATCGGCATGAAGAAGAAGTTGGCCTCGGCCGCGTGCTTGGTAATGAAGCCGCTGCGCTGGAGCGCCTGCTGGAAGAACTCCTCGCTCGCGTAATTGCCCGACGGCTGCTTTGTTATCGGCTTGAAGATGTTCACGAACGGGTCATTGCTGTCGTAAGGGTACACGAACACCTTGAATCTGCGCTTCATCTCCGCGTAGTCCGACTCGAAGATGCGCCGGTTGTGGTACGGCCCGTTGTCAGCTTCTCGCTCACCTGGTGCGAAAAACAACAACCGAATTAGGTTTGCGACATAAAGGGAAGTTCTCTCGACGAAACTAAACCGGTGACCGACCTGTGTTCGTGAGGTTCACAGAAAGCTGCTGCAAGTAAGCGACGGCGTCCGACACAGGGGCCCTCTGGATTCTCTCCTCCGGCTTTGATTCTGTTTCCTCCTCACCAACCACCGCCGCCGCCGCGTCGTCATCGTCGTCCAGCATCTTCTCCCCTTCGGTCCGAGGCATCTCAATCACCTCGTCGGTGTCGTTCTGCGCCACGCGCTGGACCGGATCCTCCTGTAACCGGTTGCGCGAGCCGCTGCGCACGAGATGAACGTCGAGCAGCTTCGACGTGTCGCAGGAGAACACCGACTTGAAGCTGTACAGCAGCTGGGAGCAGCACAGCAGAATGCAGACCGCCGTCAGGACCCCCAGAAGCAACCTTCCCCCAGGCTTATTCCCCGACAGGCTGCGCCTCCGATTGCGCCCGAAGTCGCCCAGCACCTTGGTATCCTCCGCATCTGTTTCCTATACAACCCGCACGTCATCACCACCACCACCATTCAGTACAAAAACAACACAGATCTACCGGATATCCCTGCCTACCATTTTCCTACCAGAATGCCTGAAGCACGAGTTCCAAATTTGCTCCTACAGCTAGCCGCCCCATCCGGCCACCAAATTTTTCCTACACTCAGATTCAACGACATACCTTCATCGTAGCCGCTATGTTCTGGTGCAAGTCGAAGGAGCGTCCTGTCACACCATCCCAAGACATCCACAATGCCCATCTCAGTCGAAGAGAAAACAATGAGGCCGACACAACTAACCAATCGTAGGTAACGTCGATGATCCCCCAGTGTCAAGGTGAGTTCGATCCCTCAACTTGCAGTAACCGGATCCCCGAAATCAACAAGGGCCAAGGGGAGAGGAGGTGAATCTGACCTGTGATGGAGCCGTCCCGAGCTCCAAACGCAACTGGGAGTGTGCAATAGCAACTACTGAAAGTTCGCGCAGGTCACCCTGGTTGGACGTGGTTAGCAAGAGAGGAGGGTCAGGGAAGCCGCATTCTGTGAGTGAGCCCACCAACAGGAAAAGGAATGCATGTTCGGCGTTTGCCGCCCCGGAACTTGCCTACTAACAACTTCCGGAACGGCGTTTCAACTTGCCTACAAAGGCTCCGCGGCAGGGACCCCGGAATCACGCGCGGCAGCCTCCTTCCTTGTGGAAGAGCATGCTCATTATAATACTGTTCCATGCTTTCGTTTCTGGCTTCCCGCTTCTATTGTGAAAGAGCATGCTCTATTTATATACACCACGGGTGGAGGAACAAGCTCAACACTGGCCAGGTCGAGCGACCGTCCGTCAGAAAATTCGGGCGAGAGGCCAAACTTTATTCTTCTTTTTTTTTTCTTTCTTTTTTCGCTAGAAAAATATACTAAAATATTCATATTGTAGCCTTTGGCTGGTTGTGGTGTGAAGCCCCAGATGCCAAGTCGAAAGGCCGAACCCCATAACATTTGCAAAGATTCCAATAATATCTTACTACCGTACATGAATGGATCAATATTCTGAAATTTTCCTCTCTCTCATTCTTTTACTATGGATTCTAGAAGGTAACCTATTCTTGTTCTACTTTTGGTTTTCATGATGGTAATGAAGTATGTTATTGTGGGCATTTTGGCATTGCAAGAACTTGCAATATTCCAACAAAATGTCCAAATGATGATGATGGCTGTATTTATTGCTCAAGGAGAGAGGGTGGATTTTGGGAGGTCTTGTTGGCAATTTGAAAGGTATGGAGGATTTTTGGAGCATAGTCTTATGGGGTCTTGTTTGGAGAGAGAATTTTAAAAGTGAATGAGGGTGAGTCCATCTACTTTTAAGTATTTGTATAATCTTTTGGGGCCTACTTTGAAAAAAAAGGATACATTTCTTAGAAAAAGTATTACCGTTGAATGTAGGCTTGTTGTAGCGCTCTCTCGATTACCAACTAGAAGTACTTTAGCCATGATTAGTGATTTTTTTGGGGCAAGTTTGAATACTACTTTGGTGATTGTGAGGGATGGTTAGCCAATTTGTCCTCTTTGAAAGAAGCAAAAGCTTGAGTGAATTTCTTGCGGCAAGTTGTGGCCGTGCAGTTGAACTATGGAAGCATTACAATTGTCCTTGCATGTAACCTCACCCATGAGTTGATTCATACACTCAAGCGAACCTAAAATTGAGCCGAAATGCTCAAAAAAGGGAGCAAAAGAACATTTCCAGCACATATTGGAAGCTAAAACAAAGATTGTAATTGCCATAAAAGAAGGAGAATCGTGTGCATGTACAGTAGGGTGACATTCAAATTGGCGATTCCAGGGATAGTGTTCTACATTGCTGCCAACTTTGACGGTCCGTCTTGAGAACTGGAAAATTGTTATTTTACCATGAAATTTTGGGGATAACATCACCTTTATGTCAACATCGTGCGTACCACATTTCAAGTCCAAGAGATCTATACAATAAAAGTTATGCAAGATTTACCAACATGGGGTAGCTGTGAGATAAGTTTTACAGCTACCAACTTTGACACCTTCCCAAGGATTGAGGAAATTTTTTTTTCCATGAAGTTTTTGGAGTGAAAACACCTTTATGTTGTTTACATGTGTGGAAAATTTCAAGTCCAAAAGATCCACACAAGAAATAATATTACAAATCTACCAACATATGTAGTTTTGAGAAACAAAGGGGAAAACCATTTTACTACTTCCAACTTTGACACCCTCTTTAGGGCTCAGGTTTTTTTAATTCAACATTATTTTTTTGGCACACGGTCATCTTTATGTTGATAACATATGTAAGAAGTTTCAAGGCTAGGAAATGTATTCAAAAGATGATATTCAAAATCTACTAACATGGGGGTTAACTATGACAAAGGTTTCAGAGTTGCCCACTCTGACACCCTCCCAAGGATTCAAAAAATATCATTTGCCCATGAAATTTTGGACATGAAATCATTTCCACGTTGATTATAATTTTGGAAAATTCCAAATCCAAAAAATACACACAAACAACATATCCCAAATCTACCAATATGAATTGTTGTGAGAAACAAAGGGAAAAGCTCATCACTACTTCCAACTTCAACACCCTCCTAGGAATTGAGTTTTTGTTAATACTCAATAAAAACTTTGGCACAAGAAATGAAAATGAAAATGGTATTCCCCTTTGTTCCTCAAAACTATACATGTCGGTAGATTTGTAATATTATTTCTTGTGTGGATCTAATGGACTTGAAATTTTCCGCACATGTAAACAACATAAAGGTGTTTTCACTCCAAAAATTTCATGGGAAAAACAATTTCCTCAATCCTTGGGAGGGTGTCAAAGTTGGCAGTTGAAAACTTTTCTCACAGCTACCCCATCTTGCGTATCATTTTTTGTATAGATCTCTCGGACTTGAAATTTGATACGCATGCTGTCGACATAAAGATGATGTTGTCCCAAAATTTCATGATAAAATAACAATTTTTCAATCCTCAAGAGGGTGTCAAAGTTGGCAGCAGTGTAGTGCACTATCCCTGAAATCGCCAAAACGCCAATTTGAATGTCACCCTACTGCGCATCCAAGGAAGGAGGAAGAAAAACTCTTCATTGATTATTTTATTAAAGAAATTGACGGACTCACGAAGAAGTTTGGGTTGACTAAAACGGGTGACCGAAGTTTTGCTCGTCAAGCCGGCGCCTAGGCGCCAAAACTCCCCAAAAGTGTTGCCATATAGGCACAACGGAGGATTACGGCCTTTCGACTTTGGGCACAAGTCTGAAGGCCCAAAGGCCAAACTTTGACCACCTTAACAATGGCATTGGTGGAAACCGACGGCCTCTCGACTCCGGCAACGGGTGTGATTTATGCCCTAATTTGCGTAAACCTGGTCATTTCTGATGGTGGAAAATCTTGAAATGCATTATCCTTCGTTGAGGTTGAGCACCAAAATGGGGTAATTCAATGGAGTTTAACCTTTATTCTATAAAAACCACAGCGTTTACCTTGTTGCCTTACAGTTATGAACAACTTCTGGGGCTTTCTTGACTACAGTACCAGGAATTGTATTTTAAGTCTAGGTATAAGTCTTCACCTCAGATGGAAGTGTTAATTTAAGGAATGAACAACTTGCGGGGACTGTGTTGAGCAACTTGACTAGCAGGGAATTAGATTGTAAGTCTTGAGGAAAGTGCTTTGCAGTGGAAGTGGGGGAAAGTGGTGATATGGCAGTCAGTGCTTTTTGAAGGAACACCACAGCAATGCTGCAAATGAAGTTACTTCAAACTATCTTCAACGGTGTGGATGAGAACATTCACATCGAAAAAAGATACCAATACGACAGAGGAGTACACCAAAGTTGGTATTTAGTGTTAAGCAAAGTAAATGGCTTGTAAATGCTGTAAGTTTTTACTCTCGATGATTATTTTGTACCAACTATGATTCTCCTCTTCAAATAGTACAAATATCTATGCTCTCAGTAATAATCCACATCATAGGTGAAAAGTAATAGCATTTACAAACCATTTACTGTGTTTTCCACTAAATACCAACTTTAGTGTAGTTTAGTTTGGTCATAGCTCAACCACCATCCACTTATTTCTACTATTCATGGCATACAACAAAGTCATGGGGTGTACCTTTCATCAACACCTCCACCTCTCTACTACTATTATAGAAAACACACTATTTCTGAGAGTGAGGGATTTGGATGAACAAGTTAGTCTGCAGGATGACATCAATATGACTGTTGAAGTCGTAAAAACAATGAGAATGGCCACTACACTAAAATTTATGTTTAGTGTAGTGGTACAAATAGTGTACTTACCCTAGTACACTATTTGTAAAGAAGTTGACAATTGGTGTCAGCTGCCAATGTCATTAATGTAACCCTCGCTCAAATCCCAATAAAACCCCAATCATTCCAGCCCATGCTTTTTCTCATTTGCAACTTTCAAATGGCCATAAGTAATTCAAATTTTGTCGGAATTGGGCATATGAGTTGTTTTTTGGCATCTAAATTTTCTGTAGATGCCAAAAACACCTCATATGCTCAATTAGGATAAAAATTGAGTGAGTTATGGCGATTTGAAAGTTGCTGATGAGATACTATAACAGCCCTCGACTTCTGGACCTTTTTCTTCACTTGTACTATTGATACACTAAATGTGCACAAGTGAAGAAATAATTTTAATATTTTTACCAAAATTGACAAACAAATTTGCAACCATGGAAATATGCCGGAGATTTGCAAAGGCCCACCTCTGGACTTTTTGCATTGAAAGATGATATTCTAAATTTACTTTCTTTTTATATATAAGTTAGTACAATTTCCCAATATTCTTCTACCATAATTTTTTTTCCTTAAGATGCAATTTCTTTTTCCTCCCATTTGTAAGTTTTTTAAACATATTCATGAAAAGTGCACATTGAGAAAAAATTTGGGCTAATAAAATGGATTCATAATATAGGAATTTTGTTGTATAAAAGTCAAAGTTTGACAATTCCACCTCAAATTTTCTACCTCATAATATTAAATTTAGAAGTAGGCAATTTGTTGAAGCCCAACATCTCTTTCAAATTTTCTCTTTTTGGTACAAAATATTTAAAATTTTAAAAATCATTTGAAAATTTGAAATATAGAGTTAATAGGAGTTAGACTTAAGCCTGACCCCCTCCCCTCTTTCAAAATTGCACTCTTTTAGGAATCATAACAAAATGTTACAATTCAATAATAATTCATGTAATTATTATTTTGAAATTTAATGGTGGAGGTTAGGCTTGAGCCCGATTGGCCCCCTACGTTCCAACATTGCACTCTTTTATTATGATTTACAAGTTGTTCTACAAGGATTATGTACCATGTTAGAATGTATCACTTAAAACACATTATTTAAGAAAATGTCACATAGCATATGAAAATGACACAAATGACGATCAACATAGTATTTGTGGAATGTCACAAATGAATACAATTGATACCAACCAAAAATAGACATACAAAAAAAGTTTAATGACAAATTTGTATAAAACGAAATATACATATTAACATCTCATGATTTGCACATGAAGTCAATTATAGTTGGCTTGTACAAAAAAATGTCACATGCGCATGTGACATTTTTACAAATATTTATATATTTTTATTTTCAACTTCAATGTCAATTTCTATGTAACGAAAGCCTAATGAACATAAATTGTCAAAATTCTAAACATGTGGACTTTATTGTAGAATCAATTATAGTAAAATTTTGAAGCTTTACATAGATAGTGCAACTTTATGGGAGGAGGGTCGGGCTTGAGCCTAACCCCTCACACCTTGATATTTGGTATTTTGAATTTGTTATAAAAATTTAAATTTGGAAATAAAGTGTTAAAAAATGAAAATTTGAAATGGAAGGGGAAGGTTTGGGCATAAACTAACCCCTCAACTTTCATATTTAAACTTTGAGTTGTAGAATTTGTTATGAAATTATAGAAATGGTGTCAAAGAGTTAGATAGTGCAATTTTAACCTTTAAACTTTGATTTGAAGTATTTGTTATGAACTTGTAATCTTCCGCATTTCATATTAGGATGTCATAAGTGCATTATGAACTTATGATATAATATCAAGATTCAAAATTAGATAAACATTAGATTTACAAATTTGAATTGTGCCTAAGCGCACATATAATTTCTATTAGAATACATTTAGCAGCTTATATGGTGACGTTTACTGATTATTCGTGCATGTAGATTGATGTAAAACAAAAGTGCACATGTCTATGTGCACTTTTTTTGAATATGGTATTAATTTATTATGTTCTCCAATATTTTTCTTCCATTTTTTTCTTTTTTCTTAGGAGTACACTCTTCCTTTCTTTCCATGTCTATATTCTCATTGTCACAAATGTTTCTCTTTTCTGAAGTTGTAATTTTTTTTATAAAAATTTCTAAGTTCTTCTTTACCCAATATTTTTCTTTCGAATATTTCTCTTTTTTCAAGTTGGAATTTCACTTTTCCTCCATATGCACGATTTTTTTTCAATATATTTGTTCCAAATTGTTGAATTCCAAAAGTACTCAAAAGCTACATTACTTTCAATGCACTAAATGTCCACAAGTAAATAAATATGATAATGCAATCGTTAATAGAAATGTCACAATATAAGCTTCACCATATATTTGTGCAAGCACAATACAATCTTTATTACAAATGTGCTTAAACTTTGATTTTCAGCCAAGATATCCATGATTCTCCTCAGTCACAACTTTCAAATGGCCATAACTCATTCAACTTTTGGCCGAATTAGGCATATGAGGTGTTTTTCGGCATCTACATTTTCTGTAGATGCCCAAAAACACCTCACATGCCGAATTCGGATAAAAAATGAATGAGTTATGGCCATTTGAAAGTAGCTGAGAAGATTCTCTGGCAGCCCTCGACTTCTGGACCCTTTTCAGCCCTGGAGTGCTGGACCTTTCTTTGTACTTCTACTGTTGATACACTAATTGTGCACAAGTGAAAAAAAATATGCTGAAATCTTTATTAGAAGTGACAAATAGTGTATAAATTGACATTTAGTGTATGGTTTTGTCACTATACTAAATGCCTTCACAACAATTGGTGTATGAGTTCGCATTTAGTGTATACTACACTAAACATAAATTTTAGTGTAGTGGGAGGGCCTGTCAATTTGACGAAATCTGTGACCAGGAATATGACCTCTTGAGAGTCTCATGACCGTTTTCCCTCCCTGGTCATCTCTTTTCTCGGCTTGGTCAAGTTGGCCATGCTCGAGATGGACTTTCTGACACGTACTGCGACGATCCCGAATAGATCTACACGGTCCCACTGCCACCAGCTGTCACATACAATGGACGGAGGGTATGGTGTGGTGAAAAAACGCTCGTAAATTTTCACCAGTCCCATGGACTTCTTTGCGGTTGATACCTTCAGTGTATGCACTTACCCGGACTCAGGGTATATGCAGGGACTTGAGCGTCAGTGGTTGACACCCTGCCATGACCGGGAGAACATTCTCAGATGGGTTCATGAACCTCTATACCCCGTTCGTGGAGACCTCAATTGGTAACCGTGTGTATGTTGCTATCCGGACATGTAGGTTGATAACTATCATTGCATCCTGACCGGAGGATAACCGGTGATACAAGGGTTGCTTTCAATACCCTTACTGATGCCAAATTTTAAGAATATCCCCTGTTGAGGACTGGTACAACAATGCATACCTCGGATTATGCCCGGTTCGAGATATCCGTGGGTTTATACCCGATGTTTTTAGATGTCCACGCTCTGGTCGGATTCAGCGACGTTTTGTCCCAATCCTGGATTTAAACCGGCATGGTACCGGTTGGGCGTCCCCTTGTTAACACTGAGAAATTTAATGGATGACTGATGTGCATGCAATTTTGCCTAGAGCGGCAGCCTCTGCGGAGCTTCGTTTACATAAATACTCTCGCATGGAGTTATATTTCGACAATTGAAAGTGAATACAGATTAGGAATAACGCACATTTGTTTGCAGACATGTGTGATCGACTTCACTTGTGCACTTCAACCGTAAAGGCTGAAACGGCATCCACCTAATGGACATCTTCATGTGAAGTGGACGTCCAAGGAAATATAGGAAACAATTTAAACTACTTCTCATATACTCTACGTCATAGTCGTTGTGCCGTGTGTCTCTCACGCAGTTTTCTTGTGCAGAAACCTTGTGTCCCATTTCACAAATACGTTGGAGCCTGTAGGTTTCACCACTGCCTCGTCTACAGTTTGAAAAGGTTGGCAAGCTTCAACATGAAGGAGTTGTAGATTCGGAATTATGACCCTATGTATCTGAACCATCTGTTCACCCTGGTCGCAGAGGTGGCCGAATTTTTGTGCTTTGGCCTTCCAGCTACCCCCAGTTTTACCATCTGCCACAACTCGATCGCCACTGTCTGGATGTGACAGGTAGCATAGTTTATTCACTGTAATTGCATCGCTACTAGAACGAGGTGGAAACTTCAACGCTGGATTGTCGACGGTATCATCGTCTTGTGATTCAAGCTCAATAGGAAGACCCTTGCCTCTGGTCGTTTTCGTGGGAATATCAACGAAAACTTGATGCGGATCTTGCAACATCGGTGGAGGTGGCCTCTGTGCAGACATATGAACTTTACCCACAGTTGTATGCGAGAGGTTGGAATTCGACATTGGCTCCTGTGCAACAGATTCGGATGCACCAGCACTCTCAATCATGGAGCCGTTAGCGACGGATTGATCAGAAATGTCGGTAGATACGGCTTGCATGTCCTCGACACGTCTATTTCTTGGACCGAGATTGTTTCGCGTGTTCGGAGTGAGGAGCACCGTCTCCTCACTCATCCATAATGGTTGAGGATCCACAAGTCCACCACCTGTCGCGATCGGAGTATCCAGCCGAACCGTCGTTGTTGGAGGCGGGTCATGAATAATTGTCTTTGTATGCTGTCGAGGTGCGTCATCGACATTTGCTGGAGTTGGGGCTGAGTTGGAATTCGCGTTCAAGAGACGCAGAAGAATGTCCTTGAAGTCCCGTTGGGTGTGCAATACTTCTGTGACCATTGCAATGTTCTGCGTGACTTGGGAGGCTAGGTCGACGACGCGCGTCTCGAGCTGGATTATGCGCGTTGATTTGCCTCCCTGAAATGTGATCGAGTCACCCTCGATTCGCACTCGAGAGGACGGCCTTCGGCAATACTCAGGGGTGATATGTCCCTGTTAACACATAACATGTTTGTATCCCCCCCCTCGTTAGTCAAAGTACATCCGAAATATTATGTTCAACATCAGGGGGCTAGGCTTTATTTGAACTAACCCATATATAGGCTGGATTGTCATTATGGTCGTCAAGGGAGTCCGGAGCAGAGCCGTGCGTCGAGGCAGCTCTGGCGCTACTGGATGCATGCGCCGTCGACCCGCCCAAAGCCGACCCTCCCGAGGGGATTGAAGAAGCACCTATGAAAGACAACCTCTGAACACACAATGCTATTACCCGTTAAATACGAGTAAGTGATCATGTCAATGTTTACTTTTTGCACTTTGAAATTGCATGCATGGACATTAAGTGATTTGCGAATCAAAAGCATTGCTCCTAAACTGAAGTACAAATCTGTCTGACCTAGCTGTGTGGTGTGGATGTCGACGTGGGACCTTGGCTTCCATGGCTGCTTGACTTCTGTGGTCCAAGCGCTCGTAGTGCAACCATTTGTTCACTTTCCGCTTTACCTGCCACACTCAGCCAGTATTTCCGCAATGTGCCAAATGTCTCATCCGGACATTTGTCATGTTGCGCACTTTGAGTGGAAAAAAAATATTCTTTCCACTCTAATCTATCATTCTTGACAACCCCTTTCAAGTATTGGGATAGGTATCGTGAACACAATGGGTAATCGTACGTGAAGACTTCTTCTAATGGAGCATAAATTTTTTCAACAGCCTTCCACCATGTCCCCTTCTTCCCTCTGTAGCTCCTAATGCTTTGGTCCATGCATTGCCTAGCTATCAAACGAACCTGTATATGCCATGCACTCTTTAATCCAATCGGCTTACCTGTGGTGGTGGTGGGGACGTGGACGACTGGTGACCTTCTCTCTGCATGTGCGTTGGCCATCTCACTGAGGTATGGCTTCACATACTGTCGGTTGACTCTCCTCCTCTTATTGTGGTCGTCTTCGGACATGCGCCAGGCAACTTCTGAGGGAGTACCGCTACCTTCACCGGGGGCCACTGCCACGGGTGAATGGTTAGCAGGTGGACAAAGTCTTCGATTAGGAAGTGGACTGACCGTAGCTTCATACGCGGGCATATGGAATCGTGCTGCTGCATGTTCATGTTGACCAGATCGTGGTGTCTGCACCGCATACGAGCCATCCTTGTCCCACGCACTTGGCCCTGAAGCAGTTGGAGCGGTAAAAGGGTGAGCCTCTGTCCTTCCATGCCCATGTACGAGGCCGTGGTCGAAGCCACCTCCATGATGATCGTCCTCAAACTCAGCTTCGAAAGAGGCACAGTCGTAGGGGGGATAATCCGCCTGCACATCGTCAATACATTAGGTGAAAGATACAGACCTATGAGATTATGTGACGTTACATCGCTAGCATCGACCAAGTACTCACACTGTCGTGGGACTCAAATCTGAAATTGAAAGTACTAATTCATTATTCCAATGGATAGAATCGGATAAGTGCTCGTATAAAGTAAATGAGATTCTGTGCCTACTGTGATTGAATGAACTGCCGGGGCAAATATGTTGCGAACCAGTTGGAAAGAAGGAGAAGGACCTGATTCCGTCGTGTCGAAGGACGTATGCCTGGCCCTATGTCTCCAGCCCAAAGAGCACGCGCAGGGAAGACTCCGGAGCTCTGTCCGATTGGCGACGTCATCTTCCCTCCTCCCGTCGCCCGAGCGTGTTCTTGGCTATGCAGATGTGGAACTAGAAGCCGGGGCCATGAATCTCCGGAGTCATACTGGGATGACGATACCTCTGAGGTGCTAAATATCGAACATGATCCGGATCCTGACACTGATTGTGACTCCTCCATTAGGTTTGCACTATGATTTGTACTAATACATGGGGAACTAACACCTAGGTTTACAAGTGCCGCAGTTCTAAGGAGGTGTGAAGGCTCCTGGAGCATGCGGGTTTAGGTTTCCCACCCTCAAAGGCGAGGACCTAGGATATTACATTACTGAATCCGTCCATGACAGAGGCTTGAAATAGATTAAAATCGTATACAAGATATTTGTCAGCAGCCCAGAATGGCCTGTACAATTTAGTGCGCCGTCGCGGACGACATCTGTTGTTCCGTGGGATGGAGCCATAGAATAATGCATGCCAGGAGACTCCCACTGTATTCCACTAACGACACGGTTAGGCCATTAGCCAATCACATGGCGCTGCACTGAACATGAAGTCATGTAGTCGAACGCAGTGGTCGATACACAAGGGAGTCATAAATGCAACGACAAAACGTGTAATATTAGTTAGATGAGGTGGACATCCATCGCGGATTTGTATTTGCCAAAGGCGGGGACTCTAGAAGGCGGAGGAGTATATAAGACAGAATAGGTACATGTAGACAGTGCAGATTTTTGGAAATGTCTTGAGCAGTACTTCGGCCCGCCCTGCTTCGGATTTTGATTTGCTGATACGATCGATTCATATATGTTCAGTATGCTTAATGGATTTTCCAAGGTCAACCTCAAGTGTTTCACGCTCTATCTCTTCTTTCGAGAACTTACAGACGTTTTCAGAATGCGAGTTCATTGAATGAAAAAATGAGGATTTCTAAGGTTTATTATGCACTTGCTTTATCACAACAGAACTCTGTCGGCTAGTTTTATCGGTAGTGGAAGATTACTTCCTTCCAGAATTAATATATTTCATTGCTGACAGTTACTGCCATGCAGTTCACGTGTACGACAAGAGTAGGATCTTCTGTCCCAGGTGCCATAAAGGAGAAAGAAGCTACCTCTAACCTCAACAAGGGGAGTTTGTCTCCAGAATCCAGAAAGCATGATATCTCCCGTATTAGGCATTCAGCATTAAAATCAAAGGCGGCGACTTGGTGTAATATTAGAGGGCATCTGGCCAGATGGACTATTCTCCTTGCAGCAATAGTCCAAGGACACTCTAACGCCGGGGGACTTTTGTGTTCTACTGGACTATTTGTGGATTCATGCGCAATGCATGAGTGCAATGTTGAATCACTCTTCCGTACATCGCATGTGTTGATGCATGTTACTGAACTAGTCAACGGCTACCGAGTGAGATCGTCCAACTAGAATACTGGATCCAATTTGTGGTACTCCCGCATACGCGATAATGGACAGAGAGCTATGCACGGGAGATATGGAGACAGACTCGGGAGAGCAGGTGGATCTGGAGGAAGAAAGCGATGGTGACGAATGCTGGAACCTGCACGACCTCGAAGAGCACTTCTAGTTCGGTCCTCAGTTCTTCGGCATGGAGAAGCCATATCACATTATTGTGGCCGAGGTGAACACTAGTGTACTGACGACGCTCCTCCTGCTCCGCGTAGGCTCTGAGTATGGACAGGAGTAGCTGGCGCACGACACAGAGATTTGGGACCGTGTCTTTGCAATGAATTTGAAATTTTATATGAGTTAGCGGCTGTATAGGCGTAGGACGATATTCCGACTCATTTAGACGGATATTCTGGACGTCCCCTCTTGATCAGCTCGTAGAGCATTCAAGTCTCGGGTCCACTAGGTACTATCACTGCATGTAAATGTACGTTACCTATGTCGTATCCATTTCCTGACTTGAATAAACGACAACCGTTCCATGATTTCGGTAGTTCATGGAGTACTCATGACTGAGGAATGAGATTGTACACTGCGATCATTCGCAATCTTTTTAAAAAATTTCGAGTACACACTTCGATAGTGGGGGCTTCTTGGTCCATTGGCCGTCGGAAGAGGTGCTGCCTTAAACTTGAAAGAAGTTAGAGCGCTTACTCTGCCGTCGTTCAATTTAGCACTCACCCTTCTTTTCAACTCCGCCTTTTGCACATGAGTCACTATACACTCTTAAAACAAGTGATAGGAGCGATTCCGATGCGCATGCTTCTCTACGGAGGTTTAGGATATTTCTAAAGTTACACAGAAAGTGGAGCCTCTGTCTATTTGTGGGGAGCACAACTTACTGTCGACTACTTCTTCGAGATGGAGTCACGCGACGCTATCCATAGCCCAGCCAGAGTAGACGCAAGGGACAGGAAACTGGAGGCGAGAGAGGAGGCTACTGCGAGAAGAGGCGGAAATACCCACAGAACCTGTCCATGCAACATATGCTTGGGTCAGATCCGTTCCAAACGGACTTCTACAACGGTGCGGTTACACCTGGCCAAGTATGGGAGGCACCCTTACCACCGAGGGTCAACAAAGGTATGTTTTCCTAAACAACTACAGTTTTACGCATTTCCCATGTATATTAGGGTTCTCGATCGCCATGTCCAGGTTGATCACGGGGCATCCTGACGCACTTAAGTGTAAGTTGCGTGGGCAGGGATGGCCTGAAGACGACTCGGATAACGAGTGGGATTCTTACATCCGTGAGAGCTTCGGAACGGGAGCATCTGGGTTTTTAGGTCAATTTCAAGCAACACTAGACGAGGACATGGATATGCCAGTCCTTGTGGAGCATGCGTTCCACATGTATGATGGAATCGCTGGCACAATTGGTGTCATGCCAGACCCGGAAGGTGTAAATGAAGTCCGGGGTGAGGGAGACGAGGAATATCCGAATGCACAGCCGTCACTATTGCAAGAGACAGAAGGTGAACAACCTCCTCAGCGGACCAACAGAGATGGCCGCACAGATGATGTACAACAGCCCACCGCAGGGGTAGTGGAGGGTTCTGGATTGGATAACTTCAGTGACGATGAAGGATAGGACGATGTTCCGGCTATGGAGGCGGCCCTCACCATCGAGCAAGAGCTTCTCGAAGAAAGCGCAAGAACCCCGTTGTTCGCACGAGCTAAGTTGATACAATTGAGTTCGACCTTGTTGCTATTAAACTGCTTAAGGACGCATGGTGCATCTAACCTATTGGTAAACGAGATTTTCCAACTTTTGTCGAAGAGCATCCTCCCAGAAATCAACTCTCTTCCACAGTCTGAGTACTCTGCCTCTAAAATTCTGAAGCAGCTCGGTCTGGCCTATGACACGATTCACGTGTGTCCCAGCCCTCAGGCCTACTTGCTTTTTCGAGGCCCAGAGGATTCTTTGTTGGACAGGTGTTCCAAGTGCGGTTCAGAGAGATACAGGAAGGTAGGTAGGTCTCGCATACCATACAAAGTGCTTAGGCACTTCCCTTTGATACCGAGACTGCAACGGATGTTTAGTACCCCAGTACAGGCATCTTTCATGACAGCTCACGCAAGACTTGCTAGCACGGACGACACAATGCGTGGTGCGTTTGACTCACACCAGTGGAAGTACATCAATTGGCGATGGTAGAACGAATTTGCAAAAGAGGACCGGAATCTGCGGTTGGGACTAGCAACAGACGGGGTAAACCCGTTCTCCATAAAACGATCCACTCACAGCACTTGGCCAGAGCTCATCATGAACTATAATCTCCCTCCATGGTTAGCAACCAAAAAGCATTTCATTATGCTGAGTTTGATCATTCCTGGAAAACGTTCAGTGACAGGTGATAGCTTCGACACATACCTTCAACCTCTAGTGGACGAGTTGCAGTTGCTTTGGAGTGAGGGAGTGCGTACCAACGATGCTGCAGTTTAGAAGGGCTCCCCAAGCTTTCAAATGAAGGGCATGCTGTTGTGGACATCTCATGATTTTCCCGCATACGGTGTAGTTGCGGGATGCGTCACAAAAGGGTACAAAGGGTGCCATGTTTGTGGTAAGAATACTATATTGCGTCGTTCCGTTGCTTTGAGAAAAAATGTATACGACTCTCAATACAGAAGTTGGTTGCCACCAGGACACCCGTGGCGCACAAACAGATTGGCTTTTAATGGCGAGGAGGAACTCCGCGACCCACCTGAGCCCATACATGTGGATGACATTCTCAGGTGGGGGCGCTTGCGGGAGGCGTTCATGCTAAGGGGTGGCACGCCTAGGGCCGAAGATCCAGCCCGTCAGTTTGGAATCAAACGGGTGTCGTCATTGTTTTCTTTACCTTACTGGGCGGTGAGTTTATCCATACTCCTAGCGTAGGTCCTTCATAGAGTATCGCCCTTACTCAGAGTATTTCATCTCATTTGTTTCCCAACTGTTGAAAGCAGTCCTTGTTTGCAGTTATGTGTACTCCGTTCAACCATGGTCGTCCTCACAGGTTTCTCTTCGACTGTGAGACCACATGCTGACTCATGTCTCATTAGCAGCGTCATGTTTGATTTCATTTTAAATTAGGTGGTTGGCCTATACCATTGACCAAGAAGATGTACTTTTCTTTATAAAATACTGAAATTGTACTCCTGCAAGAGCTTCCAATTCGGAATACGCTTGATGTTATGCACATCGAGCGTAACATATCCGACAACGTGCTCAGACACCTGTTCGGGGAAAAGGACATCGCAGCCCTTAGACGGGACATGGAGGAGGCACGCGTGTCAAAAAATCTGCACCTGATACCAACGGACAGTGGAGATTTCATTAAGCCGAAGGCTCCTTTTGTTTTTTCGTCCTCAGAACGAGAACGTTTCCTAGCCCTGGTGTCAACCACCAAGGTCCCCTCCGGTTACAGTTCAACACTCTTGAAGCATGTTGGTGAAATGAGACTGTCGAGGCTTAAAAGCCACGACCATCAAATTTTGCTTCAACAGGTTCTTCCTGCAGCCATCCGCCATTCCCTCTCTAGGGGCGTTAGAGAAACTATAATCCGGCTTTCAAAATTATTCCAGAAAATTTGCTCCAAGGTAATTCGAAAATCTGAACTCACATCTCTTTACACAAATAGTGCGGAGATGCTATGCATGCTAGAGATGTATTTCCCCCCAGGGTTCTTTGATATTATGCCCCATTTAATTATCCATCTTGTGAGAGAGTTGGAAATATGCGGGCCAGTTCATTCCAGATGCTGTTACTTTGTTGAGAGGTACCTTGGCCAGTTGACGAAGTACGTGAGGGATAAATCAAAGCCTGAGGCCGGCATGGCTACGGGGTATATGGTGGACGAGAGTCTAGGATTCTGCACAGAATACTTCTCCTTATACAAGCACACGCGTAGACGCATCTGGGACCCTGAGGAAGAGATGCGTGATGCGGGTGAATTATTAGTGGGAAATCCCCGGCATAGACGCCTCTCGACATTGGAGCTGGAGCAGGTCCATGACTATGTCATATGGCAGAGTGTGTACACGACTGAGCTCATGAGGTAGGCCAGGGCAGTCTGTATTCATCTTAATCCACATCGCTGAATTTCTCTGTTATATGTTAAGCGCATGCAATGATAAGTTTCCTCTATTTAATCCTAACATGGAAATTGACCACCACATGAGCAGTGCGTGGAAGGACAAAGAGCTAGAGTGGCAGGCAGAACGCGATGACCGTTCACGTCGTTGCCGTGAACGAAAACAACGACAAAGAGCTAGAGTGGCAGGCACTTCCGTTCACGGCAACAACGAGGACGCAATGGTCCTGTCACATATACATACCCTGAACATTTGGCTGGGAATTTCCCCACCTTTGGATCTTGGCTGAACCGTCACGTTCGGATGCTCCAATCCGAAGGATTCCCTGTCTGTCCAGAGTTGGCGGAGCTGCATTGCACTCCAAGTCATATTGCGTTTTCTTTTAAGTTGATGTGGGCATACGGGTGCCACTATAGGTGCAACCCCGAGTCATGCGACAGTCATGTGACATTCGACTCAGAAATAGCGTCGGTGGCTGCAGACAACTCTACTGTCGACGTGGGAATACTCAAAGATACATTGATGATTTTGTATGGTAAACTCAATTGCGTGGTGATGCAAGGGGAGTGGATTAAGTCAAACGATCAAGGCAGGGCCTCTACACGGAAAGATCGTCTAGGCTTTTGGACCGTGCTATTCAATGCTCGAGAGCGGGGACCGCATGTGAACCCCTTCATTTTTCCCTCGAATATATCCCAAGTTTACTTCATAGACGACGGAATCCATGAAGGGTGGAAGGTTGTTCTCCGTCACGAGCCAAGAAGCCGCCGGGTGACAGAGGACAAGGATTCACCCGAGTTTGACAGAGCTGGCGAGTCCTTTCCCCTACCAAACGGCTACCGAGCCGAAGACGACGATGACGTATGTAACGAAGCATCTGCTGAAGTCGAAGACATAATCGTTGACGCAGACTATGTACGAGTAGTGGACGCCGAAGCTCGAGCCGTAGAGGAGGAGGCTTTCTGGGACGATGGTGATTACGAAGATGAAGAGGCTCTCTAATACGTCCACTGACTACAATGCTGAAGCGTTTGTCGGATTATTTTCATAGAGGCCCGCTCCCGGTAAGTATGACACTTCACACAGCTTATAGACTTCACTTAGATTATCTACATGATTTTGTTTCATGTATCATTTCAGTCCAGTAGCCTAATTATACCTGATTGGATTGGATTTCTGTTGAAACCATTCCACGGTGAAGAGTCGTGATTTGTGATTAAAGTGTCTTGTTTTTTTACTTATGTGTGCAGTTTGCTTTGACGATTATGATGACACTGGCCTCCTCTGTCAGTACTTGAATGATGCAGTCAGCAGTCATCATTTGCTTAAAAATGCGAGAACAATTCTTATGTAATCCGAAGTCCATTTGATCAAGTAGTTGTTTCTCTTTAAGTAAGCCACATTTTTTGGGTCTGTTTAATCCTGTGTTTATGTTGTTTTAATTTTTTATCAGTGAGTTCTTTTGATTATTAGATTCCAATTCACAAAAGCAGACAAGTAGTTCATCGATCATAAGAAGATGTCGGTCCAGTGTAGAGATTTGGAAGTGAATATAGGATTTTATGCCCAATGCTCCTCTGTCAATTCAAACTTCTCTAACTGATTTCTCTGAGTACAGTTCAAGTTATGCGACAAGATTATTTTGAAACCGATTGTTTATAAGACACAATCAATTTTCAACGATTACATGTTGATTCGGAATATTTTGCGATGGAACAGTAGAAGTTCCATCGATATTAATATGTTTACTAACTCTTTCATATTGTTTAAATCTGTGATTCATTTCGATACTAGATAGAAGAAGGTACTGATGATAAGCCTATGACTTTGAGAATTTGGTTCGAATTTTAAGTAATTCGTCGAGTTCATATTTTGTAAGTATGGTAGGCGCCATTTCTAAAATGTTATCTCACGCTGGGATATGTAAATCGTTAACGTAATGTCGCGTTGTTGCAGATCGAGGACCTTGACTGTGTATGGACCTCGTCACGGGATGGTTCGTACAGCACAACAATTTCCATTTCACGTAAGAGTTTTCTTTTGAATGCACTTCAACTGTTGACTGTCCTTCGTTGTAGACGAATTACTTATGTTCATTCAGAACACTTAATATTGTCTCTTCAGGAGCAGTATCAAGTCAACGATATTTCTACTATCGTGGCTTTCTGTACTTTTACAGTTATCTTATATTTCACATAACAAGTACTAGGTTCTACTTATAATGAATTTAGAACTGGAAAAGGGTCCTTATCGTACTGAAAATGTATGCCTTGTCACATAGGAGGTTTTCATGAGTTGTTTTAAGTGTTCGTGTCACTCTAATCGGGCAGTCTTCAAGATAATTGTCACCCTGGAAAATTGTATGACTGAATTGGTGCAGAGTCTCGTGTTCACCTAATGCCACCATGTCCACAAGTCTGATGTCAAACATCCGTTTTTTTGGTGCCGTTAACTATGTACATGTCGGAGTGTACAGAATCTCCGTTGGTGATCTTCGGAGAACGGATGCAAACCTGGACTTCTAAGGTCTTGCTGGAAGTTCCGTGTATACATTTCTTTCACCTTCGGTACATAACTTTATCAATACTGTCATGTGTCAGTTATCTCATGGCTTCATGATATCCTCTGCTTTTAGCCGTGTTGTGAAGCTTCTGCGACCCAGGTAATTTCCATAACACTGAGAACAACTGTGAATAACCTGATTTTTGTCCATGTGATCAATTCACCGCGTTCTTTCAAGGTGTACGTCCTAAAAACGCAGAATTGTAAGTGTTTTCATTTCAAAAATTTTGCCGGGGGGTATGATGGACCTGGGGACGGAAAAATTGCCAAGCCTCGAAGAACCGGAGTACAATTTGTGCCAGGTAACGCGACGACCTTTTATCATTCTAGGGGCATACTGGTGTTGATTCACTCTACCGTCGTTGATCACATCTAGTTGAAGTTGAAACTTGTTTTGTGATTGAAACCTCACTTTATTGATTTACCTTGTAACCCTGCACGTTACAATACATAATCACTGAAGTTTCTACTTGTCACCGTAATTGTCGAGAACTGGTGTAATAATACGTTAAAAAACCGTCAGGGTCCTCTTGTTATTTATCTTCTCAATGATCATATGCCGTTCCTTTTGCACTGTCATGATCTTCTGAGATATGATTGCTTAAATCAATCTGTATAAGCTTTGATTGATTATTTTCTTTGCACAATTCTCTATTCTCAGGGGAATCGCACCAGTCCGTAGCGTCAAGTAGTTACTAAACAGTCTCCTCTTCTTTTAAAGATATGGCATTATTATCTTCTGTGTGATATTTCGTTCTGCTCTGGGAACTTTTGTTTGAGGTTATTTCTCTAACTCATCCGAAAAATCCCTTTTTTCATGGTGTAGTGGCTCCACTGTTCACCAACCCGACGCACATTGGAAATGAGGTGCAATATTCGGGATCAGCTATGGCGACGTCGAGCACAAAGGTGTCTGCCATGGCCTGGGACCAACGCCTCTATGGCTGTGCTCCCGGGACCTCACCCCCGGCAGGCCCCGTACCTTAAGGTTTCCACAGGACAGTGACTTCAACAAGACCTCAATGGAGCCAGATTTTTTCTCAGATGGAGGTATGTATATCATTCTACGCTTCAATTTTTGACATAATCCCACTGCAATATTAGGTGGATTAGGGCTGAAGTCGTAATTGCTGTGTCTACATTGATTCGGGGATTAATGCTGAAGATTTCCATGGGATATTGCTTATAATTGAAAATCTTTTCTGAGGGCGCAGTACTGCCGCACTAGTTAGTCGCCTGTTTTTTACGCAAATGATGTGCCCTTGTGAAACATATGGCCTCACGCACCCTAATTCACATCAATGACCTTCCCCCTCGCTTTTAGTTCCCGCTATATCGAGGTCTATGATCACGGATACATACGTGCATTTCTCAGGTGTCAAGTAATTCGAAGCTCTGGTGTCGTAGCCCTTACTTAGTTCGACTTGTATCTGCTCACTTCTCTGGAAGTTCGGTACCTGATAATGGTGCGCCCCATACCGTTCTCTCACCCGCCGTTGAAGCCTTCTCCGCAAAACACCGCCGCTGAAAAACCTGTATGTTTACTGCCCCAACCATTTCTTTGATGACGTTCACTTGTAATAGAGGTTACAGCAAGAGTTCATAATTTTATGTCCATTTCTATTCGGTGTAATTCCGGAAGAATTATCATGTATGTTGCACGTTGTGAAATGGCAAGTACACCTGACTTGGATTTGCCAATTCCAGGACCTTGCAACTGAGGATGTGGTTGTCCCTAGGCGGAAACGATCAGGCAGAAATGGCAAACCGGCAACTGAGCAGAACTTCACTGCTGCAGGCGGCACCACCACAAATATTCGCTCCTGGTTCACACACTCCGGAACGACCCCGGTAGACGACCCCTCGGACCATATCATCGCAACGCTTGGGAAACTGTCCGGAACTATAGCAGAGGTAGCACAAACTCGGAGGGATGCACTCTGTGACGAGGGAAACCTCTGGAAACACAATCACCGCGTGGCATCAACGAAGTTGGAGAAATCCACACCAACGAAGATACAATCTGAGACGAAAGATGTGGGAACTCTCTCTAACAAAGCTAAATTCTGGGAGGATGTCGTGGAATTGTTCGCTGTGAACTCCGACTTTGTCAACGAACGAGTGAAGAAGCTGAAAGAATCGGTAGCGTCTCAAGTGAAGGTTTACACGGATTTGCAGGCAAAATTTAAAGACACGAGGATGAAGGCCAAGGAGACCACGCGCTGGGTGAAGACCGACATTAGCGAGCTCGACGCTTTGCTGAATTTCCTTCGCAATCGTGAAGAACCAGCTGTGCGATCCTGAACAACGTACCTAACATGGACAACGTAAGATCTGTAGTTGCGTTTGGGCACCTTAGTATGCAAAGTCGAACTGAGTGGTATGGGAGACAGAAAATCGTACACAATTCACTACAAATTCGATCTAGAAATGTAGGCGTTGCGAATGTTTTTTTCCAGGACAAGTACTTTGTATACCGCAGTGTCTGGAGATTCCAATGCATTGTCGCACTGTACATCGAGTAGTTAAATCTTACCAAGGCTTTCATTCGCTTGCTAGAAACGTTCTGAACTCTGGACCAGTTTATGTTAAAGCTCTTCCGATTGGGAAACAAACAGTATGTGTATTCCTAATTTCTTTGTAACAGAGGTGCAATATTACGTGAAGCAGGATTATGGGTTGTTTACTTATGTTCCCGCTTTCCTTCTTTGTTTGATCGTCGTTCACAGAATGAGGTCTATACACTAAACAAATTACCATAAACATAGATGCACTCGCAGTATCGGGCCCCGCCATCTACAGTGCACGAGAATAGCCAATCAACAGAGACTGACATAGACTTTGATGACCACAATTTATCTTGGTCATATGCTTTGGTCACAAGAACCAGGTCTCCTACTAGTGGGCTAGCATCAATTTACGTCCAAGTTGTGGATAAGGAGACCTCATGTGCAATCTTTTCCTTCTGAGTGTAGGTCTGTAATCTATGCCCATCAACGTTGGTCAAGGCATGACATTGTGGATGATCAACAATGTCATGGTCATCTCGCCAAAACTTGAAGGTTTTTCTTTAACCCTTCAACGTCAGTTGGGAACCGTCTATACAGGCACGTGCACGTACTAGTATTTTTATCTGTAGAATAGAAAAAAAATATGTTATCTCTTAACCCCCAAAGGACCGTGACAATTTCACACCTAAAACACTTCAAAATTGTTGATTCTAGTACAATGACTAAGGAGAGAAGCAAAACCTGATATTTATAATTTTGATCATAGGATCTCAATCAAGACTTATTAATTAACTTGCTCACAAAATTTCATAAACTATGAACAAAAGAATTGAAAGATTATAGTATTTGAAGTCAAAACAATGGTTCATTTTCTTCTTTGCCTCGAGTGGATCAACAGACTTTGACTTCCCTTAGCAGCCATTTTTCTACTGGCTAAAAATAGCCCAAACGAAAAATTAAATGGAAGGGTGCGATAGGTCTTAAGGAAATTGAAGTGTCTTTTAAATGCAGTTTCGCCACGTCCCTCTCCATTTGGCACATCTCCTCACCAAGACGCGACAGTGTGAACTTCAAACATCCCTTCTATCGCCTGACCGTTGATCTAACCTGTATGGAACTATTCAGTAGCATTGCTCGACTACGCATAGAGGAGCTCTTCTGTTGTCAGACTGCACTGAAGCCGAAGGACGACGTTGCAAAGGAGCGCATTCACGTAGCTATCGATTTTGAGAAGACGTGAGCGATTTACACACTTAGTTTCATTAGTTTCTTCTACTCTCCACTCAATTTGTGTAATTTTCATAGCTTAGTGGGCCATGGACTACGCAACTTAGGTAATAGAAATGGCAACGTCCTGGAAAGATGATGTGACCAACAACCCATCGGGGTGCGTTTTAGGGTTTCTATGCATATTGCGTGCTTCTCGTCTTGTGCGTTTTTGGTGACTGAATTTTTTTGGTTCTTATTGTTTGGTTCACACTTTGTGTTGTTTGAGGTTTTGACTATATTGTGAAACAGACATTGCTCGTGTGATTTGTGCAAGGCTTTGAGGAAGATGGCCAAACCGGTTGTTTTGTAGAGGGTACGCCGGACAACGGTTCTCAAATCCTATTTCCTGAGCAGTCGCAACACGCATGATCTAGGCGTAATTGAACTACCAGAGTCTGTTTTGAAACGCCGAAGGTTGGAGTTTTTGGACTCCGCTGTTGGCCCAGGCGCAGAGAGTTTGGCTTCCGGCGAATCACGCACTCCGGTACGCGCTAATCCCGTTGTGCGCTTAATCTGCCCAGCCGGGTTATCAGAACTGCCGGTAGTTTCAGCAACAGATGAAGACGAGGACTTGGTGGAGGTCGTCAACATTGACGACGTTGGGGCTGCGAATAAGAAAGCCAAACATAAGAGTTACGAGGTGTTCCAAAAATGTCAAGATACTTGGGCGATTCAACATCCTTGGGAGATATGATTCGCGGCTCACGTGATACCATAGTCTGTCGGGTTCAGTGCCGGATCTGTACCCAAGTTAATTGGAGAGAAGTCACCATGGGTCCAAAGAGTGATACGCTCGAGAAGCATGCGGGGAAACAAAAAGCAGAGAAGGACCTGCCGAGCTTGGAAGTCAAGAAGGGAGAAGCACATGTGAACAAATGCTGCCGCCATTTGAAGGCCGTTGCAATTTCTAATTCGCAGATTGTAAACCGCCCAAGCATTGTTCAACAAGTGAACGTCTAGATGAAGGGGGAGAAGGTACGCAGGATACAACAATTTGCGACTATTTTGCACCTTCTGCAGCAAGGTCGTCCCATGGTGGAGTACGAAAGTATATAGGAGTTGTTCTCATATGTGAAAATACCACATCTCAGCCACAAGCACTAGAGTGACAGTGTTGGCTGGAATATGGCCAAATATCTCCATAAAGAGATAGCTGCGAGGACCAAGGAAAACATGGCTGCATGCAGCTACTTTGCCATTACATGTGATGAAGTTATTAACGTCGATAACATGTCATGGATTTCTATACATGCTTACATTGTAAAGGATTTTGCGAGGGTGCCCATGTTGTTATCGTTGGAGAAGCTTACAGACGGGGCAACGGCATCAAAGCTGTCCATTTGCATATTTGACGCCATTTTGCGTAAATGAGGCATCTCTCGGGAGGACTTCCGATCAAAGTGGTTGTCTTTCGGAGCAGACGACGCTACGGTATTTCAGGTGAGTTGTGTTTTAGGTCATCTATTCAATGCTCCGGTGCTTTGTTGTCTGAACTAGTCAAGTATGATTTTCTATTAATGCCTGCCTTGTTGTGAACAGGGGTCAAAAAGTGGGGTTACGAAGATTATACAAGAACGAATTGCACCTCACATCGAGGGCGTTCACTGTTTCAGCCACATAACCAATTTAGCTGTGAAAACACTCTCGCACCTACCTGTGATTTCGAAGATTAAGACATTGCTGCAAATGCTGCATGCATACTTTTCTGCCACTCCAAAGCAGCACCTCAAATTCACGAAGCTTGCTGAGCTTTTGCATACAAAGGATTTAAAGATAGTCATGCAAGTACGTGCACCAAAATTGTGTTTCATGCATGGCACATATACAGACCTATTTGCATGTTGTTTTAATTGTGAAAGTGGAAGTCTGTATCATGTTTCATGGTGTCTATCATGTCTGGATGTAGGTTAAGACATGTTGGTTGAGTATGTTGTCTCCCCTCAAGAGGATGATGGGTGAGTATAAAACGTTAATCGCGAAGATGGCGGAGGATCGGGGCAACAAAGACGGCAAGGCTGCTTCGTGGGAAACCGCCAGGAAGAATTTCAACCTTCTTTGTGATATATCAGTTCCTTGTGCATTGTCGTGCTTTTTGCCACTCCTCGAAACTGTGCATGACTTGATTAAGTTTTCTCAGCAGCGTAATGTCTTTGTTTGTGATTATGTTGCTACTGTCAAGGTTTGCCAGTCACAGTTGTATGAACTGTATTGCAATCCCTCTACATGCTACATATCTGATTCCTTTCGTGAGTTCACTGAGTTTATAGGGGGCGTCACCCGAGCATGTCTTAGACGTGGACGGTGCCTAGCTTGGATCTAAACTCATTTGAAGTCGAGCATGCACAGTTCACATGTGGAGAGGTGAAGTTTGACATTGTGACTAGTAACGAGTTTGGGAAAGCAGAACAAGTGACATGTGATAAGTTTGTTGAAGTGATCACCTACATGAAGTCACTCTGGATAGGTAAGTTCCTTTCCATCAAACTTGAACTTCAATGTGCAGATTTTTGATATGTATATTGTTCTAAAAATTGTCTGGCGGAATGCAGAGGCAGCCCAAACTTTGATCACTAAGCTCAGTAACACGTTTCCCGCTTCAAACCTAATGGATTCCCTCAAGACTATGTACTCGCAATACTGGCTACAACCATATGTCGAGGCTTTGTTTGAGCGACACTACACTGTTATCAAGGACCACTTCTGTCGTGAACAACAAAGACTAGGTGGAGTAGTGACACCGGCGCTGCTCATTGAGGACAAGATAAATCATCAATGCAACACTAGGAAGTCTACCATGAAGGCGAACTCCGCAGATTGCATGGTGAAATTGTTTTCTCTCAATCCATAGACGAGATTGTGGAGGTGTATAGGCTTGTTCTGCGTGGTTGCGTGCGGCAATGTCCGAATGGATAAAACTTGTTGAGATAGCGGCCGTTCAAGTGCTGGGATCCGTTGAAGACGAACGCACTTTTTCCTTTGTCGCCTTTGCAAAGGGGAAGGTCCGAAACCGCCTTGATGACCACCTGGAATGTGCCGTCACCCTATACTCCCAAAAGTACTACACACTCAATTACTTTCCGTTCGAGAAAGCTTATGAAGCCTGGAGGAAAGATAAGAATCGGAAAATTGAGTCATGACTCCGTAATCAGTCCTACACTGCTTGATGATGAAGATAATGGCTGAGTTCACAAGCTCTAGCTTCATTGTCTGTGTGTGTGTTATGTTTTGTTGGTTGCCTTATTGTTGTATTTGTTACTAATTTAGGTTGCAAGCCTTAATGGCCGAACAATTGATGTCTCATTTGAAAAAAAATTCATGCATGTTGCATGCATGATTATGCATTTTTAGATAGTAGAGTTCTTAACAGTATCCCCGAGGTCCGTGAACGAGGACAACCGATCTGAGTGCATTGTTGTGGCAATTCCCAGAGTCACATACCATGTCTTACGTGATCCCAAGTGATTAACACCCCATTGTATGATTCATTTTAATTTTTGGTGACTTCCAATTTGTTTTTGGTGAATCCCTGCAATGATAGCTTTAGATTTTGTGCATTGAAAACCTAGGCTCTAGCTTCATTATGAGATTTTCCTCCTTGATCTTCTTCATTTTTTGTGATTAATGGTTTAGCTTGCTCACAACCTCGCCATGGTGGCTTCCATAACTCATCTTCAGGTTGGCGGCAATCTGCAGAGCTCCTCTTCTCTTATGTTCTCTCTTCCTGCACGGAGCAGTAAGGAGGTCACTGTTCATTTTATATTTCCTCACTGTTTTGGTGGACTTTTTTAGTTGCTACCCTCTTCGTTGCTCCACTAACGTATCAGCTGGGCAGCTTGGACGAAGGCTTTGTTGAATGGCAATCCCCTTCTCTCACACGATCTACAACGCCATAACAAGTGCTCAGAGCAGAGGCGGGCACTATTTCCACGCGACTGTTGACAATACCCTGGACCGCAATACATTGGTGAAGTTTACTCAGCTGCCACCTCTGCAGTTTACTCAGCTGCCACTATTAGACTTCTTGGTGCCAAATTTTAGAAAAATTTGGCAGTGTAGGTGCCATTTTTGGATTTCTTTTTGCATTTATAGCGAGGATAAAAAATACATTACCTTCACTATTCGCCAGTTGCACCTACCACTCGCAATGAAGGAAGTGCGAGATTACTACAAAGCTGAGTGGCACAGTCGACAGCTATAAAAATAGTTTCTTTAAATTTTTTGCCACACTCCCTACAGTGTAAATCTAATCATAGCCACTCTCTCGACACTTGCAAAAACGTAGAAAAATGGTTGTCCCTTAGTATCAAATTTCTGAGTTGCCCGAAGTCCCCATTTCTAACTTTGAATGGTACTAACTTTCAAACCAAGAATCCAAAAATAATGATAATAATATCTCCACAAAGCTCATATCACGGAAAATCTAGTATAAATAATCCAAAAAACAAAGCAAAAAACTTCAAAATTTAAGAACATGCCCAAAATCAAAACCGTCCTCCCAATCGGACATTTGGTCTTTTAGGGATTAACCCTTTAATGCTGGGCTGATTATGGCACAACCACCCATCTATGAGTGTAGTAGATATTGCATTTCAAAATCTATTTCACCCATACATGATGGTCACGCCACAATCAACCCAACGTTTAATGGTTAAAGGACCACAACCAATTTTGCTCCAAAACTAGTCCAAAACTGCCATTGTTAGAAAGAGGCATGAAAAGTAAAAAATTTAGGTAAAATTTTGGTCTTTTGACTACAAAATCATAAAATAGACTTCTAAATGAACGTGTCGTATTTTTTTGGTTGCAATCCACCGCACAAATATGATGATTATAGCATCTGAAATGAAAGAAAAACAATTCTCTACTTGCTCAATAATCTGTGAAAATGTTTGATTTGGATTAAACTGATTTTTACACTAAAGACAAGATCTTTTATTTTAATCTTCAAAGAAGGTAATATTATTTATATGTATGAAAGAAATCTTAATGTTTCCTTTGGGGTTGCCTAGAGTCCCCGCTTTTGCATTTAGACTAGAATAACTTTATCTCTAAAGGTTTGGTGTGAATTTTTTTTTAAAATTTCCACAAAGCTACTACTATGTTGCATCTTTATTAAAAAAAATTAGAAATCCATGATCAAAATTGAGACCATAGGAACCTGTCCAAAATGGGAAACGTCCCTCCAAAGGGGAAATGGTCCTTTAGAGGTCATTATTCAACAAGACATTCACCTTTGGATTGAAGATCTTAGCTAACATCTTTCATTTGGAGGTCATTTCAATATGTGAACCTTATTATGTTAAATACAACACCATACATAACACGCAATTAAGCAATTATGCACTTAGCCAAGTGCACTGGTTGCTAGTAAAAAGCCGCAAGTTATTTGCTCATAACTTTAAAAAAAATCAAAATTTGGCAAAATTTTAGTATGTTTTTGTCACAAAAATTTGGTGTTTGTCGTGTCAAGCATTTGCATCTTCATGTTCATATCAGTAATATGTTTTTTACATTCGCTACATTTTTTTAGAAAATATATGATTTCTAATCTAGTTTGCAAATCCTACTACAAAATTATAATCATGTGCCCAAAGAGATTATAAATGTGTTTTGAGTTATTATAGGATTTTAGAGTATTGCACTTCAAGTACAATGTGTAAGAGATACAAAAAATATATATGCAATTTCCTAAGACAGTGTGAAGTACTAAATAATCTTCTACCTTTCCACATAAAACTTTGAGATCTTTGTATGATTCACTTTTGATTTTTCCTACGGCATCATGTGATGTAAACCTTCTTATTGACCATTTGGATTCTCATTTAAAACAATATCAAGTTCACAAAAAAATATAACATAAATTGAGAATTTTTGAACCTCCACTCATTGCACAATTTTTTTGAATATGCTACACTCCTTGTATACCTATAAAAATTGGTGCATAAGGAACTAACAGCGTGCTTAAGATTATGGTAATTAATTGAGACCTTTTATAGTGCAAAAATTAGACACCAATTGAAGTCAAACTCTGCTGGTCCTGTAAACGCAAGGAAGAAAATGAGCCTTTTCTGTACTTCAAACATTATAATCTTTCAATCCGTGCGGTCAAACTTTATGAACTTTTGTGAGTATATTACTTAACAAGTCATAATTGAGATCCTACGGTTAGAACTACCAAAAACACTTCATTTTTTCTTCCTTGCTAATTGCACAAAAACAAGCATTTTTAACGATTTTTGGTTGAGATATTTTCAACATAATTTCTGGACCAACGTACTTTGGGTATCAATAACAAGTGTATCACCAGCAGGGTATGACTTCTTGGGCACCACTACCCGGATATCAACCAAGGTATCAATTTAGGGTTTTGGATTAGGGTTTTTTGACTTGCGGGTATCAATCCTTTGCAAAGTTGGGTAGACCGCAGTCCTACGAGGGGTGTGCGTGCGCACACCCCTTGCAGTAGTTGTGAAGGAGGCTGTGAGTGTGAGAGAGGCTGTGAGTGTGAGCCTAGGGTTTGAAAAAGAGAGACAATGAAGGTGTATGAAGGTGGAGGGCGGGGAGAGAGGAATGGAGTGGAGGTGTGAGGAGGGAGGGAAGTTGAGAGGGAGAGAGAGTTAAAAGTTGAGAGGGAGGAGAGTTGAGAGATGAAAGAAGTTGGGAGTTGAGAGCGCCTTGCCGTGGGCTGCCGGCGCGACGCCTACGGAGCCAGCGTCTAGCCAACCTTCGCGGCGGCGCCTGGCTGGCGGGCCAACAGGCACACAGCCTGCCCGGCAGGCTCATGGCCGGTCGCCGGGCTCTAGGCCTGGTCGGCTAGTGCCTTGCAGCTGAAGCGGCAGGCCCAGCCCCGTGGGCTACGCGCGTGGCCGGGAGCGAGGGAGGAGGTTTCGTGTCGTGCTCGAGGGTTTCTTGAGGGAAGCTTGAAGATGAGGCTAAGGGAGGTGAAGAGGAGGGTGGGAAGTCGGCATTTGTAAGATTTTGG
>OZ020519.1:10255480-10275542 GCA_963971425.1 Bryoerythrophyllum caledonicum
CATACAAACTCGGCGGCTAGGTTATTTTGAAGGTTTGGGTGTAGGTTGTAGCAGCTAGGGTTTGAATGTAGGTTGCGGCGGCTAGGGTTTGGGTGTAGGTTGCGGCGGCTAGGGTTTGGATGTAGATTGCGGTGGCAAGAGTTTGGGTGTAGATTGCGGCGGCTAGGGCTTTAGTTTGTGGGTGATGTATGTACAAGTGCCATATTATGGGCTATTCATGACTTGAGTTTAATTCTTAGTAGTTTCAGAGTCACTATTTCACTCCCTACTTTTTGATTCTCATCATGTGTAAACATCTAACTTGAATTTGCAATTTTGAACCTTCTAAAGTTGGTGTATACATTTGTGTGCTCAAAACCTGAACTTTGAGTTTAAAACAAAGGCAGAAACTTACCAAGTTTGAACTAAGTGAAGTCAACGTCTACTGATCCATTGCACGCAGGGAAGATAAAGAACCATATGATTGACTTCAAACACAATAATCTTTCAATCCGTGCGATCAAAGTTTATGAAGTTTTGTTAATATATCACTTAATGAATCTTAACTGAGATCCTATGGTCACAACTTAAAATCAAAGTTTTTGTTTCCTTTTTTGACCATTGCACTAAAATCCAACAATTCTGTATTGTTGTTGGTGTAAAACTGTCACGGTACCTTAGGGGTTAAAGACACTGTACAAGGAGTTCATGCTGTACAAATTCTTAGTTTTTTCATGTCAAAGTAGCTTTATCAAAAGGTCCAATATCATCATCATATTTTGAACAATAAATATGTGTTTAGATACATATCTTTTATCAGATGAATGGTGCTTTGAAGGTTAACAATTAGTACATGTATTTTGACTAATGTGCAGCCTAAATGTTCATATTTTCATGGGTAGACATACCGGAAATAACCATGTCTGGAGCTAGCGGGTGGAGAAAGCACAATGTATTTGGAGTGCAGGTTGAAAGCAGGATTCACATTCTTGAATCCGCAAAGGCTCACATATTACAATATATTGCAATGCAAACCGAAGCTATCGATGACGACCGTTTGCAAACAACCCTAAATTTTGTGGAGTAGATAGTGTGCCTTTATGAGAGTATACTAGTTGTGTATGGTAATTGCTATATAGTGTACTATGTGTAAGAGTAGTATATTCTAAGGGTGATGTAAGACGTTATGTCATTAATCCTATAGAGTAAAGGTGTTTTTACTATTGGTGCTAATCCATTTGTAGAAGCATCTATATTTAGTTTCCACTATTGTATGCATTATGCACTACGTAGAATATATTTTAACCAACTGCCAACCCTTGCATAAAGTATGTTTTTTTGTGATTACGCTTGTTTATATACTACAATCCTTCAAATCTATCTTTGAAATATTGTGAAACTATATTAAATACACATTTATCTAGTATTAACGAGGGGCCACCAAAAATTAGTTGAAAATGCCAAAAATCGCTTCCAATATTAACAACCATGATCGTACATAATATTGTTGTAGAAACTCAATTTTTTTTCCTTTGAAAAACATTTTTTTTGGCAATTTTTCCACTTTTGTTCGCAATGGCCGCCGTTGTACCCAAGTGCACTTTTATTTGGTGAGTGCATAATTGCTTAATTGCGTGTACATGTGGAATATTGCGGCCACCAGTGGCACCTTCAGACGAAAAAGGATTAAACTTATGAAATTACTTTAATTGTTTCCATTCTACGTATGCTTTGGTCACTTTCAACACCTCCCTCTCAAATATTTACTTTTCCAAATCTTAGTGGTTAGGACACAATGAGTATTGATGGATATTGATGCTTATTAATGGAATGAAAGTAAAATATTGTTTGAAGTTGAGAAAAATATTAATTTCCTTCCCTACATTGAGTGGATCAACACACTTTGACATTACTTAGTGTCGAATTTTTGCACTACGCAAGGCCTAAATCCACAATCATCATGCCAAGCATAATATTAGTTCCTTGTATACCAATTTTTAAATGTAGAGAAGAAATGTAGCATGTTTAAATCTTGTTGGTTAGGACTCTTGTACTGTTGCGGTTTTCGATCTTTCTTTAAAAGGCAACTGTCACGGGATGTGGCGTCGAGGGCCTCTCCGCATCATAGTGTTTTAGCGTAGATGAGTTTGTTACTAATTTACGGGTTTAGGGACGTACGGCGGCGCACCACATTCACTTAGGGTTGTGTGTGTGCATATAGCGTTGCACACATCCTTGACTTGACGTCTTCGTCAAGTCAAGCTTTGTGAGTGAGTTAGAGAGTATTTAGTGATTACCTTTGCTTGTAAGGGCTGCTTCACACTTGGTGGCCAAGTCGAGTGGCCGTTGATTTCCACCAATGAGATTGCTAGAATGGTCAAAGTTCGGACTTTGGACCTTCACACTTATGCCCAAACTCCAAAGGATGTCGTCCTACATGGCAACACTTTTGAATTGTTTTGGCGCCAAAGCGACGGCCTCTCGAGCAAAACTTGGGTCGCCCATTTCAGTCGACCCAAACTACAATTGAGAGTCCGTCGAATTTTATAATAAAATAATAAAAAAACTAACAAGATCTAGATCGTTAGATGAAAGAGGCCGAATTTTTTGATTGATTTTTTTGGCTCATTTTTTTTTGCTGATTCTTTTAGGCGTAATGATATGGGGTTTGGACTTTGGACTTGGCCTTTGGGGCTTCACACCACGACCAACCAAACCTTCGTTCTATATTATTTAATGTATTTTTTTGGCAAAAAATTTTGGCCTCTCGCCATAGTTTGGCCACTCATTTTGACAGACGGTCACTCGACTTGGGCATAGTGTGAAGCGGCCCTAAGTGATTGTTTATCATTAGTAAAGGCTCCGCATTCTCTTACACTACTTGTACTCGTAATGAAAACTCTTGAAGATGCCTTCAAAATACCCACTGAAACAATTAAAACCACCTTTAAAAACATTAACACCATAGCTATTTAATATGCCATGTCCATTCTTCTGCATAAACACAAAATCGAAAACAACAAAACCCTCCCCGATACACAGGACCCCTTAAATTCTTCCCCTACCTTGATTTTCATCACTAGTTGGTTTTTAGGTTTGTGATTGCTTGCTTGGTTGATGGTTGGTTAGTTGGCTTGTTGCTTAGTTAGAGATTGGTTGGTTGGTTGGTAGGTCTGTGGTTCTTTGGCTACTTGTTACATAGTGTCTACCCTTGAAAGAGGGGAGTAGTTCCAGCTTACTTTTCCTTGTCCAGTGGGCATGGTTTTAGTAAGTGGAACGAACAGACACTTTACTCACGCCGGCCTCCTTCGGGGGCCGGCGTTATTCTTCTTTTATTCTTCTTCTTCTTGTACTCGTTGATTCTCCCTTTGTGAAGTACAAGACTCTTGACTACTCTTGTGATTTACTAGTTATTCTTTGAGGGTGTACTTGTTTTAATGTATCATTTTTAAAATTTATTTAATGTTGGTTAGGACTCTTGATCTGTTGTGGATCTTGATCTTTCTTTAGACGACACTATGTTCGTGTGTTGGATTTTCATTGATTAACACTACTCTGATAAATAATAATTATCTTTTGAAAGTGTCATAAATTGCATTCCATTTGACTAATCTTCTCTTATATTCAAACGAAATTTAGGCTAACTTTTATATTCATTAAACTTTGAGAGAAAAACGAATAGAAGATTCAATGTCAATATGTAACAAAATTTCTCTAGAAGTCTCTATTGACATTGAGATTTTCCATACATGTAGAAAATATTACCTATTTTGAAGATGTCAAATAAAATTCTTGTCATTAGTGTAGAAAAACATATTAACTCAAGTCAAACATTTTTACACATTTCTAGCAAGCAGGGAAAAAACTTCATTTTATCTACATAAAACCCATAGATCTTCATATTTTTCATTTTTTATTTTTTCAACAATAATATGTGGTGTAAACCTGCTTGTTGGCTATTTGGATCACATTCTAAAACATATTAAATTCTCAAAAAAATAAATCATGAATTGACAATTTTTGAAACTCCACTCATTGCACATTTGTTTTTAATATACTACACCCCTTTTCTACCTCTAAAAATTGGTGAATAGAGAACTAACATCATGCTTAACCAATGGTAAGAGATTTTGACCTTGTGTAATGAAAAATTTGATACCAAGTGAAGTCAAAGTCTCCTGATCCATTGAAAGAAGGAAAGAAAATGATCCATTTTCTAGACTTCAAACACTATAATCTTTCAATCCGTGCGGTCAAAGTGTATGAAATTTTGTGAGTATGTTACTAACTAAGTCTTATTGGAGATCCTACGGTCAAAAGGATAAATATAAGGTCTTATTTCCTTCCTTACTCATTGCACTAGAATCAACAATTTTTAAGTGTTTTTGGTGTGAAATTGTCACGGTCCTTTAGGGTTAAACACTTGAGACCAAAAACCATCAAGAGCTACATTCAATAAAGCATTTCATATATATATATGTGTAAAATCATAACATAAATTCTTAGAAAACCTTAAAATTTATGTCTTAGAAGACTTTAAAATAAGAATAAATAGGCCAAACATGTAAAAAGTGACCTTAATTGCAAAACATTAGACATTTACACCACTTGAAAAACCCTTACCGCAAGAAACATTACATTAGGTTATTTTTCCTCTTTTTAATATTTCATATTACATAAAGATTATAAATATAAGTACCAACATCTTATCATCATCAATAGGTATGTGTAACAACATGCAACTCTACAATCTTATGATTTTGATGTGAGATTAAAAATTGATTGTTGTCTAACTTAATAATTTCAATTAGTGAAGTGAATTTTTTTAACAACCATATATTTGAGAGATAAGCCACTAATCTATGTGCGGCGGGTATAGACATAGTGGCAAAATGAACAGACACTTTATTCACGCCAACCCCCTTTCTAGGAGCTCGGAGTTCCTCTTCTTCTTCCTCCTCTTCTTTTAGACATAATGTTTTACAAATTATTTATATTAAAAAAGTAATCAAGCCTAGGAACATGGAAGCATAAAATATTATGAATCCCAAGAAGATTATTCAAAGAAGATTATAATATTATAGATATTAATTTCCATACAATTCAAATTCATGCATAAATATAAATAAGCATAGTTGATAAAGTAGGAGAAACTTTAAATATTAGTAAAACTGTAGTGCAAACATAATACAAAAAGAAATAATATTTTTAAATTTTAGATACAAATAAAATTTGAAATATATTGGTATTTTGATATCAAGTAGTAGTAGTAGTAAGAACTCCGGCCTTCTTAGAAGGTCGGCGTGAATGAAGTGTCTGTTCGTTCCATTCACTATGACAAGGAACCGGAGCTCAGGGGCAGCTCAAGCTTGATTTTGATATCAAAAAATAAGTAATAAATACATAAAGAGCTTAAAATCCATAAAGGAAATTAATGGAAAAATGGTTATTCTTGTATTACATAAAGATTTTTTTAATGAAATTATATTTGTTTTTCAAAATTCAATAAAAGATTCAGAATAAAATTGCTTAATCTTTTAAAGAATTATTAAGAATTATTATCACTATGTTTAAGATCTTGTAAATGTTAGTTGGGAATCGGATATACAGGGACGTATGTTACCTTGTATAATACCCAAAAAATACTAAAGTCTAGCAAGACTTACACCTTTGAATTGAAAATTCTTTGACCAACATCTTTCATTTGGAGCTCATTTCAATATCTCTACCCTAGCATGTTCAAATACGACATTATACGTGTAGAATACTGTGGCCACAAGTGGCACCTTCTGAAGTTTAAGGGTTAAAACGTGAGAGAGTTCGACATGGACAGAAAGGAATTGTGCACAAATATTGCAAGAAATTCATATGAAATGCATAAGAAATTGCAAGAAATCGACTTTTGTTTACTGATCATATGAAATTAGAGAAGCAACTAGCGGTTGGTGCTTGCTTTGCAACACATTAGTCCAACCAATTTAATGTAGTTTTTATATCACAAAACATTTAGAAAGAATGGTAACATCAAATGGTAATTTTTTTCCTTTTTGAAATGAAATGCCAAACATTTTGGACATTGGATGCATATTAATTCAATACTATCAATGCTAACATCTACATCAAATAAAAAAATATATTAGGTTTTGCATTCTAACATGGAATGAATGTTGCAAGCAAGCAAATCATTTGAAACTTTCGTGTTTGAAAACTTAGTTAGAAATTTCACTTACCAAATTGACACCTCAACAAAACTTGCAATTTTAAGTTTACGCTAGTATAACAAAAATCATAAACCCTAAACTTTAGAATGGTTAAACTTCGTTATAACAAATGGAAAAAAAATTAAAAACTAAAAATTAGGGTAGGAATACAAATTCCTGAACGATAAACCCTAAAACTCATAACTTTCAAAACTTGCAAAATTGGAATCTCAAAACTTGCATCTCAATACTTGCAATTTCAATCTCCACAACTTGAACTTACAGTTGTGCAACTCCAACTTTCTATTCCAACTTCCAAAATCACAATTTCAACATTCATAACCTTAACAATCTTCAAAACTTACAAAACTTGCAATCTTAAATTTACATCTCAAAACTTGCAATTTTACCTCAAAACTTGCAATTTCAATTTCCACAACTTGAACTTGCGATTTTACAACTCCAACTTTGTATTCCAACCTCCAAGATCACAATTTCAACTAACTCCGACTCCAACTTCACATCTTTCACATTCCAAGTTAGTTACTCATAATCTAAAACTCAATCTTTAAGTGCACATGCCAAAAAATGTTTTGAACATTAAATTTGTAATCAAGAGTCTCAAGTTTGTTTTGGATAAGCACAAATTACAATACACAAATTGGATTTCCCACACCTACAAGGTTAACTGCGCAGTCAACCGTGCAGGAACTGCGTAGATTATGATTTTAGTGGTATGATTGTTGCCTAGAATTGAATCCTTGAAGAGGCATATGCCGACATTAAAAAAAAACATGACCGTAACCAGCACAAACTCGAAACTGAAAAGTTGACAGAGTTCAACATTGACAGAAAAAAATCATGCACAAAGAACTGCGAGAAATTCACATGAAATGCATAAGAAACTGCAAGAAATCGACTGTTTTTATACTGATGATATGAAGTTAGAGAAGCAATTGTTGCAGGCTAGAATTCAATCCTTGAAGAGGCATGTGCTGGTCTTCAAAAGCACATGACCGTAACCGGCACAAACTCCAAACTTCAAAGTTGACAGAGAGGAATCACGCACAAAAAACTGCAAGAAATTCATAAGAAATTGCGAGAAATCGACTGTTTTTTTACTGATGATATGAAGTAAGAGAAGCAATGGTTGGCTAGAATGTTTACACTTGCTGGTCGGCCGCTTCGGCGACCAAGGGCAGGCGCGGCGTCTTCCCGAGAATGCACGACACGACGCCGAAGAGGAAGCAGGCGACGAGGAAGAGGAACACGGAGTTGTAGAAGATGACGAGGAGCTCGAACCCGATCCCGCCGCGGGGCGTGAACGTGCGCTCCACGAGCGTGGGGAAGATGAGCAGCACGTCCAAGACCACCGCCTGCATTGTGTTGAACCTGACATACCGGCTAAAGCTAGGGTTGCGCACCACGGCCAAGTAGAGCCCGAAGAAGGCAATGAAGTTGGAGAATGGGAAGCCCTTGTAGGCCGAGAGTAAAGGGAACAGCGGCGCAATCAGCCGCTCCGCCACGGGAAACTGCAGAAAGAAGTAGCGCCCGTACTGAATCCCATCGAACAGCGGCAGGAAATACCCCAGCGCCGCCACCACACGCTCCGCCGCATTCACGCTGTCGCCGCGCCCCGCCTGCACCCTCACCGCATCCGCTCCACCAAATACCTTCTCAGATTGAGACGCTCCGAACGACGACAACCCCAACTTGTTGTTGCTCCCGAAACCCTGCCCCCCAGTCCTCAATGCGGCATTCACCTGCAGCAGCCGCGCCGGATTTCTCACCGCGCGCGCGCAGCTCAACGCTGGCGCCGCGCACAACCGATTCGGCCGCAGCAGCAGCGACGAGGAGCTCCCCAACGCGGACGACGCCATAGCCATCATCCCACGATCCGCAAAACCTCGTCTGCGAATCCAAATCTCGCCTCACTTTCAAACAGAAACAAACCCAATTGAATGACAGTGGCACAACACACTTGGCATCCCTAAACGCTCGAGAAGATGGATCACGTTCAGGTGAGCTTTAAAGTTTCACATTGCGGCTTTTTTCTTCTTCTTTTCGCTCACTTTTTCTCACATCTTCGACACAATTGTTAGCTTTCGTTTCTGTATTTCAACAAAATGACAATTCGTGGTGATCATGTGCAACTTGGAAGCTTCAAGGCTTGAGTCTGTGAAAGTGGGGGCTTCGGTTTCTTGTGTTGGAGTTTCACATCTGGCGAGCGAGAGACAAGAGAGATTGTGGATTGGTTAGGCAGAGAGAGGGAGGGTTGTATTTGCAATGCCGGAGATGAGAGGTGAAGACTCTTGGAGCTCTTGTGTGCGAGGATGTTGCCGCAGCGACGTCTTGCCTTTGGCAATCCCCAAGTCCGACATCCAGATTGTGGCCGAGATTGCGCGTGGTGCGTTTGTTTTTTCACCAAAAACTCGACACTTTGACACTGGAATTGAAGCTGCCTTCTTGAGGTGTTAGGTTTCTTAGGGTTTATTGGATCATTGCATATTTTGAGGGTTGATTCTCAAGGTTTTCCTTCAAGTTGATTTACTGTTCCTGAGACCGTTCTAAAGACATGTAATCTTTGTGTATATAAGCTACGGTTTTTTCTGAAAATTTACACAGGTGATGTGCGTTGTATGTTGTGGCTTCTTTTTGATGGTTCAGGGGCTGAAAGTGTGGTATATGAAGCTCGTTACGGTAGCAAGGCGGTGGCTGCGAAGAAACCTCGTCTGTCTACAGCCGGGGACATGGGCAGGTTTCATACAGAGTTGCAGATACTCAGGTTGGCGATGGGTCCTAAGAGATTTTCTTAAAGTATACCAGGTTTAGGGTTTTGATTTGGCTGAAATTCCTTCTCACAAAGTTGTGTGGCCGCAGCAAGTTGGATCATCCGAATATTGCTACTCTGATTGGCGCGCGTGCACATCCACCGGACTACTACTTCCTGTATGAACTGTATGAACATGGAAACTTGGGTGATGCGCTTCACGTGTCTGAGTGGAGACCTACTTTGCAACAAGTCATGACCATCGCAACACAACTTGGTTAGTTTTGCTGCTGATGACCAGATGGTGGTTTTCCCATTGCCAATTGTGATATCTCTCTCTGACAATTTGTCATTTTCTTTACTTACCTAGCATGCATCTACAACTTAGAGCCTGTTTAGAATACATAAATTGCATTTAGAATGTAGAACTGTAGATGTAAGAAAGATAGCTATTAAAGGTTTGTTCCTTCTTATGCTGTTTTATGTCTAAACCTGAAGTTGGCGTGTTGCAGCTATGGCGTTGCAGTACTTGCACAAGGAAGGTATTGTCCACCGAGATGTGAAGCCAGCCAATATTCTGGTAGTTGTTCTCCTCATGGTTGTACTTCGGAAGCTTTGCATTTGGAGATGGTTCTATTTGGGGATGGGAGAGGCTTCCTTCTTTATATCTGGCTTATGCTCTTGGTGACGGAATTTGCAGCTTGACAGCAGTTGGGATGCACATTTAGCGGACTTTGGGCTCGCTGCAAATGTCTCAGACCTTTCCAAGATGAGCGTAGAGAATTGGAAGTCTTCAGGGAAGCCCACCGGCGGGTTCCACAAAAAGAACATGGTCGGCACCCTCTTGTACATGGCTCCAGAAATTCTAAGGAAAGAGGTGCAATCGGAGAAGTCTGATGTTTATGGATACGGCATCACTTTCAAGTACACCTTTCTCATTTGTTGATAAGATTTCTTCGCGTTTATTTTGTAATTCCGCAGCATATTTTTATGTTGGAGAAAGGATCCGATGCTTGGTTTGTGGCCAGGGAGTATTGGAAGGGAATGTCTTGCTGTTTTTTCTGACCTTACTACTTTTTGACTGAATTGTTGGCAGTGAACTTATTACAGGTGTTGTGCCATACACTGACCGAAAGACTGCAACTCAGGTTAGGTTTCTTAAAACAATGTTTTTGATGTCAAACTAGCCCAGTTTGAAATATTACACTCCCCAAGCAGTCAGTCGGGAAGCGTATACACAGGGCACGGATTTTACTCTGTAGAAATAAAAAAATCAGTAGTAAAGTTTAGCAAGACTTACACCTTTGCATTGAACATTTTTCAACTAACATGTGAACCTTCATTTCAATATGTGAACCTTATCATGTTCAAATACGACACCACACATGTAGAATGCCGTGGTCACCAGGGGCTCGTTCTGGCGGTTAACGGTTAATCGTTCTCATGGTTTCGTGTTCGGCGCGTCGCAGGCACACACGGTTCTAGAGATGAATTACTCAGAGCAACAGCTCTCAGCCGCTGTAACTTCCGAGGGACTGAGACCAGTGATTGCAGGTCCAGAATCTGGGGCTCCGTTGGAACTGTCGGTTTTGATTGAACAGTGTTGGCATTGCGATCCTGCACAGCGACCATCTTTCAACTCTATTTTGGAGTCGCTACGTGAAATCAATGCGAAGCTGCCCTCGGAACCAGATATTTCTATATCATCCAACACTGATAAGAACGGTTTGCTGGAAGAAGAAGTTTTGAACTACACTCAGCAGAAGAGAACAGATGTAAACTGGGCCTCTCGGGCTGTTGAAGGGTTGAAATCTTCTGCATCTCCTGCATCTCCAGGTTGGCTGATCGAGTTCTCAGGCTACCTTCCGGTTCTCTCGATGGGGTCATTCGCAACCAAAGGAGCAAGGCAAACAATGGAGGACACACACTTCCTGAAATCTCAGCTGGGAGGAGCTGCAAACGTCCATGCCTTTGGCGTCTTTGATGGACATCGAGGTAAGTACCTGCTGAATTTCTGTGAAGTTTTTAAGAAATCAGAAGATCTTGTTACCAACGAGATGTGCTTTAATGTGTGGATCAGGGCCTGAGGCAGCAGAATATGCAGCCATGGCAATCCCCCAGTTTCTGCTGTCAAAAGCGTCCACTTCCAGGTATGCGTGCTTGATGTTGTTGTGAGGATCTGGTTCTGAGGAAATCATAGAGTTGTGGAGGTAGAGTAGAGACATCCTTAAAGTGGCACCCGGGAGTATGGTTGTGTGGTATTGATGCTTGGTGGTCCTCATATGGTAAGATTACACAATATTTAAGCAAGCTACACATCTTCAAGGATATCTCAAACGTGCTATTTGGGCTTAAAAATATCGCTAGATGTACTTTTTTGGCAGTTCTTCTTAGGATTCGCGATGGTTGGTTGTAGCCCACAGGAAGCTTTGAGCAGGGCGTTTGTTGAAACGGATGTGGCGTTCCGCCGAGAGTTGGACCTCCAACGTCAATGCAGGAAGGGCGGCGGTTTTGACTGGCACCCGGGGTGCACTGCAACCACGGCGCTCCTTGTGCAGGATACACTCTATGTTGCTAATGCTGGAGACTGTCGAACCATCGTATGCAGAAAAGGAATGGCGGTTCCTCTCAGCACGGTAAATCTTACCACCATCTCACCCACTCGTATAGCAAACCATGCTGATCAGGAAGCTCTTGGCTCCTTCACAGGATCACACAGCAAGCGGCAGCAGTGAGCGAGAGCGAGTAATCAAAGCTGGTGGGTCCGTGAGTTGGAGAGTCAACACCTGGCGAGTTGGTGCAGCTGCAATTGAGGTATAATTAGAGGATGGCTGTGTGTTTGGTTGTGCATTAGTAACTACACCTGAACTTTACCCGGATACCTTTTCCGTTTCAGTACAGTTCTTTCTGAGCTGAGACTCCATACAACTCATTGACAGGTCACACGGTCGATAGGAGACGATGACCTGAAGCCGTATGTTACTGCGGAACCCGAAGTATCTGTGTGCAAGTTGAGCGCTGAAGATGAATTTTTGGTATAGTTTCCTTCTTTTCATCTCCTGAGACTGAAGGCAAGTAAAAATATTTGATTAGGATTTGTTGAAGTAGTTGCCAGTTTGGATATTCGATCCTATCACGACTTTGATAAACCTGTCCCAGGTAATAGCGAGTGACGGGCTGTGGGAGACCATGCCCAATGACGACGTGGTGGCGCTCATCAGAGATACTGTGAAGGAGCCGAGCATGGTGTCCAAGAGGCTGGCTACCGAGGCTGTGGAGCGTGGTAGCCGCGACAACATCACGGTAATTGTTGTCTTTCTCACGCCTGTTTCAACAGTGGAGCGCGTGTATTAGGAAACCACCTACTTCTTGTTGCTATAATTCTTTCCAGAGGAGAGATCAATGCGTCATCCCTCTTGATGAAAACGGCTCTCTGGATGTCCACAAGAGCCGTTTCGCCCAATTCATTTCTTTGATCTATGTCTGGCAAACTGCAATTGTCGGAAAAGCTGCTGAACTGCATCTTTTATTTAGATTATTTATTTTAAGATTTCGAAACATCACTGTATGTTATTCCATATTAAGGTAAACCTCCCCATAACCAACAAAAACCCATAGCCAACGCCTATAAAATTGGGGTATATCCAACCCTCTTCCATCGCATTAGAGTACCACCAACTCACCTCCGAATGGAGGTTTTATGTTAGTCAAGGCCCTTACTTTTGGTCGTTGGTTATGGGGGTTACCTACCGCTGGCCACCCACTAAACATGGTTGCACAGTTTGAAAATTCATAAGTAATTCAATTTTCGTCGAAAAAATATGAAATCACTTGGGTTGGAATTGTAATTCTATTGGCTATCACTGAAAAATAATAGTATAATTATTTCCTCTCTCCATATATGCACATTCCTAAACTTGTCGGTTGTAGGGGGGCTTACCTTAATGTGATTAATAGTTACATAAAACATCATCCATGCTTTTTCAAGATCTCATCTACAGCCACTGTTCTCCATTGTTGTATGTAAATCTTAGAATCTTCTCTCTGCAATGAAGTTGTCTTTAACTTTGTTTCAATAACAATATATATATTTCAAAATAAAGGTTAATGGTAAATCAAAATCAAATAGAGAGCTACACTAAACACTCACGAGGGGTCCAAAGGCTTTTTTGGATTTTTTTTTCACAAATTTTGGGCCTATGGTCATTGTTTACCTGAAGGACCTTCTCTTGCTATAAATAGGGTCCAAATTCAAAAGCAAAATAGGGGCCAGGTTTGGCCCACCACCTCGTGGTCCCCTCGGGTAAGAATGAACGAGGGGGTCAATTCTCCCTGTCCGCTCATTGCCACCTCACCGCCACTACCAAATACCTTCCACTCCCTGCCAGTCACGACCACCTCACCACCGTCCACCGCCACCTCTCCATTACTCCACACTACTTTTGTGTCGATCATTTTGAAACATCCCACACTATTTTCAAAGGTACATGACTTTGACGTGAATTGAGAATTGAGGTGGACTGCTATAATTTGTGTGTGGTGGAATTAGTGCAAGTATTTCAAAATAGCTTGGTCCATAGTATATGCAGTGTATAGTGTAGTTATTAACATAAATGTAAATTTATTGAGCTATTAACGTAAATAGTAAACCTAAAGAGCTATACAGGTCAACCAAGATATAATAGGAGCTAAACTAAATATGGGCATTAGTGTTTACCACACTAATTATTTTTAAATGCTATAATTTTTTACTCCTTATGAATAATTTTTACCAACTATGTTTAAAATGAGTACACCGTTCACTGAATATAGTGTGGAGGTATAGGTAATGTGGATGAAAATTGAGGTGGACCACATCAATTCTAGTTTTGGATGAAAATTGATGTGGACCACGTCAATTTTGGTTATTAATATAGTATTAATATGTTATTATTATATATGTTATTATTATATATAATATGAATATTATACTATATATTATTATTATTTTATTATGTTATTATTATGTTATTATGATATTATTATGTTATATTATTATGTTAATATTAAATTCTGTTATATTATATTATAATATTATGTTTATATTCTTATGTTATAAAATAATATTATTATGTTATTATATTTTTATTATGCTATTATATTATTATGTTATTATATTTTTTTATGTTATTATATTATTATGTTATTATTTTATTATGTTATTATGTTATTATTATGTTATTATATTATAATTTTGGTTTTGAGTACAACTTGTAAAAACTTATCCACATCAATTCCCGTGTCTTTTATTTTGAAACAAGCCACACTATTTCTAATGGACATGATTTGATGTGGATGGAAAATTGAAGTGGACCACTTTAATTTGCGTTTAATGAAATTAGTGTAGGAAATTTCAAATAGTCTAGTCTACACTATATTCAGGGAACGGTGTAGTATAGACAGATGTGCTCTCAGTAAAAAACAACTCTTCAAAAAATAAAAAGTTATAGCATTTCCAATTAGTGTAGTTACAATCATGACCATCTTTAGTGTAGTTATCAGCGTAATCATAAATCTACAGAGCTATGATCGTAAAATCATAAATAGTAATTCAAATATCTAAATGGTAAATCAAGGTCGAATTAAGAGCAACTGTAGATATCGTGCTTGACTTAGCTGGGCGATGTCCTAATTTTGTTCATATGGCATTCTGAAAGTGCTTCCCGAAGGAGAGAAATATGCCCAGGACAAATGGACCCCTCTCGTTTGGAGTTACCCAAGGTGGGTCCCGTCTTATTTGCATGGGGTCATTTTTTTAGCCATCTTATTTTGGGGGGTCCAGAGGTTTTTATTTTTATTTTTTGGGACAAATTTGGGGTCTACGGAGATCGTTTACCCTGAAGTACCCACCCTTGCTATAATTAGGGCCCCATCCAAAAACAAAGTAGGGGCCAGGTTTGGCTCTACCACCTCGTGGCCCCCTAGGGTAACTCCCAATAAGAAATCTCCCTATTTACCGTGGTCGAGCATTGCACCAAGCCTCAACCTTGGGTGGTCTATTTTTCTGGCCTTTTAACTTTCCGGGCTTTAGAGGCTTATTTTGGAGAAAATGTTTTGTCAAATTGGGGGCGTGTGGTCCCAAATTACCCTTGAAGGCTCCCCCTTTGATCAAGTAGGGCCCCCACCAACAAAAAAATAGGGGCCTGCTTTGCACCAAGTGTCAAGCTTGGAAGGCTAGGGGAGGGTAGGGACGCTTGGTGCAACGCTCGACCGGGGTATTTAACCCCTAAAGGACCACGACCATTTTCGCTCTAAACCAGTCCAAAACTGCCATTGCCTGAAAGAGACATGAAAATCACATTTCAAAGTGAATTTCGGATTTTCAACCATAAGATCTTAAAATAGACTTCAATATAAACATGTCATGAAATTTTGGTTCCAATCGACCGCACGGATTGATAGATTTTAGTGTTTAAAGTCAAAACAATGGTTCATTTTCTTCCCTGCGTTGAGTAGATCAGTAGACTTTGACTTCACTTTGTATCAAATTTTTGCATTGTGCAAGGTCTAAATCTTTTACCATTGTCTTAAGCATGATGTTAATTCCCAACACACCAATTTTTAGAGGTAAGAAAGGGGCGTAGCATATTCAAAACAAGTGTGCAAGGAGTGGAGGTTCAAAAATTGCCATTTCACGTTTTATTTTTTTGTGAACTACGTATGTATTTGAATGATAATCCAAACGGTCAGTAAAAAGGTTTTCACCACATATTGTTGTTGAAAAAATAAAAAGTGAAAAATATGAAGATCTCTAGGTTTTAAATAGAAAAGATGAAAAAAAATTCCCCAGTTGTCCGACAATGTGCGAAAATGTTTGATTTGGAACAAAATGCCTTTTTACATTAAAGACAAAAAAAAAATTTGAAAATTTCCGAAGAAGGAAATATTCTTTATATGTGTATAAAATCTCAATGTCAATAGAAACTTTTGTCAAAAATTTTGAAGGTGCCTGGAGTCCCCACTTTTGGCTTTAAGTGGTACTAACTTTCAACGACAAATCCAAAAAATAAAATAAAAATATCTCCATGAAGCTCTTACCGGAGGCAAGCTAGAATAAAAATTTCAGAGAAAAAGGATTTTTTTCCAAATTTTTGGAACCTGCCCAAAATCAGAAATCCCCCCGAAGGAGATTTGGTCCTTTAGGGGTTAAGCAAGTTCCCCAACGAGGGGGTCAATTCGCCTTGTGCATAGGATTATGGTGCCCGACATGACGAAACATTTTTATGCACAAAAATAGACTTCCAAAAATCTCATACTCCCAAATTCTGCACCAATGAGATGCATGGCAAGCAATGCTCTTGGGCCCTATCCCATATAAGCAATAGCTCCCCGTAGTACCCCAAGTTCCCAAATAGTTGACCCTTGATTCCCGGATCTCTTTATTGACCCTCGTCGAGCGCTGCACCAATCCTCAGCCTCGGGTGGGTCCATTTTTCTAGCCCTGCCCGATTTAGGGTTCTAGAGGCTTTTTTTGGTTTCTTCATTACAAAATTGGGGCGTGCGGTTCCAAATTACTATAGGCAACCCTCCCAGGAATCAAGGAGGACCCCCTCCAACCTAAAAATAGGGTCCGATTTTGTCCCTACTCTTCCCCACCCTTCCAAGCCTAAGGCTTGCTGCAATGCTCGACCGGGGTATTTAGGCAAATCCCTGATTCCCCCACACCTTCCCAAGCCAAGTCACCATGTGCATGTGGTCCCAGTTACTATCACAAGACCCTGAGGTTTTTATTTATTTTTTGTTTTGAATTTTTAAATTTAAATTTTTTCCGACCCAGACCTTGAGATTTGGGGTGACATGTGGGGTCACCCTCCTTTGAAAACACTCTTGAGCATGCAGTTATTGAGCGGGAAATAGCAGCACATGCGGTTGACTTGTCAGTCGGCAAAGAGAACAGTAAAATTGAAGCCTATCGGATGTGCATGTTCACCCGCCTAATTTGCAGAGGCGGCGCGTTTAGGCCCTAATTACGAAAATTGCATGCCACCAAAATTAACTTGGTGCAAGTGGTAGACCACTTCTCTCATACATTTTATTCACACGTGGGACAAATAGACACTCTATTTACTCGGCTTCTTCTAGTTTTTATTTGATTTGGCTGAAATGAAAGAGATTTCATTGCAAAAATAGAGTATCCACAACAAGAGTCGCGCGAGGACCGGCCACAATCAAGTAAAGACCACAAGGAGGTTGAAGGATCTCTTTTACCCTTAAACACCGAAGCAGCCAGAAATTGGCTTATCGGATGACATTGTTGGATGATAATCAACGTAAATAATTGTTTTTTCATCCAATTCTTCTCGTGGAGAGTTCCTTGTATGTACAAGCATTAGATGATGATTGAACTGGCCTCATTGAGGTAATCATGTTTTATCTAAGGAAGTCAATACAGTGAAATTTAGAAACTTCTAGCTTTAGCTCTAGATCTGAATTCAAGCCATCGAAATGATATTTTTTGAATTTGAGCCCAACTAATGAAATGAAGCTAATGATGTCTAGTTTCCATACCATTTTGAAAATTTTAAAAATACATAAAATTGAATAAGTTATTGCAATTTGAACTTGGACCTATAACCGTGGTTCTAATTTAAGCCAAACACGGAACTTTCATCTACACCACAAGTTTTGGCTCTATAATGTCCACCTTTGGTGTAATTTTTAGAATTTTGCAGCAAAATTTGTATTTAATATGAAATATCTTCACTTTTTCTTCAGAAAATCACAATAAATTCAAATTTCCACAAAAAAATCTGTGATTTTTGTAATATAATTGAGACATATGATCTCATCTTTGATTTTTTTTTTATAAAATTCCACTTATATTTGATAAGAAACTAGGGCTTACAATTGATTGAAAATTTAGATTGATGCCATGGTCATAGGCTCCGTCGTTTAAGGATTAACCCCTAAAAGCCTAAGTGTACGCGGGGCGTACGTTCTGGATTTTGTGCAGGTTCTTAAAATTAAAAAAAAAAACTTTTTTTTTAAACTCTTACACTAGATTGTCCCTTATAAGAGCATCTCCACTCCGCCACAACAACCCGACAAATGGGGTGGAGATGCTGTGGCGGGGTGGCACGGCCGCCCCACCGCATGCGCCAGAACGGCGTCACGGGGCGAGGTTTCCCCGTGACAAGGCCCCGTCGATGGGGAACTTCGGCACTTCCCCGGGGCCCCGTCTTCACACAAAGGCACGACAACCACTCACAGCATGCCACGTGGCATGCCGTGAGTGGCTGCGGCCAGTGGCCGAAATGTGGCTGGCTTACGGCTAGTCGGCCCTGCAGCAAACTGCACGTCAGTGTAGTAACGGATATTTAACAAAATTTGGACAAAATCACCATTTGTGGACCAATTAGACTGAATTCTTATCGGCTGCCAGCCGATGCTTCTCTTCGTATGAAAATTTCAAACGGTCATAACTTACTCAAATTTTGTCCAAATCAAGCTTATGAGGTGTTTTTTGACATCTACATTTTTGTAGATGCCAAAAGACATCTCATATGCTCCATTCGGATAGAAAATGAGTGAGTTAGGCACTTTAGAAGATTTTTGATAAGACGCTTTGGCAGCTCTCGGCTGGCAGCGGACCACTATTTCTGGACTTTCAATTGTCTATATTTTGTTAAATATCCATTAGTTCGCAGTGCACTAATTTTTTTAAAATAATTTTTTAATAATTTTTTAATATTGACAGTTCAAAGTGCACTTCAGTGCACTTCATTGCCTCATCTTATTTTTTATTTTTTTTTCCTTTTTTTTGGTGGATCTTTGAATGACCTATGTGACATGAATAATGAATGAATTTGACCATTTTATAAGGCTTTCATGCAAATACAAAGTACAAAATCTGTACACTTTAGTACATTTATAAGAAATAAAAGTAAAAAATATAAGTGTGTTGAGGTGTGCTTGGGGTACACCTCAAGCATACCTCAACACACTTTTACTTTTCTCATTGAATTTCAACCAAAAGTAAAAAGTAAAAGTGTGTTGAGGTGTGCTTGAGGTACACCTCAAGCACACCAAAAGTAAAAAATAAAAGTGTGTTGAGGTGTGGCGTTGACTGAGTTTGCAGGAGGAAAATGTCTCCTTGCAAAGCTGCAATTATTCATAAACCTATTATTTTCAACTATAATAATTAGTAGTGGCTAGAAACTTTCGGTTGTAACACGATGGATTTTGAGTAATTCAAATATAAAGTGTATGATTTCATGTATATCGTATATTGGATGGCATTATTGTTTATCACTACAATACTAGTTCAGTCAATAAATTTCCTTTGTACTTGGTTAAATAATTCTTGTCTTTAGTGTAAAAAGGCATTTTATTCCAAGTCAAACATTTTCACACATTGTCGGGCAACGGGGGAAAAAATCTTCATCTTTTCTACATAAAACCTAGAGATCTTCATAATTTTTACTTTTTATTTTTTCAACAACAATATGAGGTAAAAACCTTCTTATTGACCGTTTGGATTATCAGTTGAATACATATGTAGTTCACAAAAAAAATACCTGAAATGGCAATTTTTGAACCTCCACACCTTGTACACTTGTTTTGAATATGCTACACTTTTTTTTTACCTCTAAAAATTGGTGTGTTGGGAAATAACATCATGCTTAAGACAATGGAAAAAGATTTAGACCTTGTACAATGCGAAAGTTTGTTTCAAAGTGAAGTCAAAGTCTATTGATCTACTCAACGCACGGAAGAAAACAAACCATTGTTTTGACTTCAAACACTAAATCTATCAATCCGTGCGGTGGATTGCAACCAAAAATTTACGGCATGTTCATAATGAAGTCTATTCAAAGATCTTACGGTTGAAAATCTGAAATTCACTTTAAAATGTGATTGTCATGTCTTTTTTTGGTAGTGACAGTTTTGGACTGGTTTTAGAGCGAAAGTGGTCGTGGTCCTTTAGGGGTTAAATAATTAAAAAAGTATGAAAACCAAAAACCAAAAAAAAAGAAAAAAAAGAGAGAATATACATTACAAAAATTAATATTTTTGATAATAATTAAAAAAACAAATAAATAAATAAATTTAATAGCAAGCCCCGGCGCCAGGC
>OZ020519.1:10275742-10428361 GCA_963971425.1 Bryoerythrophyllum caledonicum
CCAGTGGCAGGGCTGGCGTCGGGCCTGCCTGTCAGGCCGTTTGCAGACGGGTGCGGGGGAGAGACGGCAACCCCCCTCCCGTTTGCTCTCCCCACAGCATCTCCATCCTTTGTTGTGGGCGTTTCCCCGCAAGGGGTGGAGATGCTCTAAGAGCTCCATGGAGATTTTTTTTTGGATTCATGGTTTGAATGTTTGTACCACTCAAAGTTAGAAATGGGGACTCTAGGGAGCTCCAAATTTTTTCTAGAAGTCTCTTTTGACACTGAGATTTTCCATACATATAGAGAATATTACGTTCTTCAAAGATGTCAAAAAAATTCTTGTCTTTAGTGTAAAACAACATTTTAACACACATTTCCACATTTTTGAGCAAGCGGGGAAAAAAACATCATCTTTTTACATAAAACCTAGAGATCTTCAAATTTCTCACTTTTTATTTTTTCTACAGCAATGTGGGGTGTAAACATTCTTATTGACGGTTTAAATTATCATTCTTAAACAAATTATATTCTCAAAAAATAAATCGTAAATTGACAATTTTTGAACCTCTATTCCTTGCACGCTTGTTTTGAATATGCTACCCCTTCTCTACCTCTAAAAATTGTTGTATACCAAAGTAACATCATGCTCAACACAATGGTAAAAGATTTAGACCTTGTGTAGTGCAAAATTTTTATACCAAGTGAAGTCAAAGTCTGTTGATCCACTCAACGCAGGGAAGAAAATGAACCATTCTCTTAATTTGACACTAAAATCATTCAATCCATGCAGTCAAAGTGTAAGAAATTTTTTAATTTTGTGAGTATGTTACTTAGTAAGTCTTTATGGAGATCCTACACTCAAAAGGAAAAATATAAGGTTTTGTTTCCTTCCTTGATCCTAATAAGAATACCTTGATCCTATAAGAATCAGAGTTTACAGAGATGATCCTCCCCCAAGCAAGTTTGCTATAATCAGTGAACCCTTGGCAAATTGTGTACTGGATTTGTTGCAGCTGCCAATGGTGTTGATTAAATACGGAGCCATTGTGAGCAATTCACAAAGTCCAAATAGTGATGCTTCGCAATAATAGTCAAATTCTCATATTTCCTACACATTTTTGCCGTTAACCCTTTACCACCTAGGGATGTTTATGGAAAACCAATATTTTTGCTGATTTTTTTCTTTGAACCGGATTTTATGGAAACACAATGACTAATATTAATATCTAACCTTACAAAATTGAACTTAACCCATGACTTGAACTTTGAGGAAATTTTGTACAACATCCAACGGTTGATGGAATAAATTATAGTGTATAAAGTTATTACATATTGGTAGTGAAAACTATGGATTTTGGAGAATGTACTGCTTTAACCATCAATAGATTCTTGAAAAAAAAATTACTTTGAATTAGAGCGGTTCAAATGTGCATGGTTGAATGCTTTGCATTGACATATCATTTGTGAATAATATATTTATATCCAATTATTGGTGATTTTTTTGGCATACAATGTCATTTGAGACCCCAACTTGCTTAAGTTATTGGAACTGGGTTGCTCCATCTTAAAAAAAAAGGGACCCCATATATCTCCCCAAATCTTAAGGTCTTATGTTAGAAAATGGGAGCACATGCACATGGTGACTTGGCTTAGAGCATCTCCACCGGTTCTCACAAGGAGTGACACCGGTTCTCACAAGGAGCGGGGTTTCTCTTTGGAGATAACCCCAATGTCTACAACAATCTGCCAAGTCCCCTCGATTCCTCGAAGTGAGCCTTCGGCCCTGCTCCCGCATAGTTCACAACCAGCTAGACAACAACCCCAAATGTCTTCTCCGCAAGCAGTTCATTTGGTTGCCACTTGCTTGCTTTTTCTTTGCATTTGTTGCATGTACTATTGGTTTTACAAATTGGTTTGAATTTTCGCATCTCCAGTCAAAAGTATTACTCTAAGGGTGTTGACTTAAGTGTGAACACTAAGGTGTCGACTTAAGTTATTTTTAGTAAGTTAATGTCAACTAAGTTTAGTACTAATTGGATGTCGACTAAGTTTACTTTAGGTGGGTTTACTTAAGCAAGTCAACATGTCAACATACTTAAGGTACATGTACTTGGGCTCAATGCATGTTGACATGTTTAAAAAAGAATTTATCATGTTTAACGCTTAGTACATGTTTACTAACCACACTTGATTCACATTGTTATTCACTTTTATATTCACATCAATATTCACATTGGAGAGCCGGTAGGGCTAGCTTCGGCCCGCTTTGAAAAAGTTGCAAAATGTTCTCCAAAGAGTTCCACCGGTCTTGAAAGTTGGTAGAGATGCTCCTAGGAAAGGTGTGGGAGAACCATCGATCAACTTTTTGGGAACTTGGGATACTGTATGGGAACTTGCATGGGATAGGGCTTAAGAGCATTGATTGCCATGCATCTCATTGGTGCAGAAAAATGGAGTACGAGATTTTTGGAAGTCTATTCTTGTGCATAGAAAAGTTTTGTCTTGTCTGGCACCATTGTCATGCTGGCTTTCAGGAAAACTTTAGTGACAACTAAGAGCATCCTGAATGCATACCTTGTAAATGGACCCTAAATCTGAAAGTGGAGGGAGCTGTAGCAAGCCCACAACGAATGTAGGGAAGTATTGAGGGTGGCACGCCTCAACCAAGCACAACGTTTATAGTTGCCTCACACCCTGTAAAGCCACTTCACACCAATGTGGCAGCGACCCCTTCAAAGCAAAAGGCTCCATGCTCTACGCAACTCTCACCTAGAAATAATGCTTTGCTACAGTTGTCTTCAACGAGACGACAAGTACAAAGAGATGTTCAAGGCTCTAAAAGGGGCTCAAATGTGGGGTGTGGGAGGCCAAACTTCACGAGCCCTCAAGATTTCAGGGTATCACCCAAGGTGGATTGGGGTGACGTTTCTATTGATAGCCTATAAATTTTGGTTCACGGTTATTTCCAGGGTATGCATTGAGGATGCTCAAAGTTCTCATTGAAGTACCTCTACCAACCCATATTGGCAATGGCGAGTGACAACATTGACATATTGATCATAATAAACAAATCCTTGCTAAGTTTGGCCAAAGGAACGGCAGCAGCATCACAGTGATTTCCTATGATTAGACTTGACGAGTTTGAAAGTCGGTATAAAACTCCCACGCCGATCAGTCGTTCACGCCTCATTGTGTTCGAGGCCTAGTCCAGGGCCGAGCACTGTCTTTGCAGGATCTTAACATCTAGACTAAGTTCCAGGTTGCAGATCAATCGGTGAGTTTGATCACCACAGTTGCTAGCCGGTTGCAAGTATGGGTACCATGAGATTGGGCCTTGTATGTCTAGTGGTGGCGTTGGCGTTGAATCTGCAAGTGGAAGCAGCTGTAGTGAAGTACGATTGGACCCTGGGGTACGTCAATGCAGCTCCAGACTGCGTTGAGAAGCTGGTGTTCGCAATCAACGGCGAGTTTCCTTTGCCCACCATCTACGCTGTGGAGGGCGATACTGTTCACGTCACGGTTCGGAACAAACTCCCCACGGAAGGCGTTGTGATCCATTGGCATGGCATCACCCAGGTAAAGATCTAATCACGCTTAAATATCAATCTAGATCTAGTTATGCAACGTCACGGTTGAGCCGTACACATTGTGAGCTACGTCGTGCCCCGCCTTAATTTGAAGTGCTTTCTCTCGAGCATTGGTTTGTGAAGGTGGAAGTGTTTACTGAGTTACCTTGTTTGCATTGCATATTGCAGCGGAAGACGCCGTTCTATGATGGCGTTGCGTTTGTATCCCAATGCCCTATCAACCCCGGAGAAGTGTTCATCTACAAGTTCAAAGTGGCGAGAGCTGGAACCTACTTCTACCACGGCCACTTGGGACTGCAGCGAACAGGGGGCCTTTCCGGTTCTCTCATCGTGTCGCTCCCAAAGAGCAAGACGGAGCCATTCTCGTACGATGCGGAGCTCAGCATTCTCCTCAGCGACTGGTGGCACAAGTCTATCTACGAGCAAGAAATGGGACTCAACCTCATCCCCTTCAGATTCGTGGGCGAACCTCAGGTAAAGTTCGAGCAAACAATGTACAGAGTTATTCACTAGATTATCTCGAAACTTGGCAGTCGGGGGAGCTTATCTCATATTACACAGCCAGGTGTAGTCCAGTTCCTTGCGGACTAACTGTGTGCTTGAGTTTTTTTTACAGTCGTTGCTGATTCAAGGTCGGGGGAAATACAACTGCTCGCTGCTCCCAGAGACAGTCCCACCTCCACCGGGCTGCCTGACATGCAACGCCTCAAGTCCGAAATGCGCGCCTCATGTGCTTCCCGTCACAGCGGGAAAGACCTACCGCCTCCGCATTGCCAGCGTCGCCTCTCTCTCCTCCCTCAACTTCATCCTTGAGGTAGGAATCCAACGTCATGGAACCACCGTCGTCATTGATATGTCCCCGTTCTAACATGACGCCGTGCTTGCAGGGTCACAAGATGACAGTGGTGATGGCGGATGCGCGCTACGTCCAGCCCTTCGAAGTGGACAACCTGAACGTGTACTCGGGCCAGAGCTACGACGTGATCTTCACAGCGAACCAGGACTCGTCCCGAAACTACTGGGCTGGCGTGAACGTGCGCGGGCGCCTCCCGAAGACGCCCACCGGACTCGCCATCCTGCAGTATCTCCCCACCGCCGCCGCGCCCGCCACCTCACCACCAGTCTCCCCGCTTTGGAACGACACTGCCGCCAGCGTCGCGCAGGCGAAGAAGATCCTCGCCAAGGTGGGCTACGAGCCCGCGCCGCCCCGGAAGTGCGGCCGCAGGGTTGTCATCCTGGGCACGCAGAACCTGGTGGACGGCCACATCAAGTGGGCGCTAAACGGGATCTCTTACGTCCCGCGCGCGACGCCAGTGCTGGCGGCGCTCAAGTACAAGATCAAGGGCGCGCTAGACCTGTCGCCGCCCCCCAACCACCCCCCTGCCAACTACGACGTCTTCTCGCCCCCTCCGCTGAACATGAACGCAACGTATGGCAGCCCGGTGTACGTCTTTGAGAAGGGCAGCGTGGTCGACGTGATCGTCCAGAATGCCAACGCCTTGGCCCCGAACGTCAGCGAGATCCACCCCTGGCACCTGCACGGGCACGACTTCTGGGTGCTCGGCTACGGCACTGGTATGTTCAACGCGCAAACTGATGTCGCCACGTTCAACCTGGTAAATCCGCCATTCCGGAACACGGTGGCCGTGTTCCCCTACGGCTGGGTGGCCATCCGGTTCAAGGCGGACAACCCCGGCGCGTGGCCGTTTCATTGCCATGTGCTGCCGCACTTGAAGATGGGCATGGGGACTGTCTTCGCCGAGGGCATCGATCAGCTTCCCAAGTTGCCGAGATCCACTCTCGGCTGCGGCCTCACCAAGCGCGGTCTGTAGGCTATTGATTCATCTCTTTTGCACGTGATTCTTGTCACATGCAAGGGTGGGACGTTAATATCATTCACAATACTAGCTCTTTTTGTGTCCTCATGACCACCATTCTTTGATTGCGGTGTGAAAGACTAGCATCATTCTTTTATTGAGAATCAGACTGCGGTTGTATGAACGTACGCTGCAACTGAATGTCGATGCTGTTCCGAAGTTAATATAGCGCCAGCTACATTCAGCATTTTATTGGCATTTTTTGTGCAAAACTTTTCCAGATGCAAATTCTAACTTGTGCAAGTGTTTTGATGTATTGTTGTGGTGGTTCCAGATAGGTTCTATTGTGTAGATGCAGTGCCAGTACTTAACGTTAGATTCATCACATGAACAGAGAGCACATATGGCAATGTGATAACAAGCAACAAATACAACCTTTACAATCATGAATTTGTTTAAGTCTTTAGTCTTGGCACTCGACGTAGCAGCAGTGTTGTAGAATTGAAGCTATTTTCGACACCCTTTTGATAAGCTCAATGGGATGGAAGTGGCTTGGATATACCCCAATTTTATGGCTACAGTTGGTTATGGGTTTTGGTTGGTTACCATGAGGGTTTGTGTATATCATGAAATGTTACTTTCCTTCTACAGTAGATGTAGGCTCCAACTTCAATTCTACACCATCCAAAAATTTAAAAAACCAATTAATACCGTATTCATTGGTCAGTTTCGGACACTCCCTCCGGATTATTTATTTTTCCAAATCACAGTGGTTTGGACTCAATGGGTATCACATGGGTATCACCTAGGCATTACACAAGTAACAGGTAGAAAATTTGTTGAATTTTCAAAAAAAATGGACATTCTCCATTGTGGATTAATTATGTACGAAGCTAAGTGTACAAGTGTGTGGTAAAACTTTTGTTTAGTTTGACTACACGGATTGAAAGATATTAGCCTTTGAAGTGAGACATAAACTCTTTTTGAGGTCATACTGAACACCTTTAACAAACTTCAACCACCTTCTATGGCAACTTTTTGCACTGTGGTTCTCAATTTTCTAATCTGAATTTAAAAAAGATCACGTTAGGCACATGTGCACCAAATTTTAGAACTAGAAGAGTTCTAATGCACTATTTGTTTTATGTTACACTAAACCGTTGCACTATTTACATATGTCACTGAAAAAAAGTTGTAACTTTCGAACCGTACCTCAAATTTCTATGAAAATTATGTTGGAAAGCTCGCAACAAAATACTCTTCCTTATCAGCAATAATAAATGACAACAACGCTTCTCTTTTTCCTTCCAGATAAACCATCTATTATTTCATCGCCAACGGAATTACCTCAGTAATATATGTACAAAGTTCCATATGAAAGTACCAATAAAATATAAAAATATAAAATAATGAAATATAAATTAGAATCTGGCGATAATTACCACATTTGGCCTATTCTCTTGTATTTAGTGTGTGTAGAAATAAATCTCAAAAATCAAACAAGAAAGAAAGAAAGAAATTAAAGAAAAAGTTGAGAATAAAAAGAAACAAAGAACGGGAATGAAAAAGAAAAGAGCGAAAAGAAGAGAGAGAAAAAGAAGTCTCAAGTACCTGCCCGAATAAAAGAATCTATCTAGAAAATTCCGACCTAGTCGACGAACTTCCAGGCCTCCTCCCTCGCAAACAAATTCCCTCACATCGCACTCTCGAGGGTTTCCACTTCCGCCATCGCTACAACACACACATCCGGTACACGCCTCTCCCGAGATCGTTCTTCGCAGTTGGGTCGAGCTCGTTTTCCGAGTTTTCGCCCTGATTTGGGTGCAATTTTCCTTGCAGGAAGGAAGACCATGGCGTCGGAGGAGATCGGGAAGTCCGCGGAGTGGGTGGTGTCGCGGCAGCGCGCGCTGCAGGGCGTGCACAAGATGATCCACCTCAAGGGCCCCACGGACAAGATCACGTCCGTCCTCATCCCCGGCGCGCTGGCCGCCACCGGCCTCACGCTCTTGGGCCGCGGCATCTACTGTTTGGCCACCGGCAAGGGCCTCAAGGAGTAGTAAAGGTAGCAGCAGCGCAGGCCTAATAACATCTGTTTATATGCCCTTTTTTGTGCTAATGGAAACGGTGTGAAACCTAATTCGACTCTCTTTTATCATTATATTGTAATAATGGAAATCGTGTCGGTTTGCTGAGTTTGCGGTGTTTATTTGGTGTTGGGTGCCGTTTGGTTCCAATCTTTTGAGGTTCCTTGTGCTTCATGCATGTGAGTGTATGCTTTTTTAGGTTTTGTAGCTTTCTTGAGAGGTAGTATCCTGGAGCAGCTGTAAAAACATCTGTTTATATGCGACTGTTTAGGTGCATGCATAGTTATTGGGTTGTGGTTTGGGTGAGCTTTGTTGCGTTTGTTTGCGCTCCATGGTTTCATGTTTTGAGTCTTGGAAGTCTTTATGTTTTTCTCGAGAGGTAATGTAGTTTTTGTAGGTTTCCTTGGACATGTGAGAGTAGGTGTAGCTTCTTTGGTTGTGCCCAAAACACAATACTCCTCCTGTTTGTAGGTTTTTTGGGCATTGTAGTTCCGTCGAGTTGTTGGGTTGCCAAGTGATGGGACCATGATGCGGACAGATTGGCTTTGTTGATGCCTGATACCTTAGGTTGTTGATTGCAGAGCAGGGATCGTCTGTGATGTTACAATTAGGTCTGGTGTAGGATTGTTGGGGTTATAGTTGCACCTAATAAACTGATTACAGGCTGGGCCTTATTACTGCCAGTTTCGTATGAGATGGTGCTAAATAGATGTTTTCCTCCATTGGTACAAACTGCACCTCATGGTTGTGTCGTTTTCAAAATGATAGACGAACGATATTAAATGGTTTCAACTTTCTACGGTGCTCGCAATCACTGAAATTGAGTTTTAGACTATATACTTGTTACGATCGCACCTCATGGCATCCAAGAAGCAATTGCGTTCGTAGTCCAACGGTTAGGATAATTGCCTTCCAAGCAATGGACCCGGGTTCGACTCCCGGCGGACGCAGATTGCTGGAATAGCTCAGTTGGTTAGAGCGTGTGGCTGTTAACCACAAGGTCGGAGGTTCGACCCCTCCTTCTAGCGGTACTTTTGTTTTGTATTGATAGAAATGCTATTATTTTTTCATTGTAGCAACTAGAATCACAATTCCAACCCAAAAGATTTCATATTTTTCCAATGAAATGTGAGTTAGTTATGAATTGTAACTCAATTCATATTTTTCCAATGAAATGTGAGTTAGTTATGAATTGTAACTCATTTCATATTTTTCCAATGAAATGTGAGTTAGTTATGAATTGTAACTCATTTCATATTTTTCCAATGAAATGTGAGTTATGAATTGTAACTCATTTCATATTTTTCCAATGAAATGTGAGTTAGTTATGAATTGTAACTCATTTCATATTTTTCCAATGAAATGTGAGTTAGTTATGAATTGTAACTCATTTCATATTTTTCCAATGAAATGTGAGTTAGTTATGAATTGTAACTCATTTCATATTTTTCCAATGAAATGTGAGTTAGTTATGAATTGTAACTCATTTCATATTTTTCCAATGAAATGTGAGTTAGTTATGAATTGTAACTCATTTCATATTTTTCCAATGAAATGTGAGTTAGTTATGAATTGTAACTCATTTCATATTTTTCCAATGAAATGTGAGTTAGTTATGAATTGTAACTCATTTCATATTTTTCCAATGAAATGTGAGTTAGTTATGAATTGTAACTCATTTCATATTTTTCCAATGAAATGTGAGTTAGTTATGAATTGTAACTCATTTCATATTTTTCCAATGAAATGTGAGTTAGTTATGAATTGTAACTCATTTCATATTTTTCCAATGAAATGTGAGTTAGTTATGAATTGTAACTCATTTCATATTTTTCCAATGAAATGTGAGTTAGTTATGAATTGTAACTCATTTCATATTTTTCCAATGAAATGTGAGTTAGTTATGAATTGTAACTCATTTCATATTTTTCCAATGAAATGTGAGTTAGTTATGAATTGTAACTCATTTCATATTTTTCCAATGAAATGTGAGTTAGTTATGAATTGTAACTCATTTCATATTTTTCCAATGAAATGTGAGTTAGTTATGAATTGTAACTCATTTCGAAGACCTCAAGAGTACAGCCGAGATGAACATTGAGTAGAGCTCCGTATTTCCTGGTGAGGGGAGAGGAGAGGGACTTAGATGCAAAACCCTAGATCACGCACAACAGGAGGTGGCTGGCCCTGTTGTTGAGCCTGCGTGAACTTTAGTGGTTGGCATGTGGTTAGGAGTGGAATGCAGAGTGTGCGTGTTGATAAGGCTCGGAATTCTTTAGATCTGGGGTTAGAGGACTGAGGGTGGAAAGGTAGTGGCAAGATCTTGCTGTGAGGAATCTGAAGCTAGGGACACTTGTGTTGGAGCACAGATCTGGCCCTTTCAGTCTTACCCACAAGGTCACTCATTCCCAGATCGGAGAATAGGTTAACTGAATCTGCTTCCTTCCACATACTCCCTCCTCCTCCCCGACCCAGGTGCACAAGCAAACAAGATTGACGACAAGACCGCCCCACCGCTGCCGCAAGGCATCAACACCACTCCACATCAGGCTACCTCTCACCTCCCTTACACTTTTCTGTCCTTTCCGTGCTTCACCACTGTTACCCACACATCCCCACCATGTTTTGTTAAGCACATACACACTTTACACAACAATTCTGACATCACTTGTTTGAGAGAGTTGTATATCAGATCTGAAGTTCAGCACTACAGAACAACCTCTGAAGTGGAGTTCAACATAACAAGTCCCAAAGATCTACCTCAAGACTGCACGCGGAAGCGCTGGATTTTTTTCTCAGATCTAGATCTAACTACGGAGAATCAACAACCCTACAGCACCAAACCGGAGCTTCTCCACGCACACCCGCAAACAGCCTGCACCACAAGCATAGCCGTACAAAGCATCAGCAGCAAAGTCAAGCAATTGGAAGGAGATTTGCGGCCGAAGACCAGCAGGCACGCAAATGCAGTACATTGGCAAGGACAACACGAACGCGAACAAACAAGGACAAGATCAAATCAGGTAAGTATTGCTAAACCCTCGTCTTTCCGTAATCCTCTTCACAGTCCCTTCCCCCCCCGCAACAGGTGCCCCCTCTCTCCCACAACCTGCAGCGTCCTCCCTTCCCTCCCCCTACTTCAACCTATATGCAACCTCTCTCCCCCCGCAACAGGTTCCCCCTCCCCACACCCCAACCAGCTCCCTACACTCTCTGTAAACCCCAGCCCTCGTAGACAAGTAGAAAGACAAGACACACAAGTAGGCAGACAGACCACGTACACGGACTTTCAACGTCATAGATCACGCACACGGACTCCTGCAACACAGACAACAAAGGAGCAACACGGACGAACACAAACAGGGAACAACAGAGACAAGCACGAACAAGCACATAGAGCGAGGAAGACAAGACCCAGGAGCAAGAAACATGTCAAGCACAGAGATAGACACATTAAAGACGAGCAAGAAAACGGACAAGGGACGAGGCAGGCACGCGCAAGGCGAACAGAAGAAGAGCACCAGCAAGTTCAGGCGTCGAGACGAGATACATACAAGGAAAAACGATACACACAGAGACTTGCGACACTCTTGGATTACCGACCTCCCCCCTACCAACCCCCCCACTACCCACGACCCCCCAACCCTCCTGTCCCGACCCCTCTACTGCCCCGACTCCTCCACTGTCCCGACTCCCCCACTGACCTGACTCCCCCACTGTCCCGACCCCCCAGCAAGCCCGACTCCCTAACTGTCCCGACTCCCCACTTGTCCCGACTTTACTACCCCGACCGTACTGTTACCCCGACTCCCCAGCTGTCCCGACCCTACCGCCCCGACCCTACTACTACCCCGACTCCCCTACTGTCCCGACTCCCTGCCTCTATCCCTGACTCCCCTACTGTCCCGACTCCCCAACTGTCCCGACTCTACTGTCCCGACCCTACCGCTACCCCGACTCCCCTACTTTCCCGACTTCCTACCTCGACCCCTGACCCCCCTACTGTCCCGACTTCCCTGCTGCCCTCTAGTCTCGACCCCCTGACCCAACCCCCTCTACTGCAACCTACGACCCCCGGACCTCAACGGTCCCTAACAGCCTCCAACGGCCGGCAACATCATCCCACTTTTTCCAATCCCCCTTCCTCTGCGACCTCCCTACCTAAACCTCTACGACCTCCTCCTCCCCCTGCGACCTTCCATAAACACCCTAATCTCCTCTTACGACCTCCTCCTACCTCAAGTTGGGACCTTCCCCCCATTTTTTACCTCCTCCTTCCTCGATTATTCCCCCTACTTCCTCCCATCACCCTCTCCCCAACCTCCCTCCCCTCACACTCAACCCTCTACCTCACCACCACTAGTAGAGCCCGACAAAATTGCATAAACCTTGGAAAACGGTGCCTATCCACTCCTCGCAAAACCAGCGAAAAGAAAAATAGCGGAGTAGAAGTACATTGGAGTATCAATAGTGAAGAACCACTAGAAAACCTTAGTCCAGAGACTCCAGGTCAACATCCTTCGCCAACTATGGACGCCATGGACACTGAAAACCCCCACCCAGGAGTTACAAAGATTACAAGAGATGAAGATTTAGTATCAAAGGCAAGCAGAGGCCCAACCCCATCCAAGAAAGCTAGAGGTAGCTACTCCACCATCCAAGTCTCCATCCCTGACCTTTCATCATTTCGATTTTGGTTAGGCTTCCCCACTATGGAAAAACTTGCCATAGATGCAGGACATGAGCCCCTATTTAGTGGAGAGAATGTTAGAGACATGATCACTCGTGGAGTACCCAAAGAAGAAGCAGAGGAGGCCATCGGCGCTAATGTGGCCTACCCTAGGATACCACAACTTCTATACTCTTCGATACGCAACGACAACATCGAGGGCCAACACTACAACCTCACACAGGTACCCTTTGACATCCCTACAAGCCCTATCACCGGACTTTCCTACGACTTTCACGTGGCAATTCACTTCGAATTGCCACCACATCCCATGCACCATGACGATGTGAAGAGACTAGCCATGGCAAGGCTTGAATACATGAAAATCCCCTTAGGCACCAACCTCATAGATCCTATTGCCGTCTTATGTAAGGGAGTCAAAAAAGAGGGACAAAGGGGAATATGGTCCGGTATCATCAAATTACACCTCCTCAGGCCAGAGGTAGATGCTATTGCCCTTCTTCGAGGTACTAGATACTTCATCCTCCATTTGGATCCTTCAGGACAGGTCTCCCTAGGGAAAGTGTGCAAAACTTTCCACGCAGTGGCCCGGAAGAACTTATCAGTGCGAATCAAGAGTGAGTCCCTTAAAGGTATGGCGGCCCACACCCTCTTCCAGGACGTGGTGACAAATAGTTTCTCGAGAAACTTGGAGTTTGAGATTTTAGATGTGCAGAAGGTACAGGAAGAGATACACGCCTTTATAGTTGCCCCAACCCCACAACAGGCCAAGAAATTTGAGCTTCACCAGATCACCACACACCACGAGGTGATACCGGCACGCGCTAGTAGCTCTGGTGGCCTCTCCCCCGCGGATAGAGCCAAGAAGGACGCATTGACAGTTACCCTCTCCCAACTCCCCATTTTAATGAACGTGGCAGAAACCACGAATGCTATCCATCAAATTTTTGAGGCCAAGAATGTCATCTCCCTATGGTTCCACAGGCAGCAGAGAGGAATGCACAATGGCAGTGCCAACGTGCAATTCCCTAACCCTATCATCTACCGCCAATTTCTACACAAAACATTCACTATAGGACGACATCAAGTGGAGATTTCTCCCCACCGCCGCAGCCTTGAAGGTGATGACCCACCCACCACCGCACTACTGGAGAAGTGGGGCTTTAATGACATCAACAAAGCCCTCGTGAACACCGTAGCGTCCCTCCAAGTTACCCCTGCTCCTGCTAGCATTACCAGGTCAGAAATGACCTCCATTATAGATGCAGGCAACAAGAGACTGCGACAGCAGCTCTCCACCCTCAGAGAGGACATCATCAAAGATACAAAGGCCTACACCGATAACCGCACTAGTGAGTTACAAGCGAAGCTCTCAAATGTCGAGCAACTGATGACCTCCGCACTGATGGCCATGCAACAAATCACAGGATCGCGGCCTCCAACTATCCCAGCCTTAGAAGACCACTCAAACGTGGATTGACCAAGGACTACAGCCGAAGATATCACCAATGTGGCAACACATGGGTGAATAAGGTTGTCACCTCCCTCCCCTACATCTCCCAACTCTCTTCGTACACTCACTTACTCATTGAAATCACTATCTCCTCTAGTATACTCCCCTCTTTACACTACAATATGATAGTTAATACCCCAATAGCTATGACACTTGCACCCTCCACACCCCTCCAGCTAGATATAGACTCCCAGAATCTCTACTCTTTCATTTATTTGCCAGCAATAAGGATATATCATTCTACTCTTATAGTTGCAGCACACTCTAGCCTCACCATAGTCTATACACCCTCTTCACTAACCTCCTATGCTAGACATACTATATACTCCTTCTACCACGCATCCACAACTAAACACATGACTTGGAGACCACATGGTGATTACATGTATTGGCTTTGGGTATTTTTCCCACATATCTATAAACTTTGGAAATGCATATACCATTACGGTATGAATATCTTTTTGAAGAATACATATGGAATACACACACTCAACACTGATACACCCCTACTACATCTCTACATCACAAACACTTCTCACACAACCACTCATAACACATCAATCTTGCTCCCACACACACCTCCAACTAATATAAACACTCATCACCATACATACCCCCCTATGTATACACCTCACACAACCACAAACAAAAAAACAGCCATCATTACATACTCACCCCAAAAAACAAAAATAAATACATCCACACCCACACACATCCACGCACAAAAATACATCAAAACAAATACAAAAACACCCGCACACTTACACACAATTACAAACACATACAAAAAATCCACAAACACATATGAACACACACCCACTCAAACACACCCATACATCCAAACACATACACATAAACTCAATTATACACATACTACATACACACGCAAGCATATACATACAACTACCCATCTACACCCGCAAACAAAAACCCACTTATACACCACCCCAAAGACACACACAAAAGAATATCCAAATAGATATACACAAGCCCACAAAAACACTATCAAACACGCACATCCATATACAAAGCTCGAAATCACAAGAAAATACAAAATCACAACAACTTTCATAAACAAAAACATACACAAATACATAAACAGAAATACTACAACCAAGAAAACAAAAACTAGAAAATACCTAAAACACATATACAAAACAATAAAACTAAAACAACACATTAAACCCTCATATTACAAAACCCTATTACTACAAAGTGGAGATATAGAAACCAACCCGGGACCCATGCCTAACATACTAAAAACACATCCTACAACACATAAGAAGAACGCAAAAATTTACTTTATACCAAACTCCATAAAACTTCAACCGGAATACAAACACATTGCTCAAACATTTGCCCCCCTTTTAAAACCCACACATACATTACATCAACTATGTAACACAACACACCCAAATATTGCCCAATACATACTACTAAAAAATATGCATCCACCAACACATATTCTATATGCCCTAATAATCACCATTCACCCAAACATAGACAAATGTAACCATCTTTTAAATGTACAAAACCATAATACAATTACATGGACTAACACACTTTTACGAACCTTGTCAAACTTACAAAACCCACCCGAAAGACATATTCATACACCTCACCCTTATACAAAATTTCTCGAAGAAAACCTAAGTACCATAAAACATGGAAACTCAATACATGAAGAACTGTACGACTTTATACATAATCAAACAATACCGCCATCTAACATAATAATAAAACAAAAATTCCCCTACCTCCCTAACAAACTTATTGATGAATCACTAAAATGTTTCGACCCCATACCTGAATATATCCATCCGCCCCCTCCACCCTCCTACCTTCTCCCACAGCACCATAATAACACTGAAAACACCGAAAACACAAACATAATTACATGGAATGCTTCATCCCTTAATACTGCTCTTCCTAGCCTACAAACCCTAGTCACACATATAGACACACCACCGGCCATCATAGTTATACAAGAAACAAAATTATCCACCACAAAATCCATAAAATATATACAAAATACATTTCAAGACTACAAACTCATCTTTAACAATACACATGCACTTACAAGATGCATTCAACAACGGAGACCATACACACCGGGCCGAGGTGGCCTCCTTACACTAATACACAAAAAATACGCCTTCCCAGGCAATATCAACAAAATTCCTACTCCAATGCACATATCACCTTACATCCAAATAATCAAAATCACTAATCACCCACTACAACCATGGTTAATTTTTCACATATATATGCCATCTCATCCCGAAGACACTAGATTAACCATAGATATACAAAACACTATTACAACTCAAATAAATAATAACCCCAATCACACATACCTATTATGTGGAGACTTCAACAGAGACATAGCACTAATTGGTCGCCAAAATGGAAATCACAACACCCCCCCTCAAAACATTGATTATCAATGGCGCCGCTTCACAGAAAACTTAAACTTCAAGTACATCAATACCGATACACAATTCTCTAGACAAGGGGGCAATAACTATAGTGACTGGAGTCTAATAGATGGATTCTATATAAATACAAATAATAATATACAATACACCTCTACAACAAATAAGGATGTTATTCTCAACTCGGACCACTTACCCATACAATTGCACATCCCAAATAACATACTAATCAACAGAACTCCTACTATCCTAAGCAATGACACTATACGAATACTCAACCCCATACCAAAAAACAATATAGAAAAATTCAACACAAAATTCTTTGAAGAAAACTCCATACAAATAGACTCCCTTACAAACACTCTCGAAAATAATAATCAACTATCACAAGTACAATGGCAAGAAGCATGCCACACCCTAGACAAACTCATCAATAAAATCTCAGATACACTAGAACAAACTTGTAGAGCACATCCAATACCTCAAATGACATACAGAACTTCTCAACAAGGCGGATACTTACCCCGCAAACTCTCTAAAATTTGGAAACAACACCTAACTACATACCATGTTATACGAAAAACCATTAGAATTGTAAAAAACAACCTTCAATGGCGTAACCACCCCATATGCAATGAACTACTAAATCTACAACACACTCAAATCCCTACCCCGCCGCCTCCGGATTTGCCCCACGACACATGGATAAAAGATATCGCACTAATTGCAAAAAATGCCAACATACAAGCCCGCAAAGTAACCTCAAAATATGCCAAAGATAACATCAAAAAAGCCATCTCAAAATACAGACAATTATATGAAATTAGCCCAAAAAAAATCAACAAAAAAGTTTTTAAAAACCTAGAATCCCCGTCAATGGATTGCATCAAAGATCGATATAATAATATTCTAATTAGCCCCGAAGACATTGCGAATGAAATATTCAATCAACAAACAAAAACCAATAGACCAACAGTGCCAACATGTAACTATCAATCACAACACCCAACCAAATGTACATGTGCAGTACGCCAATACCCATGGCATGACCTAGATGGATTTACCCTTGAAAAGAGAGGCGAACCAGAAATGCCACTACATAAATACTTTAACAGAGCCACATATGATACATGCCTTCAAAATCTTGGTAACAACAAAGCCCCAAGCCCAGACCGCATACCAAACTCAATACTCAAAAACATGCCTCCAAGATTTCATAAACTATTATTCCTATTCTTCTCTCACTGCTATAAACAAAAACAAATACCAAACTCATGGAAATCAAGTACAACAATTTTATTATACAAAAAAGGCGACCCGTCTGTACTACCCAACCATAGGCCAATTGCATTAGCTAACACAATATATAAACTCTTTACTAGTACACTCACCTCTATACTATCCTCATATGGTGAAAAATTCCAAATCCTACATGATAGTCAAGAAGGATTTAGAGCAGAGAGAAGTACCGCTCGACAAATACAAACTATAATAGCCGCACTAGAAGACGCAAGATTTACAAACCAAGATATATACATATTATACGTCGACTTTAAAAATGCCTTTGGCTCAATAGACCACGCCCGACTACTAGCAATAATGATGGATCTCGGGTACCCAAAAGATGCAACTACACTTGTCGGAAACATCTACTCTCAATCATCCACTTACTACATTGGCGAACACTTTGGGAAAACAAAACCTATACCCATTCAAAGAGGAACTATACAAGGGGACACCCTTAGTCCATATCTATTCATTATATTCTTAGAACCACTACTCAGATGGCTAGAAAGAGGCAACAACGGATACACTTTTGGCACATCACAAGTCACAATAAACTCCGCCGCATACGCGGATGACCTCGCCGTCATAAATAACAAAATCAAATCTATCCAAATACAACTCAATAAAATTGATAGATATTGTAAATGGGCCGGTATGGACGTAGGTGTCCCAAAATGTGCCGCTACCGGTTGCCCAAACAAATCCAAATTAAACCCTACCACCTTCAAAGCCTTAATGCAAGCTTCTAACATCAATTACCGCAATCAACCGATCCCTACATTACACCAAAATGAACCATACATATACTTAGGCACAAATCTTGTCCCCTCACTAAAATGGAAAATCCAAATTCACACTACAACCACGAAACTCATCAAACAATGCAAAGAACTAGCAACATGCCCGGCCACCATGAAACAAAAAATAAAAATGGTTGATACCGTATTACGCCCTGGTGTGGCATATAGCTTCTACGGTGTACCATATTCTATGCCAGCTATCAAAAAACTTGATAAAAAAATAATAGCCATACAAAAAACCATATGTGGATTACCAAAATGTATGTCAAATGCAATAACCCAACTCCCACATAACCTATTTGGTCTTGAAGCTTTCTCCCTCAAAAATGCATACCTCCGATGTATAGGCAAACAACTACAAAATGCTTTGAACGATAAAGGTAGACTTGGAAAAATATATAATGGATTAACTCAGTACGTCCTTGCCCAATATGGTGGTGCCGAAAAGATACCTAGAATCAAAAAAAATAACTGTATAAGATCACCAATAACAAGAACATTCTTTTTATTAAAACATATAGCTAAAGTCCATCTTAAAAGTACGATCCCAAAATTCCTCACTAACCCTACACCACTAGAACTACTATGGCGCCAAGAAACACTAAACCACAACACACTTAATGCCCAACTCTCCCAAAAGCTTCTACAAAAACTCCTCTCAAAAAATATTTTTGAAATAACCCAAATTACTTTACCTAACGGCACACACATCATGAACAATGAGGACTTCAAAACCTACCACTTCACTCCATCCAAACTATTAAAAAGTGCTCTAAACGTTGCTAAACAATTATTTTGTCACCCAACATGCCCCACTACATGTCATATTCCTTGTAACATACACTCATACTTTTATATACTTAAAGATACATTCGTCACCCCCAACAATAGCATCATCGCAAGAAATGCCCCACCACTAAACAACCCCCTTAACCACCCACATCCATACCACCCCCGTCCCCCAACATACATCCCCAAAAACCCCACCACATATCCCATTAATAACATCATACACCATAAAACTATCCAACACACAGACATAAATACTATACAAAATACCTACACAAAATATTTATGTCAATGGCAACAAAATGATAATACATACAATAAATGGCTTCCCCAAAGAGACCTTTTCCCAAGACACGACACTAATACCTCTACACACAACACCGAAAAATTAAAACAATACTACCAAAAAACTCAAAATAAAATTTACTCGGATATCATCCTAGCCCACCACCCCCAAGAACAATTCTCAGACTCAAGATTCGTAACACCACCCATAATTATTCCACTCTTAAACATCCATACAACAGAATGCAACCCCGAAAATGATATTCTTACATCCTCAAACACAATTCAAATAGATAACAATCAAGCACATCTATACGAAGAAAATGGCCGACATTTACACACTATTCCCGTTACTCGACTCCAATGGCTATGGAATCAATATAATATAAAACTACAAACGCCTACAAACATCGAACCAACGACCCAACCCTTTGAAACCGAACTAATCTGGCTATATCAAAGATACAGATACCGAATACCAAAGACTGACCCACTAAAAAATGCACAATATACAATACCCACTCCCATCTTAGACTCATTAATCTCATCCTTCAACATTGAACAATCATATTTCTCTTCCCCGGTCACATGCTCCACCAAACTAAAAAAATTCTACTCACCTTTTGAAAGAGACAAAATATTCGGATCACTAGGAAAGGCCTTTGACTACAAATGGACCGGTAATGGCATGGCTCACCCTCACAACGAGAAAGAAGCGGAACAAGCAATACATTGGGCTCGACTTGCTGCCAAACATGATCCAAATAACACAATTACAATTATCATCACACCAAACAACAATTGGTACCAAAACAACAACCAAAACTCAAAATCATTTCCAGATTCCCATATCATTGCAATATTTGAGGCAGACTCCATGCCATACGAAGAACCTACTATTCCACATGAGCTAAAAAAACCCCGAATAGAGCCATCTACACTACAAATACTATGCGTCCACCATCAAAATCAAACCCTTGGCACCCTAGAACAACTCACTGAACTTACCTCCATAACAGACAATTTAAACATACACCGATTACACACAAAATTGGCCCCACCAACGCCTATACAATCCCCCGTAAATCGAAGCAAAAATTGGTCAAAACTAAACTATGTCAACAATACATTAAACTACTTTGTCACACCGCCCCCCCTCCTAAATTATCCAACTCATACCACACCAAAATTTAACCCCGCACATAGTTATTACACCGACGGCTCCTTTAAACCACCAGAACAAATTAGCCCAGGAACTTGGCGCAGAGAAAAAGCTGGCTATGGCATATATAACTCTACCAAGGAAATTAAACTAGCCAAAAGACTTCATGGACTACAGAATATCCTTAGGACAGAACTTATGGCCATCCACAAAACACTACAAATCATCACAACTAAATACAATAATGAACCTGCACATATATTCACCGATTGTATAAATGCACTCTACCTACTAAACACTCAAATAACACACCCCACTCTTCACAATAGTCACCCCGACCAAACCATATTAATGTCAATGGTCCAAATGCTACAAAACCGAACACAAATTACAACCCTCCACAAAGTGAGAGCCCATGCCAATATTGATGGCAACGAACAAGCAGATAAACTAGCAAAAGAAGGCCGAGAAAAAGCACATACAAAGGCCAAAGACCCACACGAACATGCACATGCCACCCCATACTACTTTCAAAAAGAAGATTGGCCGTCCAAAGAAGATACCCCTGACAAAGGCCTGATTAGATTTTTGGGCAAATATCTCAAAAAGCAAGACCTGTACAACAACCTTGACACAATATCGGAAAAAATTCCTAACATAGAAAAATGGACAAACAATATTGACATAGACAATGAACTCTCTACAAATTTTTGGAAAAACCCCATTATATCCGACTCTCAAATAACATGCCTCATCAAATTCCGCACCGGCCAATATATGGGAAACGCTCGCAAGCAGCTCTTCTTTGGAATAGAAAGATTCCCATCCATAACATGTCCAATATGCCCCTCGACGGACCCCGACACATGGCTTCATGTTCTACTCAAATGCCAAAACCACCACATACATTCCCTAATTGTTAAAAGACATAACAAAGCGGTATGGGAAATCCGAAAACTAATCACCTCCCACAACAAATCGAGGTGTTTCATACTAATGAATGCTGGCACCTTTAACAACAATCCACAAGAAAATACGGTCCCTCCTTGGCTACTCCCATGTTCATGTGAGACTCAAAGGTGTCACTGCAACGCTAGGCTCAAACCGGATATGCTTTGTGTTAGAGGTTTACCATATAATGATCCACCACCCAACCACATAAACCAAGACCTCACCATTCAATTCATCGAATTCACATACTGCAACGATAGATTTTCCCCGGAAACAATTCAAAACAAAATAGACAAATACCAACCCCTCATTGACGACATCATAACCCTTGGATGGAATGTGGACCCTCTCATTGTAATCACATCTGGCGCCCGTGCCACCACCTTTATCCCTTCCATGAAAACTCTAGAAGATACCTTCAAAATACCCTCCAATACAATTAAATCCACCTTTAAAAACATTAATACCGTCGCTATTCAATATGCCATGTCCATCTTGCTACATAAACGCAAAATTGAAAACAACCAACCTCTCCCCAACACACACGACCCTCCATAGAACTTCTCACTCACAATTCCAAAACACTGAAACCCCCCTCTCTCCTTTCCTGACAACTACATAAGCTACCAATAAGTTACTTTTGTGTTTATGTTACTTGTTACATAGTGTCTACCCTCGAAAGGGGGAAGTAGTTCCATGTTACTAATTCCTTGCCCGGTGGGCATGGTCTTAGTGGTGGAACGAACAGACACTTTATTCACGCCGGCTCCTTTCGGAGACCGGCGTTCTTCTTCTTCTTCTTCTTCTTTGTAACTCATTTCATATTTTTCCAATGAAATGTGAGTTAGTTATGAATTGTAACTCATTTCATATTTTTCCAATGAAATGTGAGTTAGTTATGAATTGTAACTCATTTCATATTTTTCCAATGAAATGTGAGTTAGTTATGAATTGTAACTCATTTCATATTTTTCCAATGAAATGTGAGTTAGTTATGAATTGTAACTCATTTCATAGGTACCCCATAAGCACTAAGCACTGACCCAAAGTAAGGGGTGACTAACCTCTATCTAGAGCTGAATGGGTGGTAAGAGCACCTCCACCGGAGCATGGGCCCCCGCGCCCGGGCAGATTTGCAGGTTTGGTTGTGCGTTTTGCCTCTGTTTGTACTTCAAACGCTAATTTCTGCGAGGGTAGGCGACGAATCTCAATCCAGCATGTGCACGCCTCTTGTGCATACTTCACGGAGAGTGAAATTAATATTGCGTACTTCGCGGCATTGATAGCCGGGGGGCGAATCAACACCGTGGATTCCCGAAACTCACTAGTAACTACGCGGGTATTTCACTGCACGGCGTTTCTTACAGAATGGGTTTACAACGAAGATTTTCTGGGGTCACGGGTTCCAAGTTTACGGGGCTGCGGTGCAAAATTCGTCCAGCATCGTCATTGCGTGGCCTTGGAAATCCAAGTAGCATCCCGGGCTCGCATCTCCAGGGTAGAGATGCTCTCATGGGATGGAAGTGGGTTGAATATAATATACCCCGATTTTATAGATATAATATATCCCGATTCTGTTAGGGATTTTGGTTGGTTACGCAGAAACAAGATCAAACTGAATTTGTATCAACAAGATCAGTGACATGGTCGGTACAGATCGCAAACGTAGTTTCATAGTCAATCTAGAACTGAATATGATCCACAAAACAATAAGCAACACGGAGCAGCACATGAACCTGAAAACGTTACCCATCAGCAGCACCCTTAACACTCGTAAGCACAATCTAAAACCCAGACCACTGAAGAAATGACGTTTACCATTGATACTTGTGACCCTCAGGCCTAAAAATACGATGCACAAGATTGAATCCGACCCTTTAACAAAGATCAATTGTGACATTGACAATTCAAAAACCAAGTCCTAATGCAATCCCACTCAAAAGAACAAACAACAGAAAATGACGGCTACAAATCAGTTATAGGCTCCTGTGTAACTAGAAGTGAAGGCTCTACTATGCTAAAAGAAATTGAATAAGCTACCATTGCACTTGTAACCACAATCTAGAACCCAGACCACTCATGAAGGACTGAAATAGGGAACAATGATCGATAACAGTGTCCCTCGAGCCAAAGAATACAATGCGAAGGAGTAGATACCCAACACAGACATAAGCATCTTGCTCTTGAACTCCTATCTGGATCTCACTCAACTTAGAAGATAGGTCAACGTTCACGCTTCTGCATCCGATATCCCACGCATCACTTTAGAGCTCGCAATTAGGAAAACAATCATAGTCATCAGTCTTGATCTCAAAACATCGTGTACATGGACAACTTAAATACCAAGTCCTGATTCACTTTCACTTAACTTATCACCATCAACAATCGATCGAGCTCAATACCAGAATCACAATGCAAGTGAAGGAAAAAACAACAACAGCATCAAGACCACTCCAAAGCAATGTTCCAGAAGTTTTTGTGGGAAAAAGAGACACTGAAATAAAAATGGGCGGGATCTTGACACTGGTCGGGCCAACGCGGCGGCCACAAATGCAATCCACGTCCCGAAAGAATCCAAGCTACTCCACGTGAAACGGATTCTCGACCACGCCTCCGTCGTCATGGGTGGGCTTCCCCCGCGTGTCCTGGAGCGCGAGCTTCACGAGGTTCTCGAACTCCTCCGGGCCGTGGACCTCCACGTACGTGGAAACCGCGGTGCGCGCGTCGGGGCTGATGGTGCCGAGGAACTTGCGCTGCGCGTCGGAGAGCTTGGACGAGTCGGGCGCGATGCCCGTGGCGGCGTAGAAGTGCGGGCGCACGTACGTCTCGTACAGGATGATCCCGCCGCGGAACTGCGGGAGCACGAGCCAGGCAGCAACGGCGAGCTTGATGGTGGAGTAGAGCGGGATCCAGCGGAACACGGGCGCCGCGGCCATCTCCAGGAGCGACACGAAGCTGTAGAGCACCCAGTACGTGAGCCACTGCTGGTCGTCCTCCTTGAACGGGCTCTCGATCGCCATCACGGACGCGTACAGCGGATACAGCAGCATCACGATCGGCCCCGCCAGCGCGTTCGACTTGGACACCAGCGCCCAAAACCACCCCATCGCAACCGACACTAAACCCTAGACCCTAGACACAGAATGGCGGGGGCTTTGTATGTCTGTCTGTCTGTCTGTCTGTCTGTGAGAGCTGGGATGGTGGGTGGGCCGTGTGTGCTTGGGTTTGTGTGCTTGCACTCCCAGGTTTTGGAGGGTTAGGGTTGGGGGACATTTGGTCCAATGGAAGACCGATGGGCGCCACCTCACCATATTCAGGGATGCAATTGTTTTGAAGAGATTTAGGGCATCCCCTGCAGTGACACTGCAATGCTCCCTCAACCGGAGCTTTACAGTGGCTAAGCTTAGTAACCGGGAGGGAGTTCGCGAAGCCTACGACAAGGCTACCGCTGCCGCTTTCGCATCCTCAGCTCAACTTCCGCGTTAAAAAAATAGAACCGTGCTTCCTTCCGCGCATGGAAACAACCGATCACTCTTATTCTACGCATGTAGACGATGACACTAGGATTTTTGGAGAGAGCCACGGCTTGAATTAGGGCAGTGGGAATATGGCCCTTTTTTGCGTGTGGACACCAGATTTGGAGGGAGTACTAAAAAATTTGGCGTGAGAGGGCCTTGGTGGAGAGCCACAAACTCCACTTGAGGTGAAAACCTCCAGTCGAGGGACTTGTCTAGGGCGCTGCAGGGGATGCTCTTAACCCCTAAAGGACCATAGCCAATCTCGCTCAAAAATTAGTCGAAAACTGCCACTGTCAAAAAGAGGCATGAAAATCACATTCAGTAGTGAAATTTTGGAATCTCAACTATAAGATCTTAAAACAAACTTCTATGCAAAAATGTCATATTTTTTTTTATTGCAATCCACCGCACGGATATGAAGATTATGGCATTTCAAGTGCACAAAAAAAAGGTTTTTATCCCCCATTGCTTGACAATGTGTGAAAATGTTTGAGTCGTATTAAAATGCTTTTTTGCACTGAAAAGAGAATTATTTTTGGACCTCTTCAAAGATAGTAATATTCTATATATGTATGAAAAATCTCAATTTTATAGAAGCTTCTAGCAAAATTTTGGAGCTACCCAGAGTCCCCACTTTTGCACTTAGAATGATATAACTTTCTTTGTAAAGGTCGGTGTGAATAAAAACCATATTTCCACAAAGCTACTACAATGCCACATCTCCATAAATTTCCAAAATTTTCATTATTAGAATTGAGACCATAGGAACCTGCCCAGAATTGAAAACGCTCTGCGAGGGGGATATAGTCTTGTAAGGGTTAAGGTTTCTCCTTCAATAACCAACAGGTTAAACAATGTGCATATATGGAGAGAGAAAATAATAATTCATTAACTTTTCAATGATAGCCAATAGAATTACAATTTCAACGCAAGTGATTTCATGTTTTTCTCATGAAGTATGAATTAGTTATCAGTTTTCAAAGTGTGTTCCCACCACTCCTCGTGGAAAGAGCACACCAAAAACTACGGCACCGGGCTATTTGGTGAGATGGCATGGGTTTTGGAGACGACTGGCACACCGCGACCAAGGTAATTTGTCCTACTGAACTTTCTCTGCACCGTGTGTCACAATATCAAAGGACATGTCCGTGGCCCACCAACTCCAAAACTAGCTTGCCAAATTGCCGCGGATACAAGATTGCTTTCAGACATTATCCAGTCGGCATGCGGTTTGACATTCCTCTATCTTCCTCGCCAACTTGATGTGAATACGGGAAAATTTGGCGTCACGCCATTCTCTGGTGTGAAAATTTGATTTGCGGTGGAGAAGTTCCTCCGTCATGTTTCACTGTAGACACGCTTGGCATGGAAGATGGCATATGAGGTGCAAATGCTCTTAGTGGGTGGCGACCAATAGATACCTTCCTAAAGCGCCAACCAAAAGTAAGAGGTCATGACAAATGGCAAACCTTCATTTGGAATTCAATGGGTGGTAATGGGATGGAAGTGGGTTGGGATATATTCCAATTTTATAGGCGTTGGTTATGGGATTTGGTTGATTATAAGGAGGTTTACCTTAATCCCCTAGCAACTAACTAAAATCCATTACAAATACCTATAAAATTGGAGTACCGTACGCATCAATCAATACCAGACACTCTTTGTTGAACTATTTATTTTTTCCAATTCACAGTGATTCGGGCACAATGGATATCACCTAGATATTACATGAGTAGTGCGCATATTACTAAGCAGCTACCACGCATGTATCTTTTGCCTATGAAATACACATGGTGAGATTTCTCACTCTACAAATATTTCCATGATTAAAATTCACCCTACTTTTGTGATCGAAAAAGACACATTGGGGTCCTCAAAGGATATTGCAATGGGACTTTTGGGCTGACATTTGGTGGCCGCTCTCTAAAATTCAAACTTTCAAGAAAACCCTAATGATACCATGAGTTTTGACCTCTATTTGCATTTTAAATCATTAAAAATAGTCTTATATTTGTCAAAGAGGAAGAGGTGGTTAAAATGCATGATACTTCTCCCTTGTTCATTTCAAAGGTGGCTAAAACTATTTCTAATTTTGGTCTTAAGACCACCACATTTTTAAATATTGAATCAAAGTAGATAAATAAGTTATCTCCTTGGGCTAATGCCATAGTTACCAAGAGCAAGGAAAACATAGCATAACAAATCAAAAGAAAAGGTATATTATCGATACTTTGTCTAACTAGTAAATTTTTTCAATTGTCATGGCTTGCTAAACCTTTTAAAAATATTCAAAAGAATTTTATCCAAGTTTGCCCTCCTAACAAGGGCTGTTTATTCAAAGGCACATGACAAGATTAAATTCTTTAAATCTAGAGGTGTTTGTATTATTATTATTTTTAGAAATGAAAGATTCTTTAAACATTTGAAATAAAAGCTTTAAGAACCAAGAGTTGGAACCTTTGTAGATTTGAAAAAATAAATGAGTAAATAAAAAATCTTGTACATATCCAAACGACTATTATGTCTTTTGAAAGACAATTTCTTTTCTATTTTATGGTATAAGTTTCAACCCTTTCTAGGATTTTGTCATTTAATTAAGGGAAAATGAGCTATGGCAATGGGCAGGTCGAGGTGTAACTCAAACAAATCTCAGAAAGCTCCTCGGAAAGGATCTTAGAATTTTTTTATAAAAATGAATGGTATCCAAAGTTCATCACTTCTACAAATGAAAAACAGCATTCAATCATCTTATGTATTCATCAAGGCTTCTCCTACAACACCCTATGTGTAAAATCAATTCCATAATCTACATTGCCTCTCCTGAAGAAATTTCCTTCCCAATGTAAGAAATGATTGACACATGCAAATGAAGGACATGACTGCAAAAATTCCACAATAGAATACATACATATACGCATAATAGTATGTATCTTGAACTCAATGAAGTTAGAAGAATAAGGGCAGTATTCAACCACTTGTAATGACTTCTAATGACTTGGATGTTTTATAATCAACGGTACAATGCATGTGGTAAGAAATTCAAACAGTCCAGTTGCCATCCTAAGAAAAGTAGCTCACCTCGACAGCGATCACTGAAAGTATCAAGGTCTGTGATAACTAGTACTACAATGAGCAAGTCAGGTTGGAAAAGTTTACATTAGACCTAACAAGGATTCGTCGTAACAACCTCCGACGTATTTCAAGTATAAGGCACCACGAAAATTGTAAGCAAACGAAATGAAGTTGAAATTAGCTACATAGCAAGAGAGTTTACCGACTGCTTCGGAAAGGGGAAACTGTCTGAGCAGGCTAGATGTGTGTGCGTCTGAAGCCAAGTAAGATTAGGTTTCTTGGACTGCACAATGTCAGATCTGCAAGCAAATGAACGTCGACAGCAGAAGCAGCGCCTGGGAATGTTAGTTGAATATTACAAGTGACAATAGGACATGAAAACGGCATTTTCAAGCGGAAAATCATGTACATGAGCTTTCATGAGTAGCAGGCCATCCCTATGAGAAAAAAAAACCACGGCCACCACTGTGTCGCCGCGAAAAAAACAACAAGAAGGAGAAGAGGACGCACAACAAACCCTAGTCTGAGTCTGAGCTAGAACCGTGATCCTCCTGAATCTTGTCCTCCTTGTTGTTCTCCTCGGCCTTGAGATTCTCCGTGGCGAGTCTCATGAGCTCGTCGAACGCGCCTGCGCCGTTCTCAGTGATGTACGCAGCCACGGCGGCCTGCGCGTCCACGCTGATGCTCCCGAGCCACTTGCGCTGCGCGTCGGTGAGCTTCTGGTCCGAGACGCCCGTGGCGGCGTTCAGGTAGGGGCTGACGAAGCGCTCGTACAGGATGATCCCGCCGCGGAACTGCGGGAGGACCAACCACGAGGCGATGAGCAGCTTGGCCGTGGAGTAGAACGGGATCCACGCGATCACGGGCCACGCCGCCATCTCCAGGAGGGACACCAGCGAGTACAGCACCCAGTAGGTGAGCCACTGCTGGTCGTCCTCCTTGTAGGGGCTCTCGATCGCCATGATCGACGCGTACAGCGGATACAGCAGCATCATCACCGGCCCCGAGAGCGCGTAGCTCCGCACCACCACCGCCCACAGCCACCCCATTGCGCGAACCCAGGAAAGCTGGAGGCTGCAGAGGAAATCTGAGGACTGCCCACGAAGAACCCTAGCGTGAGGAACGTGGACGCGTGATAATAACGAGAGATTGGAGCGAGCGACGCACCGATTTCAGACGGGAATGAAGCGCGGACAGCGAGCCGGAGGCGCGGGCTTCGAGGAGGAAGTAGGCGGCGGTGACCTCGGGGGCACGGGTTTAGGGGGACGCGCGTTTAGGGGACGCGGGTTTAGGTGGACGGACTGGTGGTCGGGAGTGGGACATGTCAGCTTTACGGCGTGAAAATCTTTACGGTGTGAACATGCCTATTGCCACGGAAGATTTTAATAAATCATTTTGATAAATCCATGAAGGATATAGAAGTGAATGGTATTGTTATTATAGGGGGTAATGGGTCAACATATCTTATGTTTTTTCCGTCTTTTCACCCACAATATCATATCACAACTTGAATTATCATCTAAGAGTAGTAGTAGTAGTAAGAACTTCGGCTTCCGAAGGAGGTCAGTGTGAATAGAGTGTCTGGTTGTTCCCGTCACTGTTTCTTTGCTAGTAGGAGAAGAAAAGGTGGAAGGGAACTATTGCCCTCTTTTGAGGGTAGACACAATAGGGCAAGTAACCAATAACCAGTAACGATTAGCCAGTAGCTAGTAACCATAAAAAGGGAAGAGATCTTTCGATAGATTTTTTTTAATTTTTTTTCTATAGGTGGAGATTCATTTATTTGTGGAAGAGTAATGCATTTATGGAGGATCATGTATTTCTGGGATGGGTTGATTGTTCTCTAATTATATCTTGTGTAAGAGGATGGACATGGCATGTTGAATGTCAATAATGTTGATATTTTTGGAAGAGTGTTGGATGGAGGAAATAGGGATTTTAAATTTGTCTGCGAGCTTTGTCATTGGTGGAATGCGTGTTGTGGCTGTGGCTTTATGGGTTATAATGAATATAGGATCACCTTTCTAGCCTTGGTTTTTATGTTGGTTATTAATGGTTGGTATTTGTTAGTTTTGTTTGATATAGATTTGGCCAAATGTTTGTCGTTGCAATATGCAAATTCAATGGATTGAATAATTATTTGGCGTCAATTGTATGGGGGTGACTTTGAATTTGAAAATGTAGATACATAGTATGTCTTGTTTAAATTTGGTGTTACAGAGACATCTTTGCATGTAGCATGTACAAAGAAGTAGCCAACTTGGGATTGTGTTTTCCTGTGGATAGTTGTTGAATGGTATAGCATTCATGAGTGTGTAACATCTTGATTTGCTTGAGGAGATGAGTAGTTTTCTATTTTCTAATACTACTTTATTGTGTCCTTTAGTAATTAGTGCATGTATATGTGGTTGTTGACATTTTGGAAGGACGTGGAGCCAGGTGTCGGGGTCATTTGAATGATAGATTGGGCATGTGGTGTTTGAAAATCTTTCAAATCCAAAAAATAATTGCCCATGTATCAGCATGTTCAAAATTGAATTAAACAACTTATTTGGTCGTCTGTGGTGTTAGGGCAATTCCAAAATTTTGTAGACAACTTTGTATCAATAGAGTTTTCCTGAAAGTCGAAATTTCGCAAGGTGGCTGCCATGTGTCAGGCAAAAGAAGAGGGTGTAGCACAATGTGTGGGCCTTGTGTCTTTTTATAAACACAAACTCGATATGCCATCTATATACTGCAATTTTTGCAAGGTGAAAACTTTCACCTTGCATATTTCCCGGACCATTGGCTCGCATTCCTTGAATAGTTCTACAGTCTCCTCAAGCTCCACCTTGCTCCTTCAATAGTACTACACCTATCCTCAAGCCTAGGCCCCACATGCACATGTGCATGATTTGCTATTCACTATTCACTATTCACCATTCACTATTGCACTCTAATTTCAACCGGACATCCCCTGATCCACTCAATCTTTTTGGTTCCTCAATTTCGGCACTCCACATTCAGGACAACTAGTAAAATTCAGGATACAGGATCTAACTGTGGGTCTCCATGCCTAGTACTTTCAGGAAAACTCCAATGTCAATTTTATTAATCCATTTTTCTATAATTGAAAATTGTGTTGCTATGATTTCTAGGTTGATTGTTTGGTTGTGTTTCTTTAAATGTTTGTCTAGTAATCTTATAAGGCCTTTGTCCAATGTATCTCCTATGTCCTACCATCCATCTCTATGATAGTAGTAAGGTGTAGGATGGGCGTGTTTGTGTTGTTTAGAGGCTTTTTTGTATGGTTTATTGCTTCCGTCTTTGGCTTATATGTATGTTTGTTCACTCCCAAGGATGTTAGCGTGGGCTTTGGCTTTTAGTAGTGCGATGTGTCAATGAGTTATTTGGAGTAATAAGTTTACTATTGAAGATAGGATAGTGCAATATGGGTGGTTGTTGTGGGACATTGGGTGTTGTATGTGTGTATTTACAAGATATAGGATGTTGAGACAACCGGTCTATATGTATGCTAGTTCATTTAGGAATTATTTATTTAGGTTCTGTAAAATTTTATAGATAGCCATCATTTCTGAGCCTCGTAAGATATTTTGTAGTCTTGGTAATCTTTTTTATACATTTAATTCTTTACCAATACCATGGATGCTTTGGCTGGCTATTTCACTTTGCCAATTTCCAGGGCTAATTTCTACAGGTTTTTTGAAGGACCCATTTATGTGATAATATTGTTGGAGATTGAACTTAAAAGGAGGATTTGCGTTGAAGTGTGGGAGGGGTGGGAGATATTGGTTTGATATTGTGGAAGCGGGGTATGTTAATATTGACCATGTTTTGCTATGATTAACTTTTACTTCTTTTAGAGTTTTATCATCTAAGATATTAAGTGTCTATTTGGAGGCAAATGGGATTTGGGCAAATTGACTTTTGGGTAGCTAGGCACGGTACTATGAGCTAAATAGTACTACTGTAGAGGTAAATAGTGCAATTTTGAGGCATGCATCAGTGAAATTTTTTCTTGCCAACCTGCAATAATTATAGTGAAAAATGCATAGAAAAATGCATAATGCAAAGGATTTCAGTGTTTTAAATTTTTAGAGTTTATGGTTTTTTCTAATAGATTAAGGCATGATGCTTTCATCTACCATTTAGATTTTAGATTCAAAGATTATTTATTTATTTGAAATAAAATAGCTTTGCTTAAAATATGACCGCATTCTATACCTAGGCTAGTTATTGTGAAGCCTTTCTTCTTATCACAAGCTCCTCCATTACTTGTGGTGTTTAGCATGCATGACTTAACACATGGAGGAACATAGTTCCATAAAATGTATGCAATGTATAATGGAAAAATATGTCATTAATTTAAGCCAATCACGTTGACCCTGTCCGTGAACAAAAGAAAAAATCTACATTGCACACTTCAAGTGCACGTGTCTTTTCATCCATGTGGTCAAAGTTTACAAAAATATCTAAGTGTTTTCTTGTATTAGCTAACTAAACCTTTTAATAGGGGTTGGCCATGGCGTGATCATCATCTACGAGCGTAATAGATTTTGAAGAGCATCATCTACTACACTCGTAGATTGATGGTCTAGCCAAAGCCAACTGAGCGTTAAAAGGATTAAAAATCATATGGCTTAAATTATTTGAAAGATGTTTGAAAAAGTTCCACAACATTTAATCATAAAGGGACATTTTGGAGTGGTTTTGGAGAAACATTGTCACGGTCTTTTAGAGCTTGACCCTTTAACGTCAAAAGATGGCCACATTATATTCTACATGTATGATGTCATATTTCAATAAATTTCAACCTATCACGTTGATTGAAATGACATCAGTTGAAGAATCTTCAATCCAAAGGTGTAAGTCTTTCTAAACATTTAATACATTTTTTTGTACTTTACAAAGTAAAATACGGGCCTACATATTCAATTTCGGACTGACATTTAAGGGTTCAGGCAAGATGATCCAAATCACCTACTAACCTAAAACCACCAACTTTTAAGCCTTTCCTAAATTTCAGATTGGTAACTATTGGCTACTGTTGCCTCAACCAATGAAAACCATACTACAGTCAGTTTCCAATCCATCCATGTTGATCCTCTCTGTTATACATAGAGGTGCTACTTTGAGCACCTATTATAATGGAAAAGGGTGGGTGGAGATTGTTACATGGGAATGTTGGACAAATGGTTCTATCAAACGATGACATCACTCATCTAGTTCTGACATGCTTTATTCTAAATGGATGTCATGCGGGGCGACAATTAGGATTGATGCATGTTGCAGTTATACCAAGTGGTTGTTCTAGAGAGCAAACATTTCTTCTGGACCCATGCCGCCTGTTGAAATGAATTTGTTGTCGTATCAGATGCTTTTGTAAAGCGAACCCACTATACATTAGTAGCCTACATCTCCACTTGAAATCTAGGAAGGGCATAGAAGCTAGTGGTTTTCGGTGAGTGGTTGGTTTTTCAGTTTAACCCACATATTGAAAGATATCAGCCTTTGAAGTGACACATAAACTCTTCTTGAGGTCATACTAGACACCTATGACGAATCTTGGAGTGCGCGATGAGGAGCCCGTCACCTTCGTCTACTGCGAGGAGTTTGCGGTTGCATGGACGGAGTCGGCGACGAGCGCGTGCAGGTCACGAGGTGGGCGTGGCGGACTTGACTTGAAGAAGCGGCGTCCACAGTCACTCCGATGATTGGAACTCATTCCGCTCCAGATCTAGAACACCGCAATCGACAACCTCTGAGCTAGCAATGCAGTTTGCGGTGCAAGTTGCCGAATCTCTATCTGTAGCGTTCGACGACGCTGCCATAAAGACGAGGGTCCACGCTCCGGAAACCGCTCGTAGCATTAGAATATACTGACACGGTCAGAGTGGTGGACTTTGGCTTCCGAAGTTCCGCGCAATCGGGAAGTGGCTCCGATTCCGGAATCTAGACAATGTCGCACGTCGGAGTCTGACTTCGGTGACGCCGGATGCTAGATTTGGTCCTTGTAGGTGCTACTGCTTGTGACACCCCTCTACTCTTTTTCTTCTAGTTTTCATGTGGTAGTTCCGGTCAGGTGCCTGGTGGATAGAGAGTGGTAGGTCGAGAAGAGATGGCGGTTTCGAGGGTTGCAGCGGTGGTGTGTGCAGTGTTGTTTAGTGTTGTTTCTTCTGCGCTTCCGGCTTTGGGCGCCGCCACTAATCCAGAGTGTCGAGCGGATTTGTCTAACAAAGTGCGTAAGTTCGAGACGGCGAATCTGCCTTGCAAGAGCTATGGCTTTCCCACCTCGAATCCTTACGTTATTTGGGTACGGCTTCTCCGTCTCTCTGTGATGAAAACTGTCTTTGTCCTTGGAATAATGGAAGTGGAACATTGTCTACAGAAGCTTAGAATAGGTTTTCTAGTTGCATTATTTGGCTACAGGACTAGGTTTGGGAGCGCCTGTTGTCGAGGTAGTGGCGAAGCAGGTTGTACTTTCATGAATGGACCGGAGATGGCGTCAGTGGGTGGAACTTGTCAATATTCTATCACAACAGAAGGGCATCTAAGCAGCAGCCAGGCCTGATCATGGGACTATTCAATGGTTGTTTGCCATCGTAATTTCGAAGCAGCCCTTGATTATGGGACGTAACGTGAATCTACTTCCTATCCATAGTTGCCTGCTGATTGTAAGCAGCAACCCCTTGGTTGTGGGAAGCAACCTTGGCCTCTACAATCATGGATGTTAGCAATATGTTACCGACAGTTACCGACAGTTGCAATATGGCACCGAGTTTCCAGTCGCATCATCTCCATATCCTCTTCCCTACACTGTCTTCTGACAATGTGGTTTTCCAGGCGCTGCGAGACAATGTGACCCTCACGACGACCATGGTGGTGTCGATGCCCCTCGCGCCGAACGGGTGGGCCGGCATTGGATTCTCCGCCGACGGGCTCATGGTCGACTCCACGGCGCTCGTCGCCACGCTGAGCCCCAACGGCACGCCCGTCGTCAAGGTGTATAGCCTCACGGAGAAGATGCAGGCGGGCGTGGTGGAGGACGCCTCCAAGCTCGCGTTCGTGGGCGGGCTCCCCGAGGGCCACTACGACCAGGGCCGCACCGTGTACGTCTCCTTCCAGGTGGACTTCAACAAGAGCGCCGTGACGCCCAACTTCTTCCTCATGGCGTACGGCTCATTGTACGCCGACGGATCGCTGGATCAACACGTCGCGAGGGGCCACTACACGGCCACCTTCATCTCAGGTATGTGCAAGCTGCAGCCCGGCTTGATCATGAAGGATCATAGCGGCGTCATGATTTTTTTTTCCCCCTCTCGGTTTTGAAGGTACCGTTGTGGGAGAGTCGGCGGCGTCCAAGCTGGAGAAGAAGAGCAACGTGCACGGGTCCCTGCAGATCGCTGGCTGGGCGGTGCTGCTGCCACTGGGGGCCATGACGGCCCGATACTTTCAGAGCTTTGACCCGCAATGGTTCTTCGTCCATGTCGCCTGCCAGATCCTTGGATTCGCCTGCATCATCGGTGGAGTGGTCACTGGTTTTCAGCTGGCCAAGGACCTGAGGCCTGAGCACTTCCAAGCGCACCGCGCACTCGGCCTGTTCCTCTTCTTCCTCGCAATCCTGCAGGTACTGTGAAGCCTTTTGGGCTTACAATCTACATTATGAACTGTATTCCAGCTGCAGGCAGGTTGATTGTTTGACCGGTTGTGATTCTCAGGTCCTGGCGGTGGCCTGGTGCCCCAAGAAGGACGCCAAGATCCGCAAGTACTGGGCCTGGTACCACGGCGGAGTGGGGTGGCTGGCGCTGAGCCTGGCCGTGGTGAACATACTCCTGGGCCTCAGGATCGGCAACGCCGAGCAGGGCCTCAAGGTGGGGTACTGCGCCGTCCTGGCCACCGTGGTGGTTGCCGTTGTGGTTCTGGAAGTGTACCAATGGGTGCGGCGGAGGCGGCAGTCCAGCGGGGCCGGCGCAGCGGGTCAGGATAGAGTACCTGCTTTCCAGTTCGGCGGAAGTGTATGACTCAAGGAGGAGCTGACGACAGAGCCTGCAATCGTACACGAACCGGAACCGTTGTAAGTCTTAGTTTCAGCTACAAAACCGATCGTTGTTGCAGCTGAGACTGTTATTGTTTCTAGATCAAGAACCAGGAGCACATTTTCTTGACGATGGTGCTTCTTTTCCGAGAACTACCTATTGATTGGCCGAAATTATGCCGGTCCTCCCGAACGCGTTCTTCATTGCGCTGGAGAGTGTTCCTCGGGCAATCTTAGGAGCACATGTGATGGAACTTCCATCTTGTGTAAAAATGCTGTACAGCAGTAGTATGGTTTGAACTTTCACTCCGTTCACAGCATTATCCTCTGGTGATTAAAGATTGGGTGTTCCACTCCGAGATGTGAAGTATGAGATGCTTAATGGTCTGGGTTGCAACATGATGTTTTCTATGTATTTGACATACAAGGTGGAAGAATGGTTACAAAAGTTTGTATTTGTGTTGAGCCCGATCCAATAGCCACCAACGGCATTTCATATTCAGATCATTCAATTGCACCTACTACATTGGTTGGAGAAGTTGCAAAATCGTCTGTATTCTACATGTGTGGTATCTGAACATGATAAGGGTAAGATATTGAAATGACCTCCAAATGAAAGATGTTAGTTGAAGAATCTTCAATTCAAAGGAGTCTTTGGATTTCAAGAGTAAAATACGTGACCGTATATATGGTCCCCCACCGACCTTTAAGAGCTGAACACTGGATCACAAATCTAAAAGAACATGCTTCATGCTGTAACTATCTCGCCAATGAACCACGAGTAAGAAAAGTTTCTTCAAACAGAGTAATACTTAACTTGCTCACATGTGAAGTATATGAGATCATGAACATGCTACATACTGCGCCTATCTTGCCATTGAACCTACACATTGAACGTCAGAACAGTTTCCAGAAGGTGGCTCAAAACGTATCACGACCATTTCAGTGGGTCAATGATAAACTCCAGCTTCATGCAGAGTCCAAATCTCATGGAAAAGAAAATCTCGTTATCTGAAAAATACGCAATCTACGCTACTTCGATAGACAATATCTCACCTAGATGATCAGGAATCAACTAGATGATGACGACTTGGCATGGAAAACCACTGCAGAGAACGAGGCCATCTCGTAATGACTCGCGATCCGCACCTTGCCCTCCGCGCAGAAGTCATGCGGCGCTACTAAGTTTGTGTCCACCACGCGCCCCCATTGCGTCCCACTCGGTGAACTGGGCAAGTCCACCTTCACCCCGAAATTATGCATATTGAACGCGACGTACAGATCCCCGCCGCCTGCCGCCCCCTCGTGCAACGTGAACGCCAGAAACCTGCTCTCGAGGTTCCCCCAGTCGCCCTCGTGCCAAGTCACATCCCTGTCCTCTAGAAACGCGTCACGCCCGAGCAGGGGATGCTGCTTCCGGAAGTGGGTCATCAAGGAGAAGAATCGGAAATGAGAGTTGCTCTTGGCATCTAGCTCCGTCCACTGGAAGTAGTTTAGAGCCGTGTCGTGTCCGTAGCTGTTGTTGTTTCCGTTGCGCGTGTGGGCGTACTCGTCGCCCATGAGGAACATGGGGGTGCCCTGGGACACCATCAGCGCGACATGGAAGTTTTTCATCTGGCGCGCGCGGAGCGCTAGCACGCCGGGGTCGTCCGTCTCGCCCTCTTTGCCGCAGTTCCAGCTCAGGTTGTCATTTGAGCCGTCGCGCCCGCCCTCCCCATTGGCCGCGTTCTGCTTCGCGTTGTACGCCACGAGGTCGTGGAGGGTGAAGCCGTCGTGCGCGATGACGAAGTTGATGCTGTGGTAGGGGCGGCGGTTGTGGTTGTGGTAGAGATCCGCGGAGCCCGCCACGCGCGTGGCGAACGAGGACTTCAGCCCCGGGTCGCCTCGGACGAAGCGGCGCACGTCGTCGCGGTACATCCCGTTCCACTCCGCCCATCGGTCCCAGTTGGGGAACTTGCCTACGAGGTACAGTCCGCTGCAGTCCCAGGGCTCCGCGATGAGCTTCGCTTTGAGCAGCACCGGGTCGTGCGCGATGGCGCGCACTAGTGGTGGTGAAGGGAGGGGGTGGCCGTCTGTCCCGCGACACAGGATGCTCGCCAGGTCGAACCGGAATCCGTCCACGTGATACTCCGTCACCCAGTGACGCAGGGACGTGAGAATGAGGTCCGCCACCACCGGATGGTTGCAGTTGAACGTGTTGCCGCACCCGCCGTGGTTGCTCAGCTGCACGTAGCTCTCGAGCTCCACCATGTAGTACACCAGGTTGTCGATGCCCCGGAACGACGTCAAATACGGGTGCGCGTCGTCGCCCTCGTTCGTGTGGTTGTACACCACGTCCAGAATCACCTCGATCCCGGCGCGGTGGAGCGCGCGCACCATCTGCTTGAACTCGTCGCGCGCTCTGGACGCGTCACTGGCGTACCGCGACATGGGCGCGAAGAAGTTCACCGTGGAGTAGCCCCACGTGTTCACCATGTGGTCGCGCGCGTTCGGCCGCCGCTGAAACTCCATCTCATCGTACTCGAACACTGGAAGCAGCTCCACCGCGTTCACTCCCAGCTCCTGCAGGTGCGGGATCTTCTCGATCAGTCCCAGGTACGAGCCACGGAGTGGCTCAGCAACTCCTGAAGACGGATCTCGTGTGAAGCCGCGCACGTTCATCTCGTAGATGACCAGATCCTTCTCCGGGAGCGAGGGCGGTTCGTAATCCGCTCCCCAGTCGAAATCCGGCGATGCGAAGTCGTAGCTGCCGAGGAAGTTTGCCATCTTGTGGTTGGTGTCGGCGAAGATGCGTCGCGCTGAGTGCACCAGCTTGGCGTACGGATCCAGCAGCACCTTGTGCGGGTCGAAGCGGTGCCCCTTCTCCCATCCCTGAGGCCCGTCCACTTTGTACCCGTAGAGCACGTTGCTGAGGGGGAGATCCTCCACGAGCACGTGCCATGTATTGTTGGTTTGCTGCAGCGGGATCACTTGCGTGGGCTCGTCTATTTGCGAGGGGTCAAGGTATCTGTCGAGCATCACATGTTGAGATGGAGATGGAGATCTTAAACTATGGTTTGCGCACAATTGAGATGGAGAGATGGAAAACTATAACTGATTGAGATGGAGAGATGTTACACTGAACTGATTGAGATGGAGAGGGGCTTACATGCACAGGGACACCGATGTGGCGTGTTGGGAGAAGAGCGCGAAGTTGATCCCGTTTCCAGCTCGCGAGGCGCCAAGAGGCGAATCACTTCCGGGCGCGCAGGTGAAGGAAGGCGCAGGTTCTGTGGTGACGGGCGCCGCCGCTGCCTGGATTGCTGCGCAGGGGCGCACCGGATGGGCGCAGACCGGTGAGATGGGGTTGTCCATGCGCTTGTTGCAAGAAATGGAGCTCCGGGTTGTTGATCCTGAATGCGAAGAAGGAAAGCAGGAGATGGCTGGGGTTCTCTGCGAGACGAGCGGCGAAGAGCGCAACAACGCCTTGCACAAAGTCGCCATGGCCATGCCTGCGTGTGAGAAGAACCTATTCAATGTCGAAGAACAATGCACGAACAAAACATGGTCCCAGGACTCAGTCCGACATCACGTGAACCCCCTCATGAGCAAAATGCGTGATCGTCGTACGAGAATTCGGAGCGATCTGCACCCAACCCATCATCAAGAGACATGGATCTCCTCTGCATCCTCAAACTATGATGCCTGCACTTGAAGATTAGAAACTTCCGCTCATACTGGCAGTTACATCTTTAAATGGGTTCTCGCAAAAACGAAACCACACTACTCTCAATTCCTCAAAAACCACAGTCCAACATCAAACACCACCAAAACCCTATAAAAAACGGCGAAACCAAAGAGAAACGACAGATCGAGATGCATACCTTGAAACCTCGGAATCCGCTGCAACCATCGCGCATACTACATTCACTCCATCCACCGATCTGAAGAGGCCACTCTCACTCACACGAGACACATTCTTCGTAATCACTGACATCATCCGACAAATCGATGATCGTCAATTGAATATTGCAATCTGCGCAATAACCTGACGCCATCTCACCCTCACTTCGTCCACGTTGGACTCTGATGACTCCTGTTTCCATATCAACCATCTTTTTCCACAACACGACGTGTTCTCGGTTCCATACCTCATGGTTCCATCTCCAGAGGTGTGCTTTCTTTTTCGTCGATGTGTAGAGATGGTGACGAAAGGGGAGTGGGTTTAGGTTTTGAAGACAGGAATTAGGGTTGGGTGGCGATGGTGAGCTTGTGAGAGAGCCGAGGGTGCAAGTTTCGTTGTTTGATGGCCTCGATCATCATGAGGATGGGCTCTCTGTTGGTGGTGGCAGTAGTAGCGCTCTGCATCGCATCATCCGCAAGCGCTCTGGGCGTGGCCAAGAGCGTCAACGTCTCCGTGAGAGCCAAGTGGGAGGGCACCTCGCTCCTCCTCGAAGCGGGGTTAGATTTCCCTCCTCTATCGTTGCGAGAAATGCTTCTGAATTCCTCGAGGTTCAGGGTTTACAGTTCGTTGCACCATGTTTAGGGTTTAGGGTTAGCATCTAGTTCTGACTATGGTGGTTTTGCTCTTTGCAGCGAGTTGTTGGCGACGGAGAGGAACGACCTCTACTGGAGATTTTTGGAGCAATGGCTAGTAGCAGATGACGAATCCATCCAGACTCTCCACACAGACAGAGAGTGCGTGCACCACATTGAGGAGAAGGGGAGCGCTCTTCTCGGCGCGCCTCTGTCACCTCTCTTCCGCTTGTCTCTCTCGTTGCGCTCCGCGTCGCCCAAGCTCGTCCTCTATCAACAGCTTGCCTCTGAGAGTCTCGCTCTCCACGGTCATTCTGGAAACAAGGTATGGTGTGGTGTGTATACCTTTGATGTGTATGTGTTGGAGCATCTTGTCTAACATGTTTTGCTGCATGGTTTAGGTGCGAAATGAAGCTGATCGATGGTCAGTCGGGAAAACTCCGTCCGTTTCCGAAGGGAGATGCTGCTGGATTGACAATGGGTCTCAGCTTTTGTTTGAGGAATCTCAAGTCTTCAACTGGCTTCAGTTCTCTGCAGAAAGGTATTCTGATGGTTGGATGGTGAAGACTCGTCCTTGTTACTATAAGATTTGGAGTTGAAGACTGTTTGTTTCGTTTCTCTTGCAGCTCGAGTGAAGAGAAGGAGCAGCAGCAGGCGGAGGTTTTTGATTTCGACCACATCTATCCTGGATCTGAGTACGGTGATTTCATCGCCATCCTCTACGGCGCACTTGGGACGTCATGCTTCGAGAGGTTTCATACTCTTCTGAAGGATGCCTCTATAGATGTAAGTATCATGTTGATTTTCGCGATGGAGTCCTTTCCTTACAGCAACTGTTTTGTTTACTTTTTGTTTGGATTGTTTTTGTGCAGGGATATGTTAAGTACATTGTTCGTCCTGTACTTTCTTCTGGCTGTGAAAGGGAGTCTCAAAGGTGCGCTCGGAGCGGTTCCGGAGGCCCGGTGAATCTGGGAGGCTATGGAGTTGAGCTCGCTCTCAAAAACATGGAATACAAAGCTATCGATGACAGCGAAGTAAAGAAAGGTGCAAATTCCAACACTTGGATGTAGTAACGACGTTGTTTGTGAAGTGAGGGAAAGATACCATGAATTTTGACCTTTTTTTTCATCAGCAAGCTCTTCCATATTCTAGTTGAGAGCTCACCAAGCTCTTCCATTGATCTAATAGCTATTAAGAGTGAGGAAAGAGTAAGGGGTATCTTTTCCAAACTTTGGAGGTTGGTTTCCTGTCTGTGATGTCGGTTTAAATGAGAAGTACCCGATCATGAATTTGTAGCGAAGTAGCCTTTCTTCAAAGTAACATACACCTGGTTTATCTAAGATGTTACCTCCACCTTCTTGAGTACTTGAAGAATTTCCTTTGGTAATTTTGGGTGTACTCAATTATACAGGTGATGGTGGAGAAGACGCTCGGACAGAAGACTTGAGCCAGGACGTTCGTGGCTTCATTTTCTCGAAACTTCTGGTATGTTGAGCTTTTGGCTGCTTTTGAGGGTGATTGAACCTGGTTTGTAGAGAAGATTCATCGTTTTTTGTGCAGGATCGGAAGCCAGAGCTGACAGGAGAATTGATGACCTTCCGAGATCACTTGCTGTCCTCCGGTGTAGCTGATACCATGAACGTGTGGGAGCTCAAAGGTGAGAGTTCTCCATCAGAGGACATCATCTCTTTGTAATCACTTTCTGACACAAGTAAATTCAATCAATGCAGATTTGGGATACCAAGCAACTCAGCGCATCATCAGAGCATCAGAGCCACTGAAGTTGATGCAGGAAATCAATCAAAACTTTCCGAACCTGGTGTCATCACTGTCCCGCATGCAGGTATGGGACGCACACAATGGGAGGTTATTGTATATGAGGGTGAACAACTACTGAAGTTTGTCTTTTCAGATGAATGAGACGATCAAAGAAGAGATCATGTCCAACCAGCGGTTGCTGCCAGCGGGGAAGAATCTAGTTTCAATCAACGGAGCCCTCCTCAACTTGGATACTCTTGATCTTTTTTCGTAAGACCTCAACTCTTAAAATCAATGATTCCTTCATAGTCTTCATTGTTGTTGTTTGTAACACCATCCTTTGAATCAGGTTAATCGAGCTTGTGCAAGGGGAGCTCTCACTGGCCAGCAATATTCTTTCCATGAAGGTGCTCCTCTGAAAACCATGCAACTGTTGTTTTTTGCCTGTCATTTGAAGGGCTGGAAAGTGATTGCCCCATTACCTGGATTGTGTGCAGGTCCCTGAGAAGTATGTTCGTAAATTCTTGATGCTACCTGAGGTCTCAGAGCAAGGTGCAATGCGCCTTGACTACCGGTCTGAAGAGCATGTCCATTATCTCAATGACATTGAGGAGGACTCCAAATATATGCGCTGGAGAGCAAATTTAAATGAGGTATTCGAAGGAGGCTTGCATTAGAATCTAAAATTCAGAAGCATTAACTGTATCTCAGTTTCGATATGGTTGAGTTGCTCTTGTGAAGGTTTGTGGGATACTTTTACTGAGGTATGTGGGTTGTGCATTGAACAGCTGCTGATGCCAGTATTTCCAGGCCAGATGCGATATGTGCGCAAGAACCTGTTCCACGCTGTTTATGTGATTGATCCTGCAACTCCAAAAGGCCTCATGGCAAGTGATTTTCTTCTCTCTCACAGCTAGCACATTTTATTGTAAGGAATTTGTTTTGGCAGGCTCTTTTGTTCACTCTCTCCTTGAATGATGAATTTTTCTTGTATGTGCAGGCTGTGGAGGCATTTTCCATGTTGTATGAAAGTAACTACCCCATGCGCTTTGGTGTGATCCTCCTCTCTGGAAAATTGTTGGAACATATCGAAGCCAATGGACCTGATAGCATCTCCGAATACAAGGACTTGGGAACAGACCTCTCCACATTGGTAGGTTTTGGAGCTCTGTTTTCCTCGTAGGAGAATGTAATGACTTTGGTTGTGAACTGCACAAATTGTTCAAGTTCAATATATCCGTCTTACAGTTTCTGCTGGTATTCTACTCTCGTGTTTTCAGAAGGTCATTTTTGAGTGAAGATGTTTTTTCCCCCTGAATTTGCAGGTCACACGGTTATTTCTCTTCATAAAAGAGGAGTATGATGATAAAGAGTTGCCTCTCAAGTTTTTGGTCAACGTAAGCATTCTCTTTTTCGACAATTATGGAAGCTTTACCTTAGAATGTAGCGGTTCCACAGCTAACCTTTTTCAAATACATTTTGTGTATGCATAGGTCATAGCTAGACATGTTCTTCCCTTTTCAAGTTTTTTTCGCATAACTTCGGTCTTATGGATGGATCCATTAGCTGCACGCTGCATGGGCTGGAGATTCCGATGGAGACGAAGATGTACCGGTACAGAGGAGTCATGTGGTGGACGCTTTCATGGGAGTCCTAAAGTGAGTTTATAACTTCAGATGTTTTTGATAAACTTGAGTTGTTTGTAAAGTCACTGAAAGTTTCACCCTCTTTTGGTTTACCATTCTGCTCTTTCCTCACTCTCAATAGCTATCAGATCAATGAAAGAGCTTGGTGGTCTGGCAACTCAAGTTCGAACTAGTTTTAGCCGCCTTTGAGGAAGAAGGAGAGGTCATGTTGTACCATGAATCTAACCGTCTTTCTCCTCTTTAAGCCGATTATAGAAATTTCGGGCTCATTTGATTAACCAAGATTAAGAAATAGAGATGAAAACTCTTGGTATCTTTGCCTCACTTCACTGTTCATTCTGTAGACGGCAACCACATGACTGTCTTATTCATGTAAGCCTATCCTTGGTAGCGATTGTTAAGTCTTAGTGTGATTGTGGGAAATTTTACAAGAAACTGACAAGAGATTGTGTCTGGACATGAACAGATCGAAGCAGAAAACCACGGAAGGGTTGAAGGAGGAAACGACGAGAATTATGGACAGATTTGACACTGAGTCTGAGTACAGAGAGGAGGCTTTGGGCAGTTCTCTGTTTGTTTACAAATTGGGCCTGTCAAATGTGTATCCTGCCCTGCTTATGAACGGCCAAGTTTTCGGCTCCAGCCAGGTACCCTTTCTTTTCTATTCCTCCTTACGATGGTAGCAATTCCTGCTTGATCACCAAGGTCGTGTTTCTTTTCAGGTTGTGAATGCTGCGGTTCAAGCCATGAACGATGAGCTTCCGAGGGTGCAAGAAGGTGTGTACTATGGAGCCATCAACATTCGCACGGATATTCTTGAGAAATTCCTTACCGAAGAAGGCCAACCCCGCTACAATCCTCAGGTAATATTAGAGTTGTTTGGCAAAGATACTGTGAGTTTTGACCTCTTTTCTCATTTTAAGTGAGGCCCTAAGTAGCTCTAAATTAAACTATAAGGCAGGTAAGTTTTATGGTACAACATGACCTCTCCTTCTTCCTTCTCAAAGGCGTCTGAAACTACTTCTAATTTGAGTTGAGAGACCACCAAGCTCTTCTATTGATCTTATAGCTACTGAGAAGGAAGAAAGAGTAGTGTGTTAAATCAAAAGAGGGTGACTTTACATTCAATTTCAATCAAATGACTCTGCTCGAAGGAAACATTTTTCATCTTCGGTTCAACAACTCCACAACAGTGACGGTTTTTTCTATTTGCAGATTGTTGCAATCCCAAAAGAGGAGCGCAAGTATGTGGGACTTGCATACCCTGTAGCAAAGAAAGAGCCTGTGCTTTCCAGGCTGCAATATCTTCATTTTCCTGGATGTATGTTGTAGCACAAATATTCCTGGCCCTCTCTCAGTGAGTTGTTTTCAGTAATATCTGGCACGTTTGTATATTGTTTAAATTTTTTATTTTTTTTATGGTTAGCACGTTTATTGAGGGCTGTTGTTTCAGAGTGTGAACATCGACTGTTAACCTGAATACTCAATTTATATGGTGCAGCTGAGGACGATGTGAAGCCTGTGACACACTGGTTAGCATTGGATCTCACTCGAAAGAATGGTGTGCGTCTGCTTCAACAGGCTCTCCAGTACCTTGTACGTAATATTGATTTCAGGCTCTTTTTTAGTGACTGTTTCAGATTCCCATTGTGTCAAAGTTCGCCAGCTGATGTGTTGGATCTTGTTTTCACCATGTTGCTGAGATGCTAAGAAGTTGAAGCCTTTTGTGATAACAGGCAGATGGGTCCAAGAAAGGAAGAATCGGTATATTGCACAACGTTAAGGCTGCAAATGTCCAAGAGCCTTCACTTTTGATCCGTATCGTGATGACGGTTGCAAATTCTCCAAGGTAATCAAAAGAGGGGTATCTTATTGAAACTTTGGGTGACTTTCAATTACCTCAATACTTCCTTCTCGAGCCATTGTGATTTCTGTTGTGTGCAACCTATTATCTGACCTACAAGACAGTCGGCGGGCAAAGGTTGTGCCGTTCTTACAGAAGCTTTTGACAATCGAGGAGTTGAGTGATGAATCGACTGAGGGTGAAACGATAAAGATTGTTCTCAAGCTTGCCGAGGAGATGGGACTGAAAGCGTCTGCGTTGGAGAAATCCATCTCACCTGGCTCGGCTCATTCTGTGCTTGAGAAGATGGAGGAGGTAAATGATTTTGTCATGTTCCTGTATCTAATTATGATGATTTTTATATTTATGTGGAGAAATTGGGCCACGTTTTATCAATACAATATATGTCATACCTCACAATTGTTGAAATCATTACAAGTGGATCATGCGCAAAGACGCATAATCACAGGTCGTGTGATCTTTCATGCTTTCAACTTATGCCAGTGTTCTGTAAAACCATGACTCTGTGTATTATATGGTACTGTGCCTTGACCTCTTTTTTTGGAATGTACTCTTACTCTCGTGATGGAATGCAGGAAGTGAAGTTTTTGTCCCAACTTTGTGGTCTCAAGGCAGGTGCTGAGGCAGTGATTACAAATGGAAGGGTATGATTTTTCTCAGCCATGCCTTTTTCTTACCTTATTCAATATTTGTAGTGAGGAAGATGAGATAGTTACTGATTAGTGTGAGCTCTTTCCTGGAACAACGACATGTTCTGGTTTTGAACGTTTTTGTAGGTCTTTCTCCAAGAAGACGGCCATTATTTTGTCAAAGAAGACTTTTCTCTGTTGGAACATGTGGAGTATGAGAAGCGAGTGAAAATGGTTGAAGAGCTGGTGGACAAGATCGAGTGGAAAGACACAGAACCAGACGATTTGACCAGGTATTATTTTCACCATATGCTGTGCCTCCGACATCTTTGAAGAACGTCCTTGGTTCATACAGATGTCCCTGGAGAAGATTTTTAATCCAATATGCCATTGCAAACAGGTCAGATTCATGAGTTGATGTCGAGTTTCATACTGACTTTGTCATGGTTTTTTGAATCGCCAGTGAATTCCTAAGTACTGTAATCATGGGAGTATCATCAGCGATGTCTGCACGCACTAAAAGTGGTGACACGGTTCGCTTTGAATTGTTGAAGGCAGAGCACAGGTAATCCTTTTATCGTTCCCTTCGTTCTGATCCTTTAATTTGTAATGTCAAGTGGAAAGGCCATCAATGGATCCAAAAAGAATTTCTGCTTCTTCAAGTTGGTACAGTTCAGTCTCTTCATTAGACATCTTGATAGAGGCATTGTTTTGTGTTTTTTGAGTACTTACTTGAATTCTTGGTGTGGATTTGTTTCTATTACAGTGCAATTGTGAGGAACATTGAGGAATCTCCAATTCATGTGGATGCAGTGATTGACCCACTGAGTGCCACAGCCCAGAAGTTGTCACCGTTACTTGTTCTGCTTCAGGAATGGATAAAACCAAGCATGAGAATTTGTTTCAACCCTATGGCAAGTACCTGTATCTCTGCCTTTATCATGGTGTTTTCTTTTCAATATCAAAAAACTGACCCCATCTTATCTTTTTATGCAGAGCTCACTGGCTGATCTTCCATTGAAAAATTTCTACCGGTTTGTACTCCCAGTGAAGGTACATTTCATTGGTCATGCTGCTTTTTCTTTTTTATCAATTTTATATAAATTCGTTTGGGGAATGTTTCCTTTTGAACCAAAACCGAAGAGGCTCTTGTTTTGCTATTTGAGTGTAACATTGCTAGTAGAGAGGGTGAGTTACTAATGAGAGAAGATAGTTAGTGAAGGTGACACTAAATTTGTTACACTTGAAAAAACTTCAGCCCTCACTAATTTTGAGATTTTGCAAAACTAGAGCGTGTTGTAGGAATTATTCTTTCAGCAATAATTCGTGTAGTAACTTGTGAGACCATAATCTTCGCATGGTGCAGGATTCCTTCACTTCAGAAGGCAGTTTGACAGCCGGGCCCTTTGCTCTCTTTTCCAACATGCCACCATCCCGCACCCTCACTCTGAATCTTGACGTTCCAGAGCCCTGGCTTGTAGAACCTGTTGTTGCTCTGTAAGTGAACCTCTCCAATTGCATCAAGTTTCTGATCAGTTGGAATAGACCATTCAATAACAGAAACTGGGATGAATTTTTTGAGTAAATTTTGAAGGCACTTTTTACTAAGATTGCGTAGGCGTGAGCGAAGAAATAAACGAGTCGCTAGTGTTTGATGTTTTTTCTTTCTTTTCATGTTTCTTGTTATAAATAATTTCTTTTAAAGAATGAGTGAGAATGTTTCCTGATCTTGTGAGTTTCTGTCCCGCATTTTCTGGTCATTGCATATTTAATATATTCTGACTTTGAATACTCTTGATGGTGACGTACAGACATGATTTAGACAATATTGTTCTGGAGAAACTGGAAGACACGAGAACTATGCACGCGGTTTACGAGTTGGAAGCTTTAGTTCTTACTGGTGAGATAATTACTCGTCATTAAAAATATGCAAAACAGAGGAAAAAGGAGTTGTTAATTTATTGCTTTCACTGGTTTTATTAGCTAATTTATCTTTCAAGCGCGCCTCATGATTTTGTTGCCATCCTAGAAATTCAGCGGTTAACCTTGATAGCCTTTCAACTCTCTTGATTTGTTCAGGCCATTGCTATGAGAAAGAGACGAGGGAGCCTCCTCGTGGGCTTCAGCTTCTCCTGGGAACAAAAGACCAGCCTCACATGGTGGACACAATAGTGATGGCCAACTTGGGGTACTGGCAATTAAAAGCAGCTCCAGGTGTGTGGACATTGGCGCTTGCCCCAGGTCGGTCCACTGAAATTTACACGCTCAGTGGAAAAGAGGAGGGAACCGACAAGGGACCGGTCTCAAAGCGCATCATCATCAGTGATTTCCGAGGCTTGCCAGTGCGTATAGATGTTGTGAAGAAGAAAGGAATGGAGAATGAGAAGATACTGGACATTGAAGGTGATGAGGATGGTGAAAAAGCCAAGGTATGTATGCCACAAGGCTTGTAGTAAGATGAAGTTTGAAGATGGCAAGTTCGTTGATGTTTGTATTATGGGTGCTGCTTTGGGCTCAGGCTTCTTTGATGAAGGAGAAGCTTGTCAAACTGAGGAAATGTGTGGACTCTGCCAAGAGAGCACTAGTTTTGGTAACCTGGCACTCTTTATCAACTCCTTCGGAAGTAAAATAAAATGGAATCTAATTGGTAAATACCTGAGAAAACAACGAAGCTCCCAAGACTTCGTGACTATTGTTTTTGAGTTACTGATATAGTTGTCTGTATAAATTGGCAGAAAAAGAAGACATTTGAGAAGAGTAAGTTAATGAAATGGGCGTCTAGTTGGGTTGGAGCTGGAAAAGGAGCGAAGCGGCAAGCAGGACTTGTAAGCCCCATTTTCCACCCCTTCCTTCAGTTTATATGGTTTTAATATTCAACAGATAATTGACTAAATGATAATTGTGGTTTGCAGGATGGCAGTAAGGTTATCAGAGAAGGAGAGACGATCAACATATTTTCAGTTGCTTCAGGACACTTGTACGTCCTTCTGAATACATCGTTGAGAATATACAAATTGGAAACAAGTTTGTGACTTTGCGCATCAGGGATTGGAGTTTTTTTTTTTCTTTCTTTCAGATCAGTTTTGTTGTTGACCCCAATTGTTGTCGTAATTTTTTCCAGGTACGAGCGGTTTTTGAAGATTATGATGTTGAGTGTGCTGAAGAACACAGACCGCCCTGTCAAATTCTGGTTCATTAAGAACTACCTTTCTCCCCAATTCAAGGTTCGTATGTTTACCTCTTATGTCCAAGATGTAGGCTACTCTGACATGTTTGTTAAGTGAGGCAAAGTTACCATGAGTTTTGACCTCTTTTCTCATTTTAAACGATTGAAAACAGACTCTCAGTCAATCTATAATCAGCCCAAAGAGGAAAAAGGCGACCTCTCATTCTCCCTTCTCAAAGGCGGCTAGAACTACTTCTAACTTGACTTTGGAGACCACCAAGCTCTTTTATACTTATTACGGAAGAGATTGGTGCTCTCCACACTCAACACTATAATCTTTAACACGTTTCAGAAGCGGGAAAAGAAAAGAAAAAGCTGAAGCGTGATATCTGTCGATATGTATGAGCAACGCTCTATTTCACCTCATTTTTATGGGTTCAATTGTTGCAGGGTGTGATTCCTCACATGGCACGTGAATATGGATTTGAGTATGATTTGGTGACGTACAAGTGGCCCTCGTGGTTGCACAAGCAAACCGAGAAGCAACGTATTATTTGGGCCTACAAAATCCTGTTTCTGGATGTACTCTTCCCCCTCTCTTTGAAGAAGGCAAGTCTCACTTCCACATGTTAAACCATTCAACAAGAAAATTCTGTAGGACTCAACAACCTGGGTTCTTTGCTCTGCAAATGTAGTGTTGTATTATTCGCCTCAAGACTTGCATCTTGCTTTTTTCTACTTCATTGAATAGACCCCCCCCCCCCCCCCCCCCCCCCCTCTTCTTTTTTTCTAACTCTTTAAACATGTTAATTGACGCTCCAGCGTTGTCTTGCATGTACAGGTGATATTTGTGGATGCTGATCAAATAATCAGAGCTGACATGGCGGAGCTGTATGACATGGATATCGACGGAAAGCCACTTGCTTACACACCTTTTTGCGACAATAACAAGGAGATGGACGGGTTTCGGTTCTGGAACCAGGTAATTGAGATCAATTGTTGACCTCAATACTTCCTTATGTTGGCCATCAGATGCAAATTACTCTTCAATACACAGTGAAGCTAGATTCGTTCACAGTATATACTATATATTTATGGCTTTCTTAAAACAGGATACAGAATCCCATACTTCGTAGACTCTAAAGATGGATATGTTAGAGCTAAGATTCCTTGTGTACCAGGGTTTCTGGAAGGATCACTTGAGAGGGAGGCCTTATCACATCAGGTACATTCCACTTATTCATTAGTCCTCCTTTCTAATAGAGATATTTGTAAAGTCAGGCAAAAACGCCAAGAGTTTGGACCCCCTTTTTTTTTTCTTCTCATTTTTAATAATTAAAATCAGCTCTACACAGCTCTAAATTTCTGTAATCAGCTCAAACAGGAGAAAGGTGGCTAAATCTCACGGTATAACATGACCTCTCCTTCTTCCTTCGCAAAGAGGGGTTAAAAATACTTCTATCTTGAAAACAACTGGATCACCAAGCTCCTCCATTGATCTAGTATCTATTAAGAGTTTCACAAAATAGTAGTATTAAAATAGAAAGAGGGGGGTTAAAACTTTGGGTTACTCTAATATGTTTCGTTGTACACTGCTTTCATCAATAGTCGCTACATCCGGGAGAAGAATGTCATTTTAATAAGTTTAGCACTTTCTCTTGACTTGTTTTCACGTTCTGATGCTGATATTCTTCGACAACAGTGCCCTCTACGTTGTGGATCTGGCGAAATTCCGGCAGTCAGCTGCCGGAGACAACTTGAGAGTCTTTTATGAGAGTCTGAGTAAAGACCCCAACAGTCTCTCCAATTTGGACCAGGTGAGCTCTCCCTCCTCACTTTTTATTGCCGTTTGTTCCATGACGATGTGGTACTTACTCTAGTGCAAATCACTACAGGATTTGCCGAACTACGCTCAGCACCAAGTGCCAATCTATTCCTTGCCCCAACAATGGCTGTGGTGCGAATCCTGGTGTGGGAATGCCACCAAGTCCCAGGCCAAGACCATTGATTTGTGCAACAATCCCATGACCAAGGAGCCAAAGCTGGAGGTAACCTCTTTCTCATATCACCTACAAAAGAATCCTTTTCAAAGTCAGTAAGATACGCCCTCCTTCCATCTTATCACTACTCTTTTCTCTTACTAGCTGTTAGATCGAAGGAAAGGTTCGGTGGTCTCTCAGCTCAAGTTAGTCTCAGAAGGAGAGAGTTCTTTCCAAAGTCAGAAGAAGACACCCCCTCTCTTGAGTTTAATCCTACTCTTTCCTCACTCTTACAGTAATGGAAGAGCTCAAGTTACAAGTAGTTTTAGTCGAAGGAGAGGTCATTGATTGTACCACTGAGTTTGACAACTAAAACTGAGAAAAGAGGTCAAAACTCACGGTATCTTTGTCTGACTTCACAAACAACTCTTGTACATGATATGATATGGTTTTGTGTGTGTTGTGTTTTGCAGGGAGCGAGACGGATTGTGGCGGAGTGGCCGGAGCTGGATCAGGAGGCACGTGAGTTCACGGCCAGAATCCAGGGAGAAGTAGCTCCGGAGACGCTGAGCATTCCGGCTCAAGTGCAAGAGGTGTTGCAGCAACAACCCCAGGACGAGAGTGAGACCTCGGTGCCCTCTACTTCTAGTGTCGTTGTAGACAAGGAGACAGCTGCAGAGCTCTAATTTTGCTATTATTTTTATTATTATTATTATTATGGTGGGGTGGTGTTTTATAGGGGGAGAATGAACAAACACTTTATTTATGTCGGCTTCCTCTGGAGATCGTAGTTCATCTTTCTTTCTTTGGAGATTGGAGTTCATCTTTCTCTCTTTGGAGATAATTGGAGTTCATCTTCCCTTTCTATGGAGCTTGGAGTTCATTTAAATTAATTTTTTTTGGTCTCTCTCTCTCGATAATTGGAGATCATCTTTCTTTCTTTGGAGATTGGAGTTCATCTTTCTTTCATTCATGGTTTTTTCTTTCATAAATTTGATATTAAATGTATTCACAACTCTTACTCCAACCAATGGCTGATTTCTATCAATATGGTGATGATATCCAACAACTCACTCTTTAGCAACGATGGAGGAATTATTGTGACCTTTCTTTTGGTTTGCATCTCTGAACTGCTTAGAATTCACCCCAAGCATCTCCAAAATTCTTAGAACGTTACCCTTTAGAATCTATAGTTGTCATCATTTCGGTGACAATTTCAACTTTTCTCCCACATTTTCGGCAGATCAAGCACGGACAACAGAACGTGCGGACTCAGAGGACGTTCTTGTGCGTCGCGCGTAGCTGATTGCCACCGGAAATCTCCCAAATGGAGCCCAAAAGTGACAGTTGCGTCCAAATATGGTTGGCTTGTCACTAAAGTATTAAAGGCCCTTGTTCACCATGCTAAAATGGTGAAGTATACCATCCATTGTATATAGTGTGGATGCATAAGTACTGTGGGTAAAAATGATGTGGACCTAGTCAATTCTAGTTTTGGAACATAATTTATGTGGACGCATCACATCATGTGTCAGGCCGCTCACTCTCTGCCACTCGGTGTTGAATATCTTCCACTCTCCACGGTTCACTGCTACTTACCATCACTTCTCCATCACTGTACAATAATTTGAGTGTCAACAATTCTGAAACATCCTACACTATCTTCTGAGGTACTGCCCCCAATAGGCAATTTTGGCACCTCTGTGCCAAATTATATACTTTTTCAAGTCACAATGGCTCAAATACAACCGATAACACCAAAGTACCATATGAATATCACCTAGGCAATACATTTGGTATTACCTTGGCATATCACCTAGAAAAATCTTTTGGATTTTCCAAAGTGTTTGGACATTCTCTATTGTGAATTGAATACGTACAAAGCTAACCAATTTTGGATCTTATTATTTCATGTAGACAAATGTCACAAAGAGTAAGCCAAGAATTGGCCTCTTTTTTCTACATTTTTTAAATTTAAGGGTCTAGAAGCTTTTGGGAAATTTTTAGCCAAATTTGGAGCCTGTGGTTCCAAGTTTCCCTTGAGGCGTCCACCTTGGTCTGAATAGGGCCCTCCACCAATATAAAAATAGGGGCCATGTTTTGTCCACACCCCCCTTCCTGTACCATATGGTTTAACCCTTAAACGCCGAAGCAGCCAGAAATTGACTTCTCGAATGACATTGTTGAATGATGATCAACGTAAATAACTATTTTTCATCCATTTTTTAAAGGAGAGTTCCTTGCATGTACAAGCATTAGAGGATGAAACTGGCCTCATTGAGGTAATCATGTTTTATTTAAGAAAGAAAATGCTTGTGACACGGATCTCAATATAGTGAAATTGAGAAACTTCTAGCTTTGGCTCTAGATCTGAATTCAAGCCATCAAAATGATATTTTTTGAATTTGAGCCCAACTAATGAAATGAAGCTAATGATGTCTAGCTTCCATACCATTTTGAAAATTAAAAAAATACGTAAAATTGAATAAGTTATAGCAATTTGAACTTGGACCTATAACCGTGGTTCTAATTTTAGCCGAACACGGAGCTTTCATTTACACCACAAGTTTGGCACCATAATGTCCACCTTTGGTGAAATTTTCAGAAATTTTTAGCATAATTTGTATTTAATATGAATTTTCTTCATTTTTTCTTCAGAAAACCACAAAAAAATCAAATTTCCACAAAAAAAAATGTGATTTTTGTAACATAATTGAGACATATGATCTCATCTCTGAATTTAAAAAAAAAAAAAGATTCCACTTATATTTGATGAGAAACTAGAGCAGACAGTTGATTAAAAGTTTAGATTGATGCCACGGTCATAGGCTCCGTCGTTAGAGATCCACCGCCTAGAGTACGTGAGATGAGAATTGGTGGACCGATTATTGAAATTAGTGCAGGTATTTCGAAATAGTGTAGCCCACACTACCATCCAACCAGAGCAAAGTTACTTTGGCACGAAAAAGTGACTTTTAAAGGCAGAGAGCGAACGGCTCTACCAATGGGAATCAGGATCCGAGATCGGGCGCCTTATCCCGGCGCCAGCAATGGGCCAATCACGGCCCCTTATCCGCTCCCCGGACCCCGTGCCCGCGGCGCCACCCATAACCGTAGCCATAGGAGCACGAACAGCCTCTATTTCATGTCCGCATCGTCTCGCAGCTGCAGAGTCGCGCTCGCCGTCGTGTTTGGAGCCTTGAGCAGCTGCAGCAGCCATGGCCGCCTCCGTCGCCTCCGTCGGCTGCAAGTCGGTGTCCGCGTCCCTGGCCTCCACCTCCAAGCTCGACAGGACCACGCCGGCCCGCTCCGCCTCGCTCACCTCCGCCTTCGGCCTCAAGCCCGCCGTCGCTCGCGTCTCCTGCTCCCTCCAGGACAATGTCCGCAGCGTCGTCGATGGCGCCAAGGCCGCCGCCGTCGTCCTCGCCTCCTCCGCTCTCGTCGCCGGGGTAAGTTTCTCTCTCTCATCCTGAAAATGGCAACAGGTGAGTGAACGGAGGCGAGTATTAGTCGATTTTTGAGTAGCCTTGTAAGCTACGAGGTGGATTTTGTTGAAGTTTGAGACCGGAGAACAGTTTGAGTGGTTTCTTGATTTTCGAGGTGATTGGCGGTGTTTTGAGAAGGAGATTTTTTTTTTTGGTGCGGTTTTTTTGTGCAGGCTGCATTCGCCGAGGGGAATCCCGGGCGGTTGACGTACGACGAGGTGAACGCGCGGACGTACTCGGACGTGAAGGGCTCGGGAACTGCGAACCAGTGCCCGATCGTGGCGTCTGGCTCGGAGACGTTTTCTTTTAAGGATGGGAAGTACACGCTGAGAAAGCTCTGCATGGAGCCGACTTCGTTCACCGTGAAGGCGGAGTCGCCGTTCAAGGGAGGCGGTGAGGACTACCAGGCTACGAAGCTGATGACGCGCCTGACGTATACCTTGGACGAGATCGAGGGCCCGCTCTCGATCAGCGGCGGCAAGCTCAAGTTCGAGGAGAAGGACGGGATCGACTACGCGGCCGTGACTGTGCAGCTGCCTGGAGGCGAGCGTGTGCCGTTCCTGTTCACCGTGAAGGAGCTCGTTGCGGAGGGCACTCCTGACAAGTTCGGTGGCTCTTTCCTGGTTCCGTCCTACAGAGGCTCCTCCTTCTTGGACCCTAAGGGCAGGGGTGGATCCACCGGTTACGACAACGCCGTCGCGCTCCCGGCTGGAGGCGCTGGAGACGAGGAGGAGCTTGCGAAGGAGAACACCAAGAACACTGCCGCGCTCAACGGAAATGTGACGTTTTCCATCGCCAAGAGCGACCGCGAGACTGGTGAGATCGCAGGAACCTTTGAGAGCATTCAGCCTTCTGACACCGACCTTGGCTCGAAGGCGCCCAAGGAGATCAAGATTGAGGGTATCTTCTATGGCCAGATTGAATAGAGTCTTTTCTCTGCTTGGTACTACTCTCAGTTTTGATTGCTGTCTATACTTGTGCCCCCTCTTGTAATGTAATCTGCTTGATCATTGCGCAATTAGTCGATGTTCTCGTGCATGGATAGACCTTGTGTCTTTGCACCGGAGTAAGGGATGTTATGAACGTTTTTGAATCTCAAGAATTTTCAACATAGCCCCCCATATTTTTTTTTTCAAACTATGTTTACTCGCTCTGATGCATTGCTCATGTGTTATAGATTCATTGCTTATGTTTCGTTTCTCATGAGAATTTACATTTCCTTAAGATCCTTGTTATTTGCATTTGTGTGTCTTTTCCAATTCTCAGCCTGACTGATCAGGAATCTCAGGGATATCTTTAAGTAGACAATGATCCTTCTTCTCTTGTGTCTCTCCTCTGTATCTACTTAGAGGTGTTTCTTTGTTCTATGTTTTCTTTTTGTTGTATCTTTGTTGTGTGCTGTAAGGAGAGGAAGGATTTGTAGATGAGGTAAAGTATACTTTAATTGGATTTTATTGAAGATGTTGCAAAGTTGAAAAAGCAACTAGTCATCACATCATTTATAAATTCATTGATGAATTCATGAAATATGTAGAGATAGGCTGTATCTTCTCCTTCAAATCTAGGAAGGGTATAGAAAGGAGCGCTATTGGGTTCCCTATCGTATTTCCTCCCTTTTTCATTGGGGTATGTCCAACCCACTCCCATCTCATTACCACTCATTTAGTTTGAAATGGAGGCTTGGTATCAGGTAGGATCAAATGTGAGATTTTCAATACTAGCAAGTAATTATTATTTCCTTTTACGTTCTCAAAATTAAAAAAATCTCTAGTGAATAATAACAGTATAATGCAAGTGAAACATTTGAAACACATTGTCGGGCTATGTACCAAAACTCTTTTTTTCCCACTTAAACTTTAGAGATCTTAATACATTTTACTATTTTATTTTTCTTACCACAAGTTGCAATGTAAACCTTCTTATTTGAAATATCTTTCTAAAACATATTAAGTTCACAAAAAAATAGAATGTGAATTGAGAATTCTTCAACGTGGACTCCTTACACATTTGTTTTGAATATGTTACAATCTCTTTCTACCTCTAAAAATTGGTGTACAAGGAACTAATATCATGATTAACATGATGGTAATGAATTTAGACCTTGTGCAGTGCAAAAATTTGATACCAAGTGAAGTCAAAGTCTGTTGATCTATTCTGTACATGGAAGAAGATGAACCCTTTTCTCTACTTCAAGTACTATGATCTTCCATCCGTGCTCTCTACTTGAAATACTATAATCTTTCAATTCGTGCAGTCAAAATTTATGAAATTTTGTGAGCATGTCACTTAATAGGTTTTAGCTGAAATCAAAATTTGTAAGTATGTCACTTACTAGGTCTTAATTGAGATCTTAATTTTTTGTTTCCTTCCTTACTCATTATACTAGAATCAATAGTTTTGATGTGTTTTTGGTCTATTATTGACAAGAATTTTTAGGGATTAAGGATTTGTTGGAAAATGTTAAAAAAATCGTAGTTCAAAACAACTTTCAACAGATCGTTTAACTTTCAAAATAAACGATTTTAAAATATGTTGGCTCGATTCAATCTACCATACCTAGTGGTCGCTTTCAACACCTCTAAGTCAAAAGAATTATTTTTCTTTGGCATAGTGATTCGGACACAATGGGTATCACATAAGTATTACATAGGTATCACCTATGAACTAAAGAGGTAGCACCTTGACATTACATTGGTAATCACCTAGATAAAAGATCATGGTTGTTTTGGTGTCCGTCCGTCCAATAGTGTCTGTCAGCCTGACAAAGAATATTCTAGAATATTTGAGAATATTTGAAAAGATTTGGAAAATATTCTATGAATATTTGAGGAATATTATAGGCATTTGTATGTTTGTCCGTTGCCTTTGGGCCCCTATCCGTCTATGTAGACAACCCTGCAAAAAAATTATATTTTCTAAAATTTTGAACAACTCTGTTTTGAATGGACTATGTACTAAAGCGACCACGGCATATGGTAGTCTTGTTTCAGGTTAGCGCTTAGGACTTGTTGCATTGTGTTGGAGCGTCCTCGTCCCGGCTGGGTTCTGCAGGTCTGTGAAAGCGCCTAAGTTGACAGCGCATCAATCTCTACAACTCGATACAAACCGCAAGTGCTGCAAATTGCCTAGATTACATTCCAACAACCTTACATGAGAAGAACCTAGACCCAACAGTTTAAGGGAGCTCCAAATTACAATGCACAGTAGATCAGTACAATGCAACAAGTCCTAACTTGCAACCTGAAACAAGTCTACAACTGATCGGCGATAGTAAAAATGAGAAGAGCTTACACAAACTCGGCCCATTTTAATGTTCACGTCTAGTCAAGCACCACAGCCTTGGTGTAGTGGTTTGGGTCATGGCACACCGTTGAGGTGGTTGTGAGTTCTAGTCCTATTGCTGGCGTGGTGTCTACCACCATAGTCCACCCAATTATGATGGGGGGTCCCAAGACCTCCTTGTATGGGGACCCACAAAGCCCTTGGGGGAGATGACAGGTCGGTTGTCTCTAAGACAATTAGTGTAGGGAAGCACTAAGTGTAGAAAAGTGTTCACCCTCAAGAGGGGGGAGTAGTTCTATTACACTAGCCTATGTCGTGGCCATATGCTTAGTGAAGAGAATGAACAAACACTACATTCACGCCGGTCTCCTTCGGAAACCAGTGTTCTTTTCTTCACGTCTAGTCTCGATGGCGGTGCCGCTCTTCCTTCTTGTTGCTCCGCTTGCTCACCGCTCCGCCTGCTCCGTCTACTTCCAGAGCATCATGAACGGTCGTGGCATCTTAGTGTCCGACTGTGACCTGTTCGAGGACCCGCTCATTAGTGAAGCTCTACGGCACGGACCAGGGCACCTTCTTCATCTCCTTCGCTCGCGGAGTCGATGCTAGATCCGTGTGCTCACAAGGAAGTATGCAAGGGCATGTGCGGGAGAAGTACTGCTGAGTGAGCAACAACGTCGTGAGCAAGTGGAAACTGGTGGCAAACATCGATGTCCTCCAACTCGAAGAGCAACCTTCTCCTTACAGCCATTGATTGGTTAACAATTAATCCATAAACGTCAGTCGGGAACCATACATACAGGGACGTATTTTATTCTGTAGAAAACCAAAAAAATACTAAAGTTTAGCAAGACTTATACCTTCAAATTGAAAATTCTTCAACTAACATCTTTTACTTGGAGGTCACTTCAATATCACACTTTTATCATGTTAAAATACAACATTATAGTACGTGTAGAATATTGTGGCCACCAGCACCACCTTCTCACATTTAAGGGTTAACCCACAAACTTCAGTAGGTTAAAACTTCAACATGTATGATGTTGTTTTCCATGATGATAAGGTTTACATACCGAAATGACCTCTAAATGAAAGAGTTTAATTGAAGAATCTACAATCCAAAGGTGCAAGTCTTGTTATACTTTAATATACTTTTTTTGTTCTACATAGTAAACTACATGCCTGTACATACGGTTCCCCACTGACGTTTAAAGGTTAAACCACTCAATGTAGTGTTTAAGGGTTGTTTCACTATTTCAAAAATATGGTCTAAATGGAACTTAACCCTTGAAGGACGAGGCCCGGAGCGACCATGGGTAAAATCTACGAGGGTCGTAGATGTTGCCATCCATCATGAAGGCAGCGGGTACATTCCGCCCATGGTTACTCCAGGCCCGTCCCTAAAGGGTTAAAGGCAAGTGAATATGGAGAATAAATATGAATAATTAAGTCCAATGTTGATGTTAAAAGATAGAAAGAGACTTAGAATAAGGGCTTGAGGGTTAGTGACATTTGAATAGCGCTTTTCCATGTTAAATAAAACATTATGTCTAATAGTTAATTTTTAGATTAATAAGTATACTAAAGAAATTAACTAATACACCACACTATATTATAATTTCATATATTTTGAGTGTGTAAGTCACCTCATGCAAGCTTTAGTGATTAAATCTTAGTTAGAAAATCACTTGTCAAAACCTTCAAAGGGTGTTTAAGTCAAATTGATAATATGTATCAAATAACAATTAAGTTCTTCAAAGCAACTAGACCGCATCAAATGTGGAATCCAATTTGGTTTGAAGATAATGTGAAAAAGGGAAGTTCTCCATAGCCTCTATATTTCATTAAATCAAAATCTTTTAAGAATTGATCACCCTCATTGGAATAAATTGAAGCTTCATGAAAAAATAGGAATTCTTGAAGTTATTAAAAATTATTAGGATAAAGTCATTAACTACAAGAAGAAAAGCTTGCTGCAGTAAAGTTTTGGAAGGTTAAAGTAAGAGATTGCTTGAGATAATTGAATCTACCTCAACACCACTCTAGCATCATGTCAAAACCCAACACGGTAGTACAGTTTAATTTTTAATAAGTAGAGCAACATTAATCAAAGAACTAGCATATATGACATGGCTACTGCTGTCTATTTGACAATGACAACAAATGCCTTGGATTGATCAAAGCGAATACTTGTCAAACTGTACATTTCCCACATACGGTTTTGGATAATACTAAAGTAGAAGTAGTAAACTTGGAAGAAATAGATACTACAATGGGTTAATCTTTAAGAGAGTAACTTTGTCACATTACTTGTCAAAGTACCTCTCTTGATACCAACATTACCTTCAACTGCTTAAAACAGTAAACAAGAAGGCCTTTTCTCATGCCTTCTCTTGTTTTATGACACTGCAAATTCTTTTTCCTACACTACAGTCCAATCAAAATATCAAAACAACAAGTTGCAAACCAATAAATAGCTAGACTCCTCCTTTCCTAGGTCAATCCACGTTGGTAAACCGCGGCGTGCCGCGTTCTTTCTGGCTTAGTATGTTTTCATCTTCGCAGCTCTTGTCTCTTCTGCCTTTTTGCAATGATGTTCACAAAGTTTATCATCCTCCATAGCCATAAGAGGACATTTCCATTGGAATTTTCTACCTTTACATGGAATCTTTGTCAAAGAACATCGTCTTGATCCTTTTGATATCCCCTGCTCTTCTTCAATCCTCTGTTGGAGGGCCTTCAGACTTCCTCTCTTCCCAAGACCATGGTCCTTTATCTTGCTCATGGACATACTTTCTTGAACTTTATCATTTTTAGATTTCTTTCTACTCTTTAGTCCTGCATCCAATCCCCCAAAATAATTCCAAATAAGAATACATTAGTTCTAAATGCCCATGAGGGTAAAAGTATTCATTCTTATAGCAAGTTAGGAAACTTGACCTAGTTTATCGGGTACCCCCAACCTATGATGAAAAAAATGCCCATTACCACAACTCATTAAATCTAAAGAAGCATATCAGAAGGGACCAAATTACATACAAATGGAAAAAGAAAGTTTTTCTCAAACTAGGAATACGCACAACTCCCTTTACAACAGCTAGCTCCTTGTACATATCAATCCACCTCTACAATAGGGTTGTTGTAACACATACTATTTACACAAATAGGGCCGCTAAAGAGCGAGTTGACCGTGACTTAAATGCACTAGCAGACAATTTTTTTATCCACAAAAGCTTAAAATCTCAATTCTAGATCACCAATGACCATTTTTTTCAGACTTATCCTAAAGCATATCCTTGGAACAGTTATAAAAATACCAATCTGCACACTCAAATGGATGGACAATTGAAAATCCACCCTCAAAGATGAAGTGAATGCATGCATAGACATATATTTCTCTTTGTCTCCAACAGAGAGCCATTTCTAATGTATCAAAAAAGTAAACATTCCCTTCAAGTTCCAACATGGGGTAATTAACCCCTAAAGGCCCCAGACTCCCATTTGAAGACTGCAAGAGTCCCCTCGGGGGACTCTTGGGCCTCTAGGGATTAACATACCCTCCAAGTTCATGCGTACATTGATTAATTTCACAAGCAGTTTCATACCTAAAGAAAGGCCCAAAGAGAGATCCATTCACTTGGTACTTTAAGCAACTTAAAGTCAAATGAGGTATCAAAAAAGGTACTTCAACAATTAATGTGACAAAATTATTCCCTAGAAGGATCAAACCCAAGTATCCATCTATTTCATACATAATGGCCATATTCGTTAAATTAAGACACTTCACAAAGTTTGAGACTTCCATCCCTACTACAGTCAACTTCAAAGTCACTCATTTGAGACTCTAAAATGTCTCAATTTAATGAACATGGCGTTTCATACCATAAATTTAACTAAAACTGGACTATGCAAAGTCCAGAAATCATGACCGTTCATCACATCTCCTGATGATTTGAGAAATCCCCAAATGATTCTAGTGTAATCCAACCGGAGATCTCCCGACGATGCGTTCACCCCAAAGTCCAAAATTCACTAATTTTTTCCATATTTAGCAAAATGATGCTATTAAACCTAGATGTAACCCAAATAGACACTTTGAGGTAAGAATTCTTGAATTACAACCCGGTTTAATTACACTAGAATCATCCAAAGATTTCTCAAATCATCGGGAGATGTGTTGAACGGTCATAATTTCTCGACTTTGCATAATCCAGATTTAGTTAAATACGTCACAAATTAATTAAATATTAATTTGTATGTAAGTACCTGATTCTCCACAAGAGTGTGAGGTGGTTTCCTTTGCCATGGAAGAACTGGGGCAGTGCTTTCGGAGGACGTACTGGCCCTGCACTTGCACAAACCATGGGCTCTTGAGGTAATGCTTGGTGTCCGCTTCCCAGTCGGTGTGCGCCAGCGTCGCAGGCGGCAGTTGGCCGTGCAGGTCGACCAGGACATCCTCCTGCGAGATGCCGTCTGCGCCGCTCACTAGCACCAGGCAGTACACGGCGTGCAGCAGGGGCTCTTCTCCGGGAGCCTCCTCACCCTCATGTACTGCTTCTTTATTCGCGGCGCTGGATCGGAGATAATGCCCACTCGAATCTGCACCTGCTGCGGACCGCTGCACAAAAGAAGGTTTAGTTCATAACGTTAAACTAAATAACGATACTTGCAGCTTAGCCTGAGACACCCTCAGGTTCGAGGAGCTGAGTGAACTTCTCCTATCTTCGGATAATCACGTGTGCAAGGAACATCTGATTCTCTTCCATTGATAGGACACAGTTCTTTAATCAACTGTACTTGTGGGTCCCCAAACTAATCTGGGTTAAGGGATGATATTTGTATTTCAGCGTGCTTTTTATATTCAAGTTGAGACTCTAAGCTACGAGGTAAACCAGAGTGACGGATCGAGACTGTAACTATGGCGTCGATGACAACATGCAAGATATTTCGTCGGATCAAGACTGTAACTATGGCGTCGATGGCAACATGCACGATGATTCGTGATTTGCTTACCTGGACGACGTTGTCGACGGTTTGTGTGGGGTGCAGTGATGCGCTCCGGGTGTTGTACTTCTTACGCTGAGTGCTACTGTCGATCGACTGACGTTCTGGCAATGCATTCGATTTCCCACGCTTGATTTCTCGACGTCGACGTCGAGAGCTGACGGATGGCGACTCGCGCACGTGCACGTGACGTGCTTCCAGGGAGCGGCCGCTCGACACAACGTCAGGAGCGTTCCGCTGCGGCTCGCCCTCAGCAACCACTGGGTTGTCCCCAGTGTCGTCATCCTCATGAGAAATTGCATCACCTGTTGGCAACGTCGTGATGGCGTGTTCACAAAGCCCGTCATGCGACTGCGAGTCCTTTCGGCTAGGCTTCTGATTCTGGTCCGAGAGCAGCCGCACCTCGGCTGGCCTGGAACGTGTAAGGATTGACGATATCGCCATCACTCGCGGCTCCAAGTACTCGACCGGCGTTCTGCGCCTCCTCACTGTAACCGGAAAGGCTGGTGCGGCAAGATCCTCCGACCGACGTGCACTGTTCTTCTCTGATTCATCGTCAAGAGAGGACTGCCCCGGTGATCGATCCGACCTAAGATCTTTGGTGTTTCGAACAACTATCGGCTCCAGGTTCGGAGTGCGATCGCTGGCGGCCGGTGGGCTCGGGTTTCGGAGGCGTCGCTTCCGTGACGACATCATCTTGGAAGGTCGAGTCTGCACGAAAGAAGCAAATCCAAGTACTAAGCAATATACTACAAAATACAGAGTATGAAATGCTCCGAAGTAGTATAATAGGCTGACACGCATGAGCTCTCAGGTGACCATGTATTTAAGCTAATTGTCTGTAGCTAACAACTTGTCTGTAGCCGCCAAACGAAAATTAACCTTCAGGGTGAAGTGCAAAGTATCCCATCAAAGCCAGACTTACTAGCAAGAGAAGAAGAAGACATTCGGCCTAAGTAGCGCCAATTGTAACAAGCAAAGCACAAAAAGCAGGACCAGAGGACAAATTCCGCCGCCTTCACCGGCTCATGAGCTTAGTTACTGTCCCAGATGTCCGGAAGAATAGTATTTAAACACAAAACAGGAACCTCCGCCACAAAGAAAGCTCATCTCTCGTCACAGGTAGTAGTACTTGCCCTCGGAAACCTAATGCAATGAAAAGCAGGCGTTCATATGCACAGAAAGCAACTAATGCAGAGAGCTCTCTTTGCAAATAACAATCTCTAGACCTGCAGAGGCTGGAGGCTGCGACTCAATCCGACCAAGACGTGCACGTGAAAGAAGTGCCGCAGTTGCAAAGGCAGATTGGTTCAATGACAGACTCCGTGCCGCCCACCGAGGCGGCCAATTGATGGTGACGTTACATCTGTGTTAGTTTGCGACTCAGTGACTATGTTTTAGACGAAACTCATTACAGCCCCGGTTCACTAATGAAGTGATCGTGGAGCCATAATCGTCTGGTGAGTTGGTGGATGAATGCAGTATTCCGGGTTGGTGAAGCATGTGGGGATGCTTGCCGCCCGGCTCTGTGAAAGTATCGTGCATAGACGGTGAGGTCGGTGAATATTCCGGGGAAGAACAAACACTGTAGTTGATGGGCTGCGTTTGAACTGTAACAGATTGATGCATGTTAGGTCAGGTGTCTTGTCGTCGTGGTGCGAAACATGGTGGAATCTGATTCAGTGTCGGAAGCTTTATGGAATTATGCATGATTGGGCACTTTTGTCCTGCCCAAAAAGCTTGGGCTATTTCGATGATGAGCTCAGATCTCCGTTTGAAACTCAAAGTGCAGCTGTTGAAGCCGATTCTCATGGACGTCTCTTTATGTCGATTAAGTCGATTTTGGCCTTGTGCCAGGAGGGAATGCCCTCATTTGTATGACGACTTCTACACGTACCAGGTCTCTTCTTCCCACATAAGGAGCAAAACTTGGATTCTAAGCTATCTTTTGTCCCACAACAAGCACAAGGATCATTTGGATTTGTCTTTGACGATTGACCCTGTAAGCAGGTGAATGATCCAGCGAGCATACTGGGCGGCAGAGACAACGATGAACAGGTGCCTTAGCTCACCGATAATGAATAAACTGAACATACAAGAAGAACAGGTTATGGTCTGATAAAGTCCTCTCCATGAGGCGATCTACTCGGTCTTCGTTCACGTAGAATATATCCGGAGACCTTAAGTTGCACACTGAACTGAACATGCTCCGAATCCATTTACAAACGCTGAATTTCCCGTTTACCATCCAGAATGTGACCGTCAGAAATTATTATCACTCTAGACACGGAAAGATTCACTCATGTTGGGACGTTCCTCTCCACAAATCGGTGGCAATCCGTCCGTCGTGTTGTTATCAAGGTGCACGTCTCTACAACTTGGTGATAAGCTCTCATCGCAGATTGTATCCGCTACTTCGTCGTATGCACAAGACGTTGGTGGCACGCATGAATGAATATTGCCATTATTTTTCCTGTATCCAGGATCAGTTGTACCTCCTCCTCAGGAGTCTTCATTTTCTATTCACTTAAGTCGCCGAGCAATAAGTCACAATCATTGATAGCAAATGAAGAATATCATGTTGTGACTTTGCTATCACAGATTGTGCTTTCAAATGTAATCTGCTTGTAGCTAGTTTTTACATGCAACATTATAATCTAATTAGTATGCTATGTTTGTTGCCCCCCTGAGTCCCAAAATAAGAAAATTCAAATCCCAACAAACATCAGAGCTATTTGTATAGGATCTAGAACTGTTGACACCATCACCAAGGGAAGCAAGGTTGGCCCTCTCATGCTTGATCCTTTGAGCGGTCCTAGCTCGATGTGCAGGTTGTGCTTCCACAGCAGCTGGTCAAGCAGCATAGTGACGTCCGGATAGTTTATCAGAGTGTATGCATCCCATATCTTCCTCTAGCATCGCCTCAATAACATTCGATGAGACGTTGTAGTCTTGAACACCTCCATCAATGCTTCGGCATTTGCGTGGTCCTGCTCCAACTATCATTGAGATCTTCGGAATTGTTTCTGAGGTTTGATCGCCTGCACCACCTGTACCTTCAAGGTAGTAAATCGTGTCCCCTTCTTCCTCTCCAGACGATAGAATATCTAGAAGTGTATTGGAGTTCGCTAAACGACTGGTTAGTTTTCACAGACATTCCGTAGAATACTCACTTTGAAGTTGGACGACGTCTTAGACATGCACATTTTCTCCCTCTCTGCGTTGAATTGTTTCTTCAGGTTATCAACCTTTATCCGTGCTCTTCAATCGTTGGTATGCCGACAGCCAGGCTATTCACCATCCCATGTTTTGCTTGTCGATACATCGCTCGGTATTTCTCCCCGAATGCATGCAGCAGCACCGTCGTCGCGCTCTTGACGCGCACCTTGATAACAACAGACACTTGATCACCTTGATCGCTCTAGACCTTGATCACTCTAATAACAACAGACATCAGATCACCCTCATCACTCTAGGTCAGACGCGCACCTTGATAACAACACGGACGTGAATCTTTGCCTGTCTAGAGTGTTGATAGTTTCTGGTAGTCATATTCTAGATGACAAACGGGGAATTCAGCGTTTGCAAATGGAATTGGAGCATGAGTTCGGTGCGCATCTTAAGGTCTCTGGAAAATACATGAGTACGGTACCGGTGAGGAGGAGGAGGAGTCGCCGATCGGGTCCTCGACCAGGTCGTGGTCGAACACTAGGATGCCGCGACCATCCCCGATGCCGCGACCATCCCCGGTGCCGCGACCGTTCAAGACGGAGAAGGCGGACCGGTGAGCAGGCGGACCGGTGGGGCGACAAGCAAGAGTGACAAGAAGGAAGAGCGGCACCGCCGTCGAGACTGATCATAAAAATGGGCCAAGTTAAAATGAAATCTCCTCATTTTCACTGTCTTCTCCTCATTTTCGTTGTGGTCTCATTTGCATCGTCTTGGCTCAATCTGTTGTAGACTTGTTTCAGACCGCTGCTTAGTACTGGTTGCATTTTTTTCATCTTCTCTGTTTGAAGGTCCCTCAAACTGTAGTTTGTATTAGCTCAAGAAATCTACCGGACTATCTGTTACACACTCACACAGCTTACACAGAATATAAAACACTTACAGATGTCAGGCCATGTTTGCTCTGACCATCTCTTTTTATTCACGACATCCAGAGCGCTCATCTTTGTCGCACCATGGAGAGCACTCATTTCTTGATTGAGTGATAGTTTTTGCGCTGTGTCTCTGTGTTCTTTCAAGAAGTTTAGCCCGGTGTTCTGAAGTCTCCTAAACATGGCGGATATGGATGAGCAATTAGTAAGTAGGGACGCAATGAACGTGGAGCGGTATGACGGCTCCAATTTCCCTGTATGGAAAATGCACATGACATTTATCTTTCAGTCACGAGATCTTTATAGCATTGTTAACGGCACAGAGAAGAAGAGTGAATGCGCAACAAATGAGGACAAGGCTCGGTGGGAGCGGCGTGACAAGCAGGCAATCGTCACTATTCTGTCTGCTATATCGAATCGATATCGCGATGAGGTTATCAACTGCTCCACCTCTCACGACATGTGGAAGCAATTAGCAACGTACCATGTCAAGCTTCATTCGGAGGAATGCATCATCTCTTTGCAAGAGAAGTACTACAGTTGTAAACTCGGTGAGTCTGCTTCGATTGCCATTTTTGTCAGCAAAGTTCAGAAGCTCGCGAAGCAGCTTACAGACTTAGGTCAAACCATTACGGAGAGGCAGATTCTGAGTAAGATCAAACGTGGTTTACCTCCTAGTTACAATTCTTTTCTTCTTGCCTGGGATTGCGTCCCTGTAGCCGACCAAACTCTTTCAGGGTTTCAGTCACGACTTGTCAGGAGGGAAAATCATCTCAAGGAGCGAGCAGGACTTACGGATGTTCAAGCTGAGAGAGCATTTTTTAGCCAGAGCCGCTATTCTTCTTGTTCAAACCTTGCTACAGAACAGAAGCGGAAGAAGGCTGAACGTCTCGCAAAGCTAAAGGCTATCTCACGTTGCAATAATTGTGGAGCAAAAGGTCACTTCGCAGGGGAGTGCCCTAAACAGCACAACGCGAGTGATGAAGGTTCTCCCTCACCCAGCCAGCGTCATTCTAATTCACAGCGTTCTAAAGGGAAGTTTCATCGGAAGAAGAGTAACGCTCATGTTACTTGGAGTCAATTACTCTCGTCAGAATCTGATCCAGACAGCTTAAGCCACTCATCTTCCGATCCAGCTAGAGCTGTTTATCTTCCTACTAGTGGTACACATCCTTATCATGACTCATCTGAACCTTCTATTCATGCATCTACTGAGAGAGCCAGTGCGAGTCAAGTCCCTGCTACTACAAGTGGGAGTCAAGAATCTCATAGAGCCAGTGGAAGTCACATACCTGGTGGTGTTAGTGGGAGCATCCATGCAATCACTGGGAGTATTGATTCAGTGAACGCCAGTGGAAGCCCATCTTCTGCTACAGAGTTTCCATCTGCGAGTACTCCACCTCAGGTTTTACCCTTTGCTGGTCCTCGTCGTAGTACCAGGCTTGCTGAACTTCGGAGTTCCTGACGTGAAGAAATGCCATCGGAGAATGCTCTTCAACACACGCGATCTGTTGAGTACCTTTGGAGGAAAACCTATCGTTCCCGTGGCTCTAATCCTTGTATGATTATACATCCAGTTGAACCACGTACTTACGCAGCGGCTCTTTCAGCTGAAGCGCATGATGCAAGAGGAAGTTGATTCGCTCATGGAAAACAACACATGGGTGCTTGCTGATCTACCATCTGGAAGGAAGACCGTGGCTAACAAATGGGTATTCAAAGTGAAAGTGAAGGCTGACGGTTCCATTGACCGATATAAGGCAAGAGGCTACTTACAATCGCATGGACTTGATTACCATTGAGACCTATGCTCCCACCTCCAAAGCAGACAGTACTCGCACTCTTCTAGCTATTGCTGCCGCTGAAGATTGTGAGATGTTTCAATTCGACATTAAAACCGACCTCAATGTGGACATTTACATGGATTTACCCGAAGGATTCAGCTTCCCTGGCAGCACAGGCAAGGTGTGTCATCTCATGAAAAGCGTATTTGGTCTCAAACAGGCTAGCAGACAATGGAATCAAAAGTTTACTGCATTCCTCAAAGCGTTATGATTTGGTACAATCAACAGCAGATCCTTGTGTGTTTCACTCTACTGTAAAACCTCTGTTGGCGACAACCATTTTTATTGACTACGGTCTTGTTGTATGTGTTGATATGTCTCGCTTAAGTGATGTGCTAATTTGTGCATAGATAGTTGTTGTATCTGAGTTATGAGCATCAAGATAATGACAAAAGGCCTAGCTTATTGTATATGAATGTGGAAAAGATGATCTATCAAATGGAACACCTCAATGGTATTTTGTATTTGCAAGACACTGTTTTATAATGCTGACATTCAAAATGAGAACATACTTGGTTACAAACTCTTAGAATTAGAGAACTGGTTACGCTTAAGGTCAGGGAAGTATAAGACCTTAAGAATGTCCCGTTGTTGCCTATTGTTTATCGTCAGTATGATATGGATATTGTTTACCAATTAAGGTAAGCCCCCCCCCATAACCAACCAAAACTCATAGCCAACGCCTAAAAAATTGGGGTATATCCAACCCTCTTCCATCCCATTACCACCAACTCACCTCCAAATGGAGGTTTGCTATTAGTCAAGACCCTTACTTTTGGTCGTTCGTTGTGGGCGGTACCTACTACTGGCCACCCAATAAACACGGTTGCCCAGTTTGAAAATTCATAACTAATTCAGTTTTCATTGGAAAAATATGAAATCACTTGGGTTGGAATTGTAATTCCATTGGCTATCACTAGAAAATGATAGTATAGTTATCTCCTCTCTCCATATATGCACATTCCTTAACTTGTCGGTTTTAGGGGGTTACCTTACTTGCCTCTCAATTGACTACGTAAGAACTCAAACTAACTAATGGATGACAAAACGACTAACTAATAGATGAAGGATTCAACTAAACCAATCATTGGATGAACGTATATTCATCACGCTTCATGAACCAAGCAGCTTCATAGCAAATTTGATGTTAATATGTTGAAGTCCTAATCACAAGCTTTACAATGTTGTTTACCAATTACGTAATAACATTTACAGTCTATGAGCCCAATGGGGCCTGTGTGATATTTGTATAGAGCAGTCGTCGTTTTTCACCCCGAAAGAACGTGAGAGTTTAGCACTCAAACTCAGGAAAAATTGCTAGTTTCAATGCATTCAACACAAAATGCAAATAAACGCATATCTAATTGTGGGATCTTGAAATAGGATTGTACGAGTGTGTGGTAACTTTTTGTTTGGATTGACCGCACGAATTGAAAGATATCAACTTGTAAAGTGAGATATAAACTCTTTGTGAGGTCATACTAAACACCTTCAACAAACCTTGGCCACCTTCTGTGGCAACTTTTGGCACAACGGTCCGTGATTTTCTGAATTTAACTAAAAAATGATCTTGTTAGACACATGTGTACCAAAATTTAGAAGTAGAAGTGAGGTAGAAGATGTCCTTAAAAATCGTGCAATGCAACTGTGTGCTGAGAATCAACAATACACTTCAAGTTTTGCATATATCATATCCTTCTCATATTTTTGAAATTCAAAAATCCAAATGATGGATGCAAAAATTTCCATTCCCATCCTGAGAGGAATTTTTCTGTTTTTTATATGGACAAAAATTCATATTTCTATTGAATTTAGAATTAATTAAAGTTTTGCTACACTATTTGTTGTATGTCACACTAAATCCCTACACTACTTGTATATGTAATTGAAAAATGTTTGTAACTTTTGAACCGTAAGTTGGATTTCTACCCAAAAAAAAAAAACAATATGTCAACGGGAAGCTATTAAAAAGTTGCCCATCATACTACTAAAATCATAATCTATGCAATGAACCACGCAGTGATCAACCACACAGTCAATCGTGTAGTGAACTATAGGAACAACGCACTTAATTGCGCAGCCAATTGCGCAGTGAATCATGTTACCTTTTTTTTAACATAGTTTGTAATATAAAAACTACATTAAATGGTTGGACTAATGCGTTGCAAAGCAATAGCTTGAGTTTTTGGGTGTGACAAATTTGCATTTGTGTGTTGCAATTTGTGCTCTTGATTACAAATTTGGCGTTCAAAATATTTTTTGAATTAAGCACTAAAAGATTGAATTGTAAATTATAAGTTGTAAACTAGGAGTGCAAAAGTTGTGAAGTTGAGGTTGTGATCTTGGAGGCTGGCATACAAAGTTGGAGTTGCAAAATTGCATATTCGAGTTGTGGAGATTGAAATTACAAGTTTTGAGGTGAGATTGCAAGTTTTGAGAGTGTAATTGCAAATTGAGTTTGTGGGTGTGTGAAATTGAGATTGTAATCGCAAATTGAGTTTGTGGGTGTGTGAATTTGAGATTGTAATCACAAATTGAGTTTGTGGGTGTGTGAATTTGAGATTGTAATTGCAAGTTGAGTTTGTGGGTGTGTGAAATTTGCATTTGTGTGTTGCGATTTGTGCTTATCCAAAAAAAAAATTTGAAACTCTTGATAACAGATTTGACGTTCATAACATTTTTTAAATTCCATGTTAAAATGCAAAAACTCTAAAACCTAATTTATTTTTTTCTATTCTATTCTATTACATTATTAAAATTCATGCATAGGTTTCCAAGACATATTTATATTTTATGTAGATTGTTGTTACCTTTCTTTTCTTATATTTTGTGGTATAAAAACTACATTAAAATGGTTGAACTAATGCGTTGCAAAGCAAGCACCAACTACTAGTCATACTACTAAAATCATAATCTGCGGAGGAACTGTTTTGACTGTGCGGTTAGTTACTGTGCGGTTCTAAAGTTTAGCTGTTAAGCTTGTGGGTGTGGAAAATCCAATTTGTGTATTGCAATTTGTGCTTATCCAAAACAAACTTGAAACTCTTGATTACAAATTTAATGTTCAAAACATTTTTTGGCATGTGCACTTAAAGATTGAGTTTTAGATTATGAGTTACAAACTTGGAATGCAAAAGATGTGAAGTTGGAGTTGGAGTTGGAGTTAGTTGAAATTGTGATCTTGGAGGTTGGAATACAAAGTTGGAGTTCTAAAATCGCAAGTTCAAGTTGTGGAGATTGAAATTGCAAGTTTTGAGATTTAAATTTAAGATTGCAAGTTTTGTAAGTTTTGAAGATTGTTAAGGTTATGAATGTTGAAATTGTGATTTTGGAGGTTGAAATAGAAAGTTGGAGTTGCACAATTGTAAGTTCAAGTTGTGGAGATTGAAATTGCAAGTTTTGAGATTCCAATTTTTGCAAGTTTTGAAAGATTGTTAAAGTTATGAGTTTTAGGGTTTATCGTTCAAGAATTTGTATTCCTACCCTAATTTTTAATTTTTAATTTTTTTTTCCGTTTGTTATAACAAAGTTTAACCATTCTAAAGTTTAGGGTTTATGATTTTTGTTATACTAGCGTAAACTTAAAATTGCAAGTTTTATTGAGGTGTCAATTTGGTAAGTGAAATTTCGAACTAAGTTTTCAAACACAAAAGTTTCAAATGATTTGCTTGCTTGCGACATTCATTCCATGTTAGAATGCAAAACCTCATATGTTTTTTTATTTGATGTAGATGTTAGCGTTGATAGTATTGGATTAATATGCATCCAATGTCCAATTTGGACATTGGATTGCTAACTTGGACATTAGATGTTTGGCATTTCATTTCAAAAAAGAAAAAAATTACCATTTGTTGTCACCATTCTTTCTAAATGTATTGTGATATAAAAACTACATTAAAATGGTTGGACTAAAGCAAGCACCAACCGCTAGTTTGATAATAAATCTCTAAATATCATGCCAAAATTTGAGATTGAAGGACTCAATGAAAACTCAAAAGTAATTCCTTTAGGGGTTATAGAAAAGTATAGTGCAATGACTTAGTCTCAAAATTATTATCACATGGGAGTAAAGTTCTTGAAATTCCATAGCTCTAATAATCATGAAAAAAATGAATAATTAATCATCACTAAGATTCTTAAAGTTGAACATTTTAAACTGTAGCCTCCAACTTCTTCTGTAAATTTTTGCTTGATTTTAGATATGGACACATTTTTTACCTCCAAATGATAAAAGTCCTCTGGTGGGCTTTTGCAAATCTCGGGCACATTTCCATGGTTGCAATTTATATTTAAAATTCTCAAAATTTTGTACAAAGATGCAAGAAGACAAGGCGTGCATGAGAATGTCATTTTTATTCTTATTAAAAAAAGTTATGCCATGAAAAGAAGAACTTTTAGAGTGCGGGCACTTTTAGGCAACTCCAAAAACTTTTGCTAAAACACTTTTTCAAATGTGATATATTCAATATTAACAAGTAATATTATTTTATTTTCATTTTCTAGATATATTTCTTGTCTTTGATGAAAATTAGCACTTTAACCCAAGTCAACATTTTTGCACATTGTCACACATAGTTGGGTAGGGTATCAAAAAAACATCTTCTTTTCCACCATAAAACTTAGAGATCCTCGTTATTTCTTACTTCTTATTAATTCCACTACAAGACATTGTATAAACCTTCAAAATGACCATTTGAATTATCACTTCAAAACATGTCAGGTTCACAAAAAAATAAAATATGAATTGGCAATTTTTGAGCCTCCACTACTTGTACAATTTTTTTGAACCTGCTACATCCCTTCTTTACCTTTAAAAATTGGTGTACAAGGAACTAATATCATGCTTGACATGATGGTAATGCATTTAGACCTTGTGTAGTACAAAAAATTGATACTAAGGGAAGTCAAAGTTCGTTGATTTACTCAACGTAGGGAAGAAAATGAACCATTATCTCTACTTCAAACACTGTAATCTTTCAATCCTTGTGGTCTAAGTTTATGAAATTTTGTGAATATGTTATTCAATGAGTCTCAATTGAGATCCTAAGGTTTGAATTGAGAACAAATGTCTTAGTTTCCTTCCTTACTCATTGCGCTAGAACCAGCAAGTTTGAAGTGCATTGTTGGTGTGAAATCGTCAAAGAAATCTAGGAGATAAAAAATTTGATTTACAATATGAACAATTTATATTTATTGATAATGAACCTATAGTTAGAAATAATTATATAGAATCGTATGAATTCTAATCGAACTACTAGATGATAAAATATATGAGGTCTGTTAGATGTAACTTGAGTTTGCAAAAAAACTCAACAAAGAGAAGTTATAACCACTGCTTACCATGACCAATGTCAGATGTGGAGTTAGTGTAAGGTAAATCCCCATAATCGACAAGTTAAGCAATGTGCATATATGGAGAGAGTAAATAAAAATCATCTATTTTTCAGTGATAGTCAATAGAATTGCAATTTCAACCCAAGTGATGTCATATGTTTCCAAGGAAAATTGAATTAGTTATGAATTTTCAAAGTGTGCTACCATGTTTAGTGGGTAGCCACTAATGGGTACCCTCTGTAAGAAACGACCAATAGCAAGGGGTCTTGACTTATAGAAAACCTACATTTGGAGGTGAATGGGTGGTAATGGAATGGAAGTGGGTTGGATATACTCCAATTTTATATGCATTGGTAATGGGGTTTGGTTGGTTATGGAGGGGGCTTACCTTATGTTGGAGTCTTTAACAGTGACTTCAAGTTTCTAAAAGTTGAGGTTCAACCTTTAAACGTCTGAAGATGCCACTAGTAGCCACTACAATATATCCCGGGTTGTACAGGCCGTATCGTGGGACTAGAGCCCAAATTTTACAAATATTGTGACCAAAATGCACGTTCTGAAGGCTATTTAGTAGGAACAGACATTGTATCGTGAGTACTGGTTGTATGGCCATCCTAGGTTGTAATGGCCGCTTCACCGTTTCAACAATCGCAACGGCAGATTCCCCATCGACTAGTCCGGCTAAGATTATCGCGCAAAATTTGAGCTTTCTATTGTTCCGATTTTGGATCGGAGTGACCGTTTGCTGCCTAGGTAGCACCGTATGTTTTGGCGACAGGGTGTAGATACGGTTCCCGATTGCCGTTTAAGGATAAAAGTCTAAAATTATCAATAGGGTATGAAGTTATTAAAAAAAATGTATTTCTTTCCTCTGTTTGAAGGATAAGGAGATTGACTTCACATGGTATTCAATTCTAGATTTCACAAGAGTTCACAAACATTATAGATTTCATATCATTATTATGTAAGAAGAAGAAGAAGAACTTCGGTCCTCGAGTGGGGGCCAAAGTGAATAAAGTGTATGTTTGTTCCACCACTAAATCTATGTCCACCAGACAAAGATTTAGTAGTATGGAAGTACTCCCCCCTCTCGAGGGTAGACACTATGTAATTAGTGGCCAGCAACGAGTATCCAGTAACCAATGTTCACAAACCAATGATCAAGAGGAGAGAACAGTAGGTGTCACAGGGCTTCAACCCAAGGGATGATTTGTAGAGGTTAGATGTGTGTTTTTGAAGGATTTTTTTATTTATTTTTTTCATTATTATGTATGTAATGGTAGTTCCTCATACACCAATTTTTAGAGATATATGTGAATTTTCCTTCATTTTTTAAAAAAGAAACCAAAGTTATCAGGACTTTGCAAAGAGAAAAACCTGAGAGATTTCATACCAAAAAAAAAAAAACCCCCAGTTTTTCCACATATCCCTAACCTACCATAAAATTTCTTATGGGAAGTTAAAATCATCCATGTCTTAAAATTTGTAGAAAATATGATCCCATGGTGATAAGTAACAAACTTGCATTTGCTAGAAATTAATCAGTTTTACTTCTTCAATAAAAGTAAAAGTTCAAGTCTAACATTGATGTCATGAAATTCATTTTGCTAGTAAAACTTGAAAGCACCAAAGCTAAGTTCCCGTAAAGAACCAATGCATTTTACATGAATCCCTAGATTAAAAAAATTCAAGATTGGCTTTTTGAGAATGTAACCATAGGATCTTCTTCTACACTTATATGAGATGATGTGGTAAAAATTTAGTGGATTTTGACCGTACAATAGAAAGACAACATGGGATTTACAAGTGTAATAGGTGATATTCTACATAAACTATTACATTTGTAAATTCTTCTATCATCCATAGCCACCTTGTCCTTACAGGATTAAGGATTAATCCTTGAAAGACTAGGCCCAATGTTGGTCAAAAAGTAGTGCGGAACTGCCACTGTGAAAAAAAGAGGCATGAAATCACATTTTAAAGTGTAATATTGGACTTTGAACCATAATATCTTAAAATATACTTTTAGATGAACTTGCCATATTTTTTTAGTTGCAATCCACTGCACCTATATGAAGATTATAGCGTTTGAAATGCAAGAAAAAGTATTTTTCTCCCCTTTGCCGGACAATATGTGAAAATGTTTGACATGAGTTAAAAATGCTTTCTTACACTAAAGACAAGAACTTTTTTTGACATCTTCAAAGAAGGAAACATTCTTTACATGCATGAAAAAAATTTAAGGTTAATAGAACTTCTAGCAAAAAAAATTGAATTTCCCGAATCCCAAGTTTTGCACTTTGAACAATATAACTTTCATTACAAAGGTCCGGTGTGAAAAAATAGTATATTCCCACAAAACTACTACAATGTCGCATCTTCATAAAAGATTTCAAAAATGCAAGATCAAAACTGAGACCATAGAAACCTACCAGAAATGGAAAATGTCCACCCAAAGAGAAATGGTCTTGTAGGGGTTAACCCCTAAAGGCTCAAGAGTCCCCTCGGGGGACTTTGAAGATTTGGACAGGTTCCCTTTGCGCCAATTTATAACATTCCTTTTTGAAATTTATACTGTAGATGGACATTACTAAAAGCTTTGTGTGAGTACATTTTTTTTCCTAAATTCAATATTTCATAAAACAATTATAGTGTTTTGAATTTCAAATGGGAGAGCCTGCACTTTGGGCAACTCCAAAAACTTTTGCTAGAACACTCTATGTAATGTGAGATTTTCCATCGAAGCGGGTAATATTATTTCCTTTCGTACTGTCAAAAAAAATTCTTGTCTTTAGTGAAAATTAGCACATCAATTCAAGTCAAACATTTGCACACATTTGTCTCACATTTGTCACACATTGTCGGACAAGGTACCAAAAAACTTCTTCTTTTCCATATAAAACTTAGATATATTCATATTTTGTAAATTTTTATTTTTCTACTACAAGATGTGGTGTAAACCTTCTTATTTGACGGTTTGGATTATCAATCTAAAGCATATTTAGTACACAAAAAAATAAAACGTGAATCAGCAAATTTCAAACCTCCACTCCTTGCACAATTGTTTTGAATATGCTACACCCCTTTTCTACCTCTAAAAATTGGTATACGAGGAAAAAACATTATGATTAACACGATGGTAATGGATTTAGACCTTGTGTAGTACAAAAACTTAACACCAAGTGAAGTCAAAGTCTGTTGATCCACTCAAGGCAATAAAGAAAATGGACGGTTTTCTCTACTTCAAACACTATAATCTTTCAATCCATGCAGTCAAAGTTTTGAGGACATGACTAAACAAGTACCCATTGAGATCCTACAACAGTTAGATGAAGAAATAAAAGTTTTTCGTTTCCCTCCTTACTACGCGAGAAAAAGCACTCTTGAAGTGTTTTGGGTGTGAAAATGCCTTGGGCTTTCAGGGATTAAAACCACCATTTAACTCAAAATAACCCTCAAAAGCACTACACTAATCACGATATTTAGCATCGTCCTTACTAACTTTATCGAAAGGCTGTCACCCTAGGTAAACACTTTCACCTACAACAGACACGTCCATAGTGATAAGTGCAGAGAACATTCATGACCGGTAAAAAATAAATGCATAAAAAATAAAACGTTGTAAAAAATAAATGCATAAAATAAGTAATATGTTATAGCATGAATAAGCTAATTAGTGTAGGAATATCATTCTCAGTGTACAACTGCAAATCTATTCACAGGAATGGAAAGTGGTCGTCCAAAAGCCAAAAGCCAAAAGAAAAATGGTCAGGCGTTGAAGTTTAACGGTTAATCTTGTTTCTTGAACCGAAACATCAAGTCTGTCCAGACATTCAACATGACCTTCACTTTCTGAAAGCTTGTGCACTTTTGAACGCAGATTCCCTTTCAACGTGAACTTGTGCCATCAGCAAAAGGCTCATATCGTTGCTATGTTGCATTCATCTGGGATCTGTTTTACCCGGAGCATCACGTAGAGCGCCGAACCATCAATTAATTCCAGTGTGATTTCTCCAATGGAAATAGCACTATTCTACTTCGGTGTATGGATTAAAGAAGCTCGTGAGGAAGAGGAGAGGAGAGATGTTTTGTTACCACATGTTAGAAGCCATTTTTTGCTATCTTCTGACGAGAGCACTGTAGAAGTAGTAGTTGCTCTTTTACTGCCGAGTAGAGCTTTCAAGTAAAGTTGTTATTACTTGTCAGACAACAAACTTTCAGGCCAAGCGGCCTCAGTACTACTGCCTATCAAAGCAACACTACTACTGGCTTAACTTGGGTTCCAGCTGCGAGCTCGCGTTCTAGGTAGGATGATCGCGCACATTTGAATATGGGAGTGGAGCTGATCATCGACAAGATGCACTCCGACTGCCTGATCGCGGAGAAGAGAGAGTAGACGGAGAGAGCGGGAGCGAGACGAGGGATGGATTGATTGAGCCTGGAGGTTGAGCGATCATGCCGGCGTCGATAAACCCCATGTTGCTGCAACACACGCTGCGTGGCCTGTGCACCGACTCCTCGCAGTGGGTGTACGCCGTGTTCTGGCGCATCTTGCCCCGCAATTACCCGCCTCCGCAGTGCGTAGTACTCCCCTTCTAGTGATGAGGTGTTGTGAGTATGAGGTGTCTGTTTTCCATGTCGGAGACTGGAGGTGTTCTCGCAGCTGCCAATGCTGGCTCTCGAGTGTGTGTTGTCGGCCACCGATGAATTCGGCCTAGTCAATTGGCTGAGCCAGCTACGTCAATTCGCGTAGCACTAGCTGGAGTTGGTTGGCTTGACTACTGGTTTGTTGGTGGTGCATGCAGATGGGACACGGAAGGTGGCGTCATGGACAGATCTAAGGGCAACAAGCGCAACTGGTGTGGCTCGCTGGCTTGCTTCTCTTTTGTTGTTGCTAGCGAGATACATGTCGGTGAATTCTCTCCCCGGGGAGTGAGGCTTTAAGTGTGCTAGTACCGACTGTGCATGCAGGATTCTGGTGTGGGAGGACGGGTTCTGCGACTTCGCGGCGTGCGGGGGCGCAGGCAGCACCCAGCTCGCTGTGAGCTCCTCGTTCCTGAGCTCGCGGCAGCTGCGTCCCCACGTCGAGCCTGAGCCGGACACCATGAGCCCGGAGCTCTTCTTCAAGATGTCGCACGAGGTCTACAACTACGGTGAAGGGTGCGTAGCCTCTTTCTCTCTCTCTCCCTCCCTCCCTCCCTCTACCTCCGGAGCCTTGACAACACTACCCCCTACAGGTTGATGGGCAAGGTGGCCGTGGACAATAGCCACAGGTGGGTGTTCAAGGAGCCGCTGGAGAATGAGATGAGCTTCCACTCGCCTTGGCACGCGTCCCTGGACCCGGTACGCCCACCCTCCTCCTCCTCGTCCTCATCCTAGTCCTCGTCGTCGCCATCGCCGTCTGTCAGTTACTACAGTTGTTCCATTCACATGACGTTGTGAGTGGATCGGAATTGCAGCAACCACGCACGTGGGAGGCGCAATTCAAGGCCGGGATTCAGACCATTGCAGTAGTGGCAGTGCAAGAGGGCGTCCTCCAGCTCGGTTCCACAAAACGGGTACCTTATCACCTCACCTCACCCACCGAATTCTCAAGTGAACGCGTTTTTCCAGAGGCAGGGTCTGAGCAGAGAGATGAGCAGTTGTGGATGAGGGAGATGGACACTCCAAGGATAACTCTACTGTTGATTGGTTGTGTTAACTTGTCTTCCCAGGGGGGGTTGTTTTCAGGTGATGGAGGATCTAAGCTTTGTCCTCTACATGCAACGCAAGTTCAACTTCCTGCACACATCGTCGACCTCCGGAAGCAGCAGCAGCTGCGGCACAAAGCGACCACTCCCCGCAACATTTGACAGCCATAGCCAACCAGGAACCTCTGCACATGACCCATGGCGACCGATGTTGACCAATCCTTCTTTCCCAGGCCTGAAACGTGCCCCAGGCGCGAAGCTCGCCTACTTGGACTCACCATCGGCTCCCGATGCACTCTTGCCATCCGCCATGTCGAGCTTGCACGCACTCCTGTCAAAGCTCCCAAGTGTCACGGGCACCGAGGGCGCTATCCATGGACATGACATGAATCCAATCCCCATGATCTCCCACTCCACAGCGGAGGTCAAGGTGATGCCGGACTCGGGCAGCACCTCTGAGGCGGACACAGTTGAACATCCAAGCCACCAACATCATCATGAGCTGGGGAGCACATTTCTGGAGTTTCTGAATGAGAGCGGGATCTCGGAAGCACTGGAGAATGGCGATTCCAGCTACACCTCGTTCCTGAATGAGATTTGCAGCTGAGACCGTTTCTAACAACATATCAATGTACAGGGATGAGATCGGGGACATCGGCATGTTAGAAAGCTTACAATAATATGGCATGGTCTAGCATTAGGCTTATGATGTGTCACCGGTGATATTTTTCTAGATTCAAGTTTGGGATTGTTATGTAGCATCGGGATTCATTGTACACTTTTAGGTAGTAGTAGTAGTACCATCAGTACAATTTGTAGTAGCTTCCTAGTGTGCTGTGTTAGTTGTTCATGGGGAAAAAAAAACAGCTTGTTTTTGTTGCCAAAGGCATAAAGAGTTGTTGCTCTTCTTGGTGAACCGAAGGAGGGATTTGGTATCATGTGAAAATCAGGTAAAAGTAACTCCCTTTGATAACCAACCAAAACCCCTAACCCAACTCCTATAAAATTGGGGTATATTCAACCCAGTTCCGTCCCATTCACCCATTCAAATAGAGGCCCGCTATGAGTCAAGACCCCTTACTTTTGGTTGACGCTCATGGGGGTTACCTATTGGCAGCCACTTGCTAAACATGGTAGCACACTTTTAAAACTTATAGTTGATTGATAGAGAAAAAATGAAACCACATCGGTTGAAATTGTAATTCTATTGGCTATTGCAGAAAATCATCCTATGTTGCACATAATATTTATTTGTTTGTAAAATTATATTCTATTATTATTATTCTTTCCTCTCTCCATATATGCACATTGCAAGTTAACATGTCGGTGATGGGGGGTTTACCTTGATGCACCATCATATTATTTGCAAAGACAAGCTTCAATATTACATGGGCAGAGGGGAGAGAATGTTGAATAGAATACAATATCTTCAGAATATGATTGCGGTCATTCCGGGTTTGCCAAACTTGTTGCTTTTGTTATGTTCTCGTTGTTGGACATCGGACGAGCAGTCCCCGCCGCAACACCTGATGCTTTTTCTGGAAGTGATATTCCTCTAACTTATTGCATGGTTTTACGTACCTGACACCTTCTGGTAAGTTTATTCTCGGCTTGTTAAAGTCTTACCAGAGAAGTGATCCTGTCTGGAAGTAAGTATAATGTGAGTACTGTAGTAGTACCTGCTTCAATAACAAGCAACAAATGAATTGATCTTATGCACACTGTTTGTGTTGACAACTTTCAGGTGCTAGGCTGCAGCACGCAGGCTTTTCTTTTTCCCTTTTGAACTTTTCCCCTTTTTCCTTTCTTTCCGAGGCCAGTACCACAGCTGTTGTTTGTGTAACCAGGCTTTCTCACCAAGGAATTGAATTATTACATGGTCATTTAAACCATCCAACAGTAAAAATGATTTTTGCCCAAAAAGAAAGCATTGAGTTACTGTTGCCATGCACATAAACATGAATCACTCGAGGGAAAATGATTGAGAACAGACCCAAGGATCAGGTTTCTTTGAGGGACTCCAGTCAAATGGGGCCCCAGTGAATAAAGTGTTTGTTCGGTCCACCACTAAACTAATGTCCATCAGGTTTCTTTTGACATGAGAGTTGAGGGAAAGATACCATGAGTCTCCATCTTTTTTTTCTAATTTTTTTTTACTCAATAGTTTCAAATTCCTATAATTACCTCGAAGAAGAAAAGAGTAGCATCGAATCATGGTACAACATGACCTCTCCTTTTTAACCCTTGAAGGCCGACGAGGAATTTTAGCCGAAGAAAATCTACAACTCCACTTCATAAAAATCACTGTAACTTGCACTGCATTTAATCCATAATTGGTTGTCACTTTTCTAGGAGGATAATTCTCAAAATTAGAAAACATCCCCTACCATTTGGCAATTAATAAGACCCCTAGCCATTTTTACTACCACTATGAGATGAAATTGAACAAAATTAGTATATTAAACCAACTTTGTGTTTTTAAGCGCAGGGCAGATTGACCCCCTCATTGGGAGGTACTCGAGGTGAGCCCCATCTTAGTTGCAGGGGGTCATTTTTCTAGCCCTTTTATTTTGGGGGATCTAGAGGTTTTTTTGTTTTTTTAGGGCAAATTTCGGGCCTGCGGCCATTGTTCATCTTTCGGGACTCTCCCTAGTTGTAATTAGGGCCTCATCCAAAACAAAATAGGGGCCAGGTTTGACCCCACGACCGCGTGGTCCCCTCAGGTAACTCCCAACGAGGGGGTCAATTTGCCCTAGGCATGTTCTAAATGCAAGCATGTGAGCTACATAAAGCTTGTCAAACCTATCAAACAAAGCAAGAAGGGTTTGAGTAGGAGCTACAAGTCTACTAAGACCATAGCCCGTTACTTCTTAATACTCACTCAGCAATAATGATAGTGGGATAACAAGGATTCACATTTGGGATGTTTTGCTTCAATATTATCCAAAATAAAATGGAAAATAAACAAAACTCGTACGCAATTAAGTGGAAAGAGTAACACAAGAAAAATGTGTATTTATTAATCCATAATAAGAATGATTCACTTGGCCCAATTTAACTGAATTAGATTTTTCAGTTCCCATTTTTTAAAATTAATCAAAAAACGACTTAGTTTCAAGGCTTTGGATCCGTGTTTCATTCATTGCTCATCAGTTGTAAAATTAGTGTTGATGTCTACATATTGTCATTCTTTCCTGCGAAGGGATCTCTTTAAACCATATAGACGGATGCTACGGGAAGGGGGGTGTGGACAAAACCTAGCCCCTATTTTTATGTTGGAGTGGGCCCCTATTTAGACTAAGGTGGGCCCTCCAAGATTAGCTTAGAGTCGTATGCCCCAAATTTAACCCCTCAACAAAAAAAAGCTCCTGGACCCCCGAAATTTTAAAAAAAGGCAGACATACAATTTTTTAATTTTGGGCGAGGTTTGGATGTGCACTATGTTCATAACTTTGCATTGACATACAGCCTACCCCTGACCCACCCTCAGTGACATCAGTCTACATGAAATAAAGAGATCCCCTTCGAAGCTTGAGCGAGGTAAAAATCTGTGGCATAGTGAACTTCACTTTGAGCAACCATTTGGTTGAAATTCAGTAATTACCTTGTTGAAAGTATTAGTGAGAGGCTTGTACTTCCACTATGACCATGATTCAGTTTGTTGTTTCCTTGGTCACCTTCTCATTGACTGAAATGTATGGAACTCGCGTACAAATGAAGAACTACTGCTATATTTCCCTCAACCGTAAGTCAATAGAAACATTTGACTCAAGGTGGTTTTGTGCATTCACTGAGGTAGCTGAGGCCTTCAATGGAACCCTCATCATTCTTTTCAGCTTTAAAATAAGAATAAGAAGAACTTTGGTTTCCAAGGAGGTTGGCAAGAAGTGCATGTTCATTCCATCACTAAATCGATGCCCATCAGATAAAGAGATAAGGTAAGCCTCCCCAAAACCAACAAAAATCCACAGCCAACGCCTATAAAATTGGGGTATATCCAACCTTCTTCCATCCCATTACCACCAACTGAGCTCCAAATGGAGGTTTGCTATTAGTCAAGACCCTTACTTTTGGTCGTTGGTTGTGGGGTACCTACTATTATTCACCCACAAAACATGGCTGCACAATTTGAAAATTCATAACTAACTCATTTTTCATTGAAAAAGTATGAAATCACTTGGGTTGGAATTGTAATTCTATTGGCTATCACTGAAAAATAATAGTATAATTATCTCCTCTCTCCATATATGCACATTCCTTAACTTGTTGGTTTTAAGGGGGTTTACCTTAGTAGTATGGAACTACTTCTACTCTCGAGAGAGTAGACACTATCAAACAATTTTAAAATTGTGCAAGTCATAGTCAACATTTTAGGTATAAGTGACTGACTTTCACTATAATCATACAAAGAAAGAAATGCATTTAATCTTTAACTTATTTTTCTACTTACAAACTTGAGCATGTTCTTAGGTTTTGGTGCTTGTTGAAGTGTAAATTTCAATTATTGACACACACACACACACCATTTTAGTGGCAATAGAGTTATTTGAAAATTGAGGCAAAGATATAATGAGTTTTGACCTCTTTTCTCATTTTAAATAATCAAGAGCAGCCCTAACAAGCTCTACGTATCTATATTCAATTCAAAAGAGGAAAAAAGTGTCTAAGATTTATGGTAGGACATAACCTCTCCTTCATTCTCAAATGCAGCTAAGGTGTCTCCAAACTAAGTAGTGTGTATATTTGGAGGGGACGCAAACTTTCAAAGTCCCCCCATAGGACTCTTAGTAATTTAGAGGTTAATAAAGTTATTTCTCTCCGATAGTTTTTACTATTACATTTTCAAGCCAAGTGTTCATATTCTTCTGATAATATGTGAGTTAGTTATGAATTTTCAAAGTGCCACTAAAGACCCCCTCCCAATAAGCGCCAACCAAAAATAAGAGTCACGACCAGTAGCATACCTTAATTTGGAGTTGTAAAAGACGAATAGATGGGAATAGGGCGGAAATGGGAATGTTTATAGAGTGGCAGTAATTAGAAAATGGGTGGTAATGGAATGGGTTACCTTTGAACTCAACTACTTCTAACTTGAATTTAGAGACCACCAAGAGCAAACACATTCAAGGGCATTCAACCACAATAGTAACTCAATTAGACGACAAAGACTATTCCAAATAGTGACGAGTTGTGGTATAGTTTGCCACTTTTTGGTCTACTCAATGGTCATCTCACACCACCTTTCTAGTATACTATATCTATGTTTAGTGTAGCCAAAATATATGATTTATAAATTCTATAAGATTTTAATCTTGATGAAATTTTTTACCAACAATATTGGCAATGAATACCCTCTTTGAGTAGTATAGATATTTGTGCTCTCATTAATAAATTTCATCAAAAAATTATGCACTTTCAAATCATATAATACCACTGTAAGAAACATAAAATTTTGTGTAGTGGACTTATTAGGACTAATCCCTAAAGGCCCAAGTGTCCCTTGGGAGGACAATTTTGATTTTGGACAGGTTCCTAAAATTTGAAAAAATAAAATAAAATAAAATAAAAATTTACTAGATTGTCCCTGATAAGAGTTGTGTTCTATATATATATATATATATATATATATATATATATATATATATATATATATATATATATATATATATATATAATTTTATTTTAATTTTTTTTTTTTTTGGATTCATGGTTTGAAAGCTAGTACCACTCAACGTTAGAAATGGGGACTCCATGCAACTCAAAATTTTTGCTAAAAGTTCCTATTGAAATTGAGATTTTTCCATACATATTGAGAATCTTACTTTATTTGAAGTTGTCGAAAAAAATTCCTTGTCTTTAGTGTTAAAAAAAATTTAACTGAAGACAATATTTATACACATTTCCAACAAGCGGGGAAAAAACTTCTTCCTTTCAACATAAAACCTAGAGATCTTCATTTTTTACTTTTTATTTTTTCAAGAACAATACGTGGTGGAAACCTTCTTCTTGACTGATTGGATTATCATTCTAAAACATAATTAATTCACAAAAAAATAAAACGCGAATAAACAATTTTTGAACCTCCACTCCTTGCACACTTGTTTTGAATACGCTACACCCCTTTTTTACCTCTAAAAACTGTTGTATTGGGAACTAACATCATGCTTAAACACAATTGTAAAAGATTTAGACCATTTGTAGTGCAAAAATTTGATACCAAGTGAAGTCAAAGTCTGCTCATCCACTCAACACAGGGAAGAAAATGAACCATTTTCATGACTTCAAACACGGTAGTCTTTCAATCCATGTGGTCAAAATTTGTGAAATTTTGTGAGGACAATACTAAACAAGTAGTCGTTGAGATCCTACAGTTAGATGTAGAAAATATAGTTCTTTGTTTCCCTCCTTACTCATTGCACTAGAACTAGCAATTATGAAGTGTTTCTGGTGTGAAAATGCCTTGGGCCTTTAGGGGTTAAACAAATAGTAGTGTTGTAAACCAGAAAGACTGGTATTGTATTGAAAGTTTGGGTGACTTTACATGGAACTTAAAGAATCCTGACAAGTCGGGGATCCGGCACTAGTTATGGAACTCCCCGTACAATGACAATAATCACTACAAAGAGAGAGGCAGCAAATGGTGTGTCCCTGTTTGTAGTTCCTGGAGTATGCAAACATACGAATCTGCCTTTCATTAATGTTCTCATTCTAGCGGCATTTTCCCCACCTCCTGCCATTTCTATTACTGTAATTCAAAGGCAACAGCTTCATATGATTGGCAAGCAGTAAGCTAAGCAGTTTTGGAGGATTTCGGTGTTATTGATTCAACCTTTTTAATCCTCCTCTATTGTTTGTTTGAAAAGCTGTTGACTCTCTATCTCGCTCAGAGTCACGTGGCTGTGTAAAATTTATTTTTTTATCACATACAACTTTGTTTGATTTCAGGGTTATTTTTTGTACACATATGGAAGTAGTAATGCTACCCCCAATAGACTCTTTATTCATGCCGGTCAATAAGACAAGCGTCACTCTCTTTCTCTTAAATGCATGGAACAAGTGGGTGCAATGGTTATAATAAGTTGATAACTACACCAAACACTCCATATACCGTGGACCATACTACTTTTTGGTAAGGTGGCGGTGAGGTGGTAGAGAGAGGCCAGGGAGAATTGACCCCCTCCCTTGTCCTTATCCGAGGGGGCGATGAGGTGGTGGGGCCAAACTTGGCCCCTATTTTGTTTTTGGATGGGGCCCAATTTATAGAAAAGAGGTACCTCTATGGTAAACACTGGCCGTAGGCTCCAAATTTGTAAAAAAAAACCCAAAAATCCTCTAGATCCCTCAAAATAAGAGGGCCAAGAAAATGACCCTATGCAATTAAGATGGGGCCCACCTCGGATAAGGACGAGCGAGGGGGTCAATTCTCCCTTGCCGTAGTGAGAGGCGTAACAATGTTGAAATGTGTCCACATTAGTAATGTTCCAGAACCAAAATTGATGTGGTCCACATCATTTTTCACCCACATTATCAATGTATCCACACTATATCTAGTGTTTTGTGTAGAGATGTTAATCCATAAAGGACCAAGACATTTTAGAGGATTCTCTACTCAGTCAATAGAAAACGGCCAAGATGAACTTTTTGAGAATGTAAATGTAGGATCTTTTTCTAAACTAGTATGAGGTGATGTAGTTGAATATTTGTGAAATTTTGAAAGATGATTACCATCAAGGTGAAAAAAATTGTTCCCCAAACGGACACTTGGTCCTTTATTGGTCAATATATAGTTTGGGAAATCAAAGGGTGTTAATGTTGGAATACTATACAAGGATATGGAAAATAAAAGTATACTCCCATGAAGCTACACTAAACACTGAATATAGTGTAGAGGGAATATTGATGTAGATCACTCACACTAATTTCCATCAAAGCATGTGCATGCCAAGTTCTGATTGGGTATTTCTTCGCAAGCAAGTGTGTGTCAGTCAACAATTGCATGTAAATTTTCAATTAGTGTAGGAAATTTCAAATAGTCTGGTCTACACTATATTCACGGAACGGTGTACTATTGTGATTGAGTTTGTAAAAAGTTTCAAAAATTGTGATTGACATTGATGGGACCCTCCCAAAATGGCAAAAGCCCTCCAAGGGACAAAATGTCCATTGGGGTTAATGTGTGGGGCCTGTTTGAGTTTTTCCTGAAAATCAGAAACAAATGATTGGAGTGGGTACATGGCAGTGGTTAAGATTGAAACTATTTTGATAATCAGACAAGGAGTTGTTCTAGACTATGAATAAGTATAAAACACTAAATATTCTATTAAAGGTCGGTTTACTGCCGCACCCGAGCCTTAAGACATGTGTAATCACTTCACTGCACCAACTGATACAAAATCTAAATCTTCAACATGACCCATTCGATTGGTTCGCCCCACCAATCCCCGACGGGGAGGATGGGTCCCAAGCATGGGCATGGAGAGACAATGTCATGATCTTTTCAAAAGAAATCCCTTGTTTGCACACCAAGTCGAGCTCAGCACACCATACATGCATCGACAAAATTGGCATCACCCATGCCATAATTGATTTACCGATTCTAAAGTGTGTCCTCATGTTATTAACATATGCTTGACTAGGGTTGGATGACCTATAACCACCAACTTAACCCCGGACGGACCAAACATCCCCGGGTCATTTTGGATTTTGGGCATGTACCTACAATTCGAAAAAAAATCCTTTTTAATTGAATTATTTTTCAAGATAGGATCTGATAAGAGCTTTGTGGAGATTTATTTTTTTATTTTTTTGGATTTGTGGTTTGAAAGTTAGTACCACTTAAAGCCAAAACTTGGGACTCCGGGCACCTCCAAAAATTTTGACATTGAGATTTTTCACACATATAAAGAATATTTCCTTTCTTGGAAATTTTCAAAAAAAACTCTTGTATTTGGTGTAAAAAGGCATTTTATTCCAAGTCAAACATTTTCACACATTTTCCGGACACGGGGGGAAAAAAATTCATCTTTTCTACATAAAACCTAGAGATCTTCATATTTTTCACTTTTTATTTTTTCAACAACAATATGTAGTGAAAACCTTCTTATTGACCGTTTGGATTATCATTCGAATACATACGTAGTTCACAAAAAAATAAAACGTGAAATGGCAATTTTTGAACCTCCACTCCTTGCACACTTGTTTTTAATTAGCTACACCCCTTTTTTACCTCTAAAAATTGGTGTGTTGGGAAATAACATCATGCTTAATCCCTAAGGTACCATGACAGTTTTACACCAAAAACACTTCAAAATTAATGGATTCTAGTGCAATGAATAAAGAAGGTAAGAAAAACTTTGATTTTTAGTTCTGACCATAGGATCTCAATAAAGGCTTATTAGTAATACATGTACAAAATTTCATAAACTTTGACCGCACGGATTGAAAGATTATAGTGTTTGAAGTCAAGCAAATGGTTCATTTTCTTCCCTGCGTTTAGTGGATCAGCAGACTTTGACTTCAGTTGGTGTCAAAAAATTTCACTACACAAGGTCTTAATCTATTACCATCTTGTTGAGCATGATGTTAGCTCCTTACACACCAATTTTTAGAGGTAGAGACGGGGTGTAGCATATTCAAAACAAGTGTGCAAGGAGTGGAGGCTCGAAATTTGATAATTCACACTTTAATTTTTTTTGAACTTAATATGTTTTTGATTGGTAATCCGAATGGTTAATAAGAAGGTTTACATTACATATTGTTGTGGAAAAAATAAAAAGTGAAAAATATAAAGATACCTAGGTTTTATGTGGAAAAGAAGAAGTTTTTTTGGTACCTTGCCCGACAATGAGTGACATTGTGTGAAAATGTTTGACTTGGGTTGGTATGCTATTTTTCACTAAAGACAAGAACTTTTTTTTGACAATATGAAGGGAAATAATATTACTTGCGAGTACTGAAAATCTCACTTTCAATAGAGTGTCCTATCAAAAGTCTTTGGAGGTGCCCGAGGTGCCTGCCTTCCCCATTTAAAATTCAAAACCCTATAACTTTTTCATCAAATGTCCAATTTAGGAAAAAATTGTTTTCCCACTAAGGTCTTGGTAATGTCTTTCTATACTAAAAATTTAAAAGAAGAATGTTGGAAATTGACACCATAGGAACCTGACTGAACTTTCAAAAAGCCCATTTTGACACTTGGTACCTTAGGGGTTAAGACAATGGTAAAAGATTTAGACCTTTTACAATGCAAAAATTTGATACAAAGTGAAGTCAAAGTCTGTTGATCTACTCAATGCAAGGAAGAAAATGAACCATTGTTTTGACTTCAAACACTAAAATCTATCAATCCGTGCGGTGGATTGCAACCAAAATTTTACGGCATGTTCATAATGAAGTCTATTTAAAGATCTTATGGTTGAAAATCCGAAATTCACTTTAAAATGTGATTTTCATGTCTCTTTTTGGCAGTGACAGTTTTGGACTGGTTTTAGAGCGAAAGTGGTCGTGGTCCTTTAGGGGTTAAGCTTGTTGACCTATTTATAGCGTTTGTATACGTGGTAAGATTTTTTTGGGAATTCAAAATAGGATTTCATGAATATTGCAATTGTTGTGACCATTTATTTCTTCATATTGAAATTGCTACAAATTTTCAAAGTGGATAGTAAGCCGTGACCCATTCTCGACATACAAAACTCTCTACTTCCAGAGTAAGCTATGCTAATGACCACTTATGCAAGAGACTAAAAACCGAGAGCTTTGAACCAATTATAAACTAACACCCAATCATAACTGACTTTCCTAAAATTTTGGAAATGGGGTGGGTGGCTGGTGGTTTTGGCCCACAAAGACTGTTGATTCTAGGGTTGGTGGTGGTGATAGGTCACCCAACCTTATGCATGTAATAGTGAAGTCAACCCATAAGCCTTGCCAACATACACGCCCTGATTTACGTCGTGACCGGCATTTGTATAATGTCACATACTTTCGAGAGACGTTATATACGCCTGTTTTTAGGACGTGAGGGATATTGCCTAATTTTTTTTCCTTTGTTTAGTGACGTGTTAGCTGTTTATTAAGTCCTCACGGGTATCATACTATTGCGACATATTAGGTGCTTTTTTTGGGGGTCCTAGTAAGTATTGCTTCAATTTTTCCATTACATAATGTTGTATTTGGTGTGTTTTAAGATCATCATGGGTAACGGTATTTTAGAATACTCTTTTTCATTCTTCTTAGTGTTGTGATTGGATCTTGTATTACTTAAAGAGGTTTGAAGATGTAAGCCTTCTCATTTCATTCATGTTTATGTGTAGTTTTTTCCATTCCACGGGATGGAGTTATCCGGCTTACCACTTGTTGTTCTGGACCCGGACTACAAGGAAGTCCCTTATACAAAGAAGCCATGGCATTGTGAGGTTGAAAATTGCGGCTTGGGTCCGTGGAAGAATCGGCGACACTTGAATAATCATCTTCGTCATTGCCATCGCATGGAGCGATCGGAGGAAGCACTTGGTCATCCGCAAAAGGCAAAACAGCTTCGCAACATCAACTCTTGCCGTACCAATGCAAGAATTTTAACAAAGTCGTTCAAGAGACATGGGAAGGAGTTTTGGAAAAAACTCCAAGCGTGGAAAAAGGCGGCGGAGGCGTGATTACGCACTACTGTGCCAACGCGGATACATATTTGAAGTTGGGCCATGGCGCAGACGGATTGGAGATTTTGCAATTGAAGGATCTTCACCGCATTTTCAACCAAAACAAGGATTAGAACAAGAGTTTGGAGCTCCAAGTCAAGTGTGTGGAACACTTGGTATGTTGGCACCGTCACTAGTCTATTCAAGCCATGTAAGTTCAATTTTTTTTCTTTTCTTATGAAGTTTGTAAACTTGTATTGTTATTGAATCTATTTCTTTATTATGTGTTTTAAGTTTAAGTATGCTATCGACATAATTTATCTTTGCAATGTAGACACAAAGAGGGGAAGGCAAAATTCAGTGAACGCTATTTGGAGGTCAAGAAGAATGTCTTCCACATGAAGAACATTCTTTCTATAGACCGCATTGAGACAACATGCTTCGTTTACACGGATAAGCGCGGCTTGGATCTCGACCAGGGATGTAATCAAGAAGAACAAGAACAAGAAGAACAAGGAAGAAGAAGAAGAACGCCGGTCTCCGAAGGAGGCCAAGAAGAACAAGGACATGATAAAGAAGAAGAGTAGACCAAGTAGAGTTTCTACTCTGTATTGTTTGGTTCTTTTTTGTAATGAGTGTCTTCTTATATGTGTGTTGAATACACATTTGGATATTGTTTGGTGAACGATGTAATGTAAACCATGATGTGATATTCATGGATACTAAACTTATATTTATTGTTCATGTGAAGCATGCTTGGATTGAATGTTAGTACCATATTAGAAAGTTCATGTCTTTTATTTTCAATGTGTAAATAGTATACATATCATCAATGTTGATGACTTCATAATAACATAAATAGTTTCTACTTTTGCTTTTTTGGGGGTCCTAACAAGTATTTCTTCATAAGAGGCAATACCCATCATGGGTATTTTGTAGAGAAATGTGTTACAACAGGCCGGGGTGTACATAGGCGACCAAGAGGAGCGCACAGGTTAGAGCATATGCCGGGAGGAGAGGAGGGTTTGTGTGCCAGCCGGCTGGAGTTTGAGCACTTGGCCGGCTTGAAGGGATGATACCTCTAGAGCTGCAACTGGCCCCTTCATTCCACGAGGAGAAACGAGTGCGTCAGTTCGCCCTTGGCGAGTGAACAAGTGTAGAAGCCACACGTCGTCCTTGATTTTGAGCTTTCGGCCAAAAGTTATAGATTCTCGCACCACATTAAAGTTTTTCTGTTAGTCCTTGTTGACGAGGAAAGAAATGAAGAAGGTAGGCTGAGAGTTACATACAGAAAGAAAAAGAGCATGAGGAAATTCATGCTTCTTTATATTGCACCAATGCAATGGGTGCTTGTGGACCCTATCCAATGCAAGCTAAAGCTCCCCCATAGTACCCAAGTCATTAAAGTGGTGACCAATAGTTCCCCCACACCTTTTCCAAGCCAAGTCATCCTCTACATATGGTCCCTGTTACTAACATAGGATCATATTTTTCTCTAAAAACAAGTTACTAAGTTTTTTCTCCTTCTAAAAGTCTTTCTTGAAGAGGAAAGATAAGGCAAACTCAAGTTTAGATATAAATACAAAGAATAGCGTGTGAGAAAATCTCATGCTTCATTTTTGAGGACCAATCGACTATATGTGCAGTAATAGCATTCACTATTCTATGGCCCTATTCAATGTAAGTCAAACTCCCCATAGTGCCTAACTTTTCTAAACATTGACAAGTAGTTCTCCACACCTCTCCCATAGCAAGTGATTCTCTCAATGTGCTCTTGTCTACCATCATAAGAGAATCATTAGCCATTGCCCATAACATGGGCCCTCAACTTGAATAAAAATGACACTTTAGCAAGTTGTATTTAGTCACAAGCCAAGTTTAATCCAACCCCCAGCCTTAAGGGGATCTCAATATTGAGGTTGCACAAGGTCTTTCGAAGAGGTCGGCTCCCGTCTTAAGGGCACCTCTTTTAGGGGGTCCAAAGGCTTTTTAAAGATTTTTTGACAAATTTACTCTTGGAGGTCCCTTTTGCTATTAATATATCACCATCCAAAATTAAAATAGGGGCCCGGGTTTAACCCACCCCCTCCTCCAATGGCTCATGCAATCTCAAAATTGAGATCCGCCCTAAGGGACTCACCACCCCACTTTTTTGCTTTCAAATAGCCACCGTGGTCTGCACATTAGAGAATTGCATTGACCAATAAACCAAATTTTGGAGGGATAAGGGTTGAACATGTTTGATGGAGCAATGGCGTTGCAAATAGGCTTCTGATAAACGCTCTAATTATGTTTAGTGAGTCACTTCATAGGCTTTCAATAGTCTAGTAATTTGGCATATGGGAGGTAGACTTTGGCAAGTCTAAAATAATTAAGATCCTAGTAATGACCCGATTGGTTTGAGTTGACCATTGCTTGGCATTGAAATAACGAGCCAACCTAGGTTGTACAATCTAACATCTTTAATACGACACTCTATTATACGACAACCTCGATTGTATGACACATGTATGTAAGACCTAACTTTAGTAGTCTCAAACTCCCTCCATAATACGACTATGACACTTGATATATCATATTGCAATACTTTAAGACCCCACTTTGTCATATTATTGAGGAAGTAAATGCATTGGGAACATGTTATCATGCTAAGAATAAGTTGTGAACAATTAAGAACACGTGCATCACATATTAGGCTTCTTCTTTCCTTTCACTTCATGCCCTTCCTTTTGTACCTAAGTTGCAGACTTGTTACTTGAGATTTTTTATGTGATATTCGCAATGTTGTGAAGTTCCTACAAGCTATTCAGAGTACGTTTCTTGTGCCTTTTTTTCGAATAGATACACTTTGACAACCTTCAAGCATCTATCATTGTGGATTATAATTAGCCCTCAATAATGCGACATTTAGGTTCAAAATGTCATATTAACGATTGAGTGACACCTCAATATTACAACATTTTCCTCATTTCCCAAATATATCATATAAAAGAGGTAACTATAGCTAGACTATAGCCCAAGTTGCCGGCCCATTGGAGATACTCCAAGACTATAAAGTTGGGGCCATGAAAAAAATCTCACCCGTCCACTTTCACGAAAAAGAAAAGAAGACTTTTCTTATTCGAACTGAGAGTGATTTTACAAAGAACTCTAGTTCCTTTCTAACTTTTGCCTTCTCCCCCTTTCCTTCGGCGTAAAAACCTCAAAGCTCATATCAGAAGATGAAATGGAGCAAACATGTCAATATTTTTGAAGGCTTGATGAATATTATATGATTTCACACAAGATGACCATTGTAGACCCCCAAAAGACAGAAATTGCCTGATGTGTTGTTTGAGTACAAACATTTGCCATATCCATACCAATGCAATGCTCGTATTGCAGATTCTTAAGCATAATGATTGCACGAACAATATAAATACTTAGCCCTCGAAAAGACGTCTTGCATGTGAGGAACAGATGGGCCTAAGGTAAACCCCCTTAATCAACAAGCTAAGCAATGTGCATATACGGATAGCCCAGATAATAATACAATTATTTTATAGTGATAGCCAATAGAATTGCAATTTCAACCCAAACGATTCCGTACTTTTCCAATGAAAACTGAAATAGTCATGAATTTCAAAGTGGGTTGCCATGTTGTTTGGGACAAGATTCGGACCACCAACTCTAAGATGAACAAGTTTAGAGCTGCCATCAACTTTGACTCCAAGTGGGGTTGCAACAAGGCTTTGTGTACAACACTTGGTAATCGGGTTGTGTGAGTTAGAGAGTTTCGTAAGGGTCCCGATTCTTTGCTCTACTTGCAGCCTCGGTGCCTTTGTTTTTTGCTTCCCGCGGTTCTCTGCAATTGAAACTTCGTTTTGTTTTGTGCCCCCCCCCAAAAAAATGAGGTGGTCTACCATGTTTAACCCTTAAACGTTGAAGTAGCTAGAAATTGGCTTCTCGGATGACATTGTTGGATGATAATCAACGTAAACTATTGTTTTTCATCCAATTTATTTTTTAGGAGAGTTCCTTGTGTATAGAAGCATTAGAGGATGATGAAACTGGCCTCATTGAGGTAATCATGTTTTACATAATAAAGAAAATGCTTGTGACACGGATCTCAATACAGTGAAATTGAGAAACTTCTAGCTTTAGCTCTAGATCTGAATTCAAGCCATCAAAATGATATTTTTTGAATTTGAGTCCAACTAATGAAATGACGCTATTGATGTCTAGTTTCCATAACATTTTGAAAATTAAAAAAATACCTAAAATTGAATAAGTTATTGCAATTTGAACTTGGACCTATAACCGTGGTTTTAATTTTTGCCAAACTTGGAACTTTCATTTACACCACAAGATTTGGCACTATAATGTCCACCTTTGGTAAAATTTTCAGAATTTTTTAGTATAATTCAATGTATTTAATATGAATTTTCTTCACATTTTCTTGAGAAAATCACAACAAACACAAATTTCCACAAAAAATCTGTGATTTTTGTAACATGATTGAGACATATGATCTCATCTCTGAGTTTTTTTTAAAAAAATTCCACTTATATTTGATGAGAAACTAGAGCATCTAGTTGATTGAAAATTTAGATTGAAGCCACGGTCATAGGCTCTGTCGTTTAAGGGTTAATGGGTGACCACAAGTAGATTCTCCAATAAGTGCCGACCAAAAGTAAGGGTTCCGACCAATAGAAAAATTCCATTTGGAAATGAATGGGTGGCGATGGGATGGAAGTGGGTTGAACATACCCCAATTTTATAGGCGTTGGTTATGGGGGGCTTACCTTATCCAACTTTCCAAGCTCATGGTTTGCTACATTTGGATTCTCATTAACAGTGTCTCAATATAGTAGAGGTAGGTGCCATGATACTGTAGGTGCTATGATACCTTTACTCAGGTGCTAAGTTTATTATGCAGAGCAAGACAGCTGAAAAGTGCTCTTGCCATGAGTTCAACGAGGCTGGATTTTGCCAAATGCCAAAGAGTTTCTATTCTTGACTCATACATTTCCAAAAGAAGAAGGAGAACTTCAATACCCCATGGTACAGTCTAACCTTGATAATATCACACCCTCCGTTTCACCCAAAAATGTGATATTATCAAGGTGTGACAATTTTGATAATATCACGTTTGGCAAATTTAGGCAAAATGTGATATTATCAAAAAAGAAGGCAAAAAAATTTCAAAAAATTTCAAAAAAATCAGAAATTAAATTAAATCACAAACCGTCATACACCTGATTTTCCAACCTGAATCAATCACCATCACATGTTATAAATCACAAAAATCAAATAAATGAATTAGTGAAATCTCATATTGAGAGTTAACAAATTAGTAAATCCATTGAAACCTAACATATGATCTATCTCACCTCATGTCAAATGGTCATTGAGAAATAACACGTGACAAGGTGTAACTAGTTCACATTACACATATAGTATCATCAATTAATCGCCATTCCAACAATGAACTTACACCCGAGCGACCTCTACTGTACTAAATCTGTAAAGAAACCAACCGCAAGCAAACCCTTGTCCTCTACCGAGTCTTAATGCTTTTGGAGCTCAGAACTCTTGCTCTTCCTAGAACCCTCGTCTTCACCAAAATCTATGATTTGTGCACATTTTTCATTCAGGAATCACCTCCAATAATAGATAGAGTAAAACATTCTGACGAGATATGCCATCATCCACACTTATTCATCCATCCATTTTTTATATTGTTACACTTACACTACAAATTCTAAAAAATAAATGTGATATTATCAAGGGTGATAGTGATATTCACAAGGTAGTTTTACACTAAGAAAATATGTTTCAAGGTTTTGGGTGACAATATCAAGGTGTTATATTAACAAGTGTGATATTATCAAGGTTAGACTATACACCATCAGACGGGCGTGAATACAGTGTTTGTTTATTCTCGTCACTAAGCCTATGGCCATGGGGAGAACTCTGTTGGAACGAGAAGAATGCATTGGGACCATTGGGGAATGCACTTAGGAATGCACTTAGGAATGCACTTAGGAACATTTAGAAACACATGAGATCAATGTGGGAACTCATTGGGAACTTTACGGGAACATACTAGGAACTCTATGAAAATGCTAGATGAATGTGATGGGAATGCTATGGGAACTTGGCGTGACCGATAGTTCATGGATGAATTACTAATATGGTTAAAAAGATAGATAACAAGAGGGTCGTTGAATGGTTTGGTTAGAAACCGAATATGATTTTACCAAGAAATTGGTTTGGCCCTGAGGAGCCCAACCCGGACTTTTAGCGACCATATCTGGTCCCACATGGCCCTGTTTAGGCATCATGTGCGTAGGCACCACGCCGTCGTAGGGACTTACTCATACACTTCCACTCTTATACATTATTCAACTTCAATTTAAATATCTTCTGCAACTGAATAATGATGTGATACAATAAATTTTATAATTACATGGACCCCTACAGTTTCTTGACAATTTCACAACCAAGAACACTTCAAAAAAATTGAGTTTAGTGTAAATAATGGAGAAGGAAACAAAAACATGTTTCTAATTCTACTCATAGGAGCTCAATTACAACTTATTAAGTAACATACTTTCAAATTATCATATACTTTGACCTCACGAATTGAAAGATTAGTGTTTGAAATAGAAAAAAATGATTCATTTTTCCCAGATCACTTTATTACCCTTGATCGAGCATTGCATCAAGCCTCAGCCTTAGGTGGATCCATAATTTTGGCCTTCTCATTTTTGGGGTTCTAGAGGCTTTTTTTGGATTTGTTTTTGCCAAGGTTGGGGCTTGTGGACCCAAATTAACCACGGAGGTCCTCCCTCTTTGATCAAATAGGGCCCTCCTCCATCATAAAAATAGGAACCAATTTTGTCCCGCCAACCCCCATCCTCTCGAGCCTGGCGCTTGGTGCAACACTTGACTAGGGTAAATAGTGGGATCCATTTTTTTCCACGTTGAGAGGATCAACAAACTTTGACTTCACTTGGTATCAAGATTTTGCACTACACAAGGTCTAAATGCATACCCATCATGTTAAGCATGATCTAGCCCCTTATACACCAATTTTAAGAGGTAGAAAATGGGTGTAGCATATTCAATACAATTGTGTACGGAGTAGAGGTTCAAATTGCCAATTCACGTTTATTTTATTGTGAACTTCATATGTTTTAGAATGATGAAATGGTCAATAAGAAGGTTAACACCACAAATTGTTGTGGAAACTTTTTAAAAATAAAACATATGAAGATTTCTAAGTTTTAGGTAGAAAAGAAAAGAAAAATTTGGTTCTTCGCCCAACAATGTGTGGAAATGATTGACTTAGGTTTAAATTTTAGGTTTAAATTCTTTCTAACACTAATTTAGACAAGCTTTTCTTCTTGACAATATCTAAGAGAATGATATTATATAGTTGCCCCAAAAATTTGAATGCCAATAGAAATTTGTAGTAAAATTTTGGAGATGCTCTGAGTCCCAAATTTTACATTACTTAGAGAGGTATTTGAAAAAGATAATGTACCTTATCTTTTATAATTCAAAAATTTATGCTAATTTTATATCTACAGTCAACTCCCTTTATAGAAGCATATGATACAACAACAGTTTCATTGTAACAAGCAACTTTGATCGGAACAAAACTTTTCTATTTACAACTACAATACTTGTTATAACACTCATTATCCACCCTTTTGATGATAACAGCCACTCAAAATAGGAGCCTCTATGTATAACAAGCAGAAAAAACCAAGGATGTTGTAAAGGGAGTTGACCATGTATTCAATTGAAATGAGAGAAAGGCGACCAATATTTATAGTGTGTAATGCATACTCAATTTTCACTCTCCACTATAAATGACTAAAATTATTTTGACTTGAGTTCTAAGACCTTGAAACTCTTTCCAATTTTATTTTTTATGTTGGCTTTCTTCAAATTAAAATTTCTTTTCTCTTCTTCTCCTTTGACATCTTTCTAAATGACATATGTTTTTTTGGTAAAGGTGTTGAGATTATGGATCTTTGAAGAATTTATGCAAGAAGAACAAGGCCTAAATATGTAGGAAATAAGCTACATGCTCATGGGAAGGCCATTTTTACACACGTTTCTCATTGCACCAAAATGTTGCTGATAGAAACATTTCTAATTATGAAATGCTTGCCATAAAACCATAGAATGACTGTTCATATTTTTGGACATCCAATTTACATGCCTTATTGTAGTTTGTATTCTTGAAGGATCTTCTTAAACTTATCTAAAAGCACATGGATTGGATCTGCATTCATTTTTTGTAGTCTTATAGTATACATTTATAGCATATATTTAGCGGCTTTTATATACAGTCTCTTTGCTAGCCACGATACTATATAATGAAGGTTAGATGAGAGAAACCTCAATCAAGTCGTGTGGCTTTCTAAATTCTAACTTTGATTGACAATAGAAACTTTCTTGGCAATCCTCATTGTTTTTACCTAAAAAATGAGTAGAAATTATGGATTTTTTTTTCAAATTTGTTTTTCTAATCACCACCAAAATTGATGCAAGCATTGGTGAGCTACAATGATTCTTATAAAGTGGGGTTGAGATGAAATGTATCTTCATTGTAGATGATGTTATGCACAATCTATTACACTCGTGGATTCAATGAAGACCTTGTGAGTTCATTGTCCTTTCAGGGTTAACAACGTTCCTATGGCGAAAATAAGACATCTCTCAAACTAGGACTTACTAGGTGGAACTTACAATGGCGACCAAAAGTGTGCGGACAATCAAGCATTGCTCCAACATGTATTGACTGTAGTTTAGTTAGTGGGTTTGTAAAAGATTTTTTGGGCGAGCTTTAGTTGGTACACCACATGGCACCTAATTAACATTGACTCCCTCGAAATTCGCCACTTGAAGCGATTATACATGCAAAAATCATGAAGGGGTGTGTACAACTTAACATGCACATAAGTTGTACACACCACAATCATCTAATTACAAGTGCACTTGAGAGGCTTTTTATTTTGGATTTTTTTGGTCAAATTTGAAGAGGCCTTTGGTGATTTGCTATGGCTTCTAGAAGGTCTGGGAATCAAAGTAGGGCAATTCTTGAGATGTATAAGCGAGGGAACTCGTGCGGCTTGATTGCAACAGTTTTGGGCATTCCTCAAAGCGCTTCTTCTGACATAGTGCGAAAGTTTTTTGATAGAGAGAGCCTAATAGACAAAACCTCACCTTGAAGACCTAGATTTTTTCATGAACGTGGTGACCATGACATTATAAGGAGATTAAATGATCCAAATATTAGTACAACGGCAGCTACATGAAGAGTGATATGAGGGCATGCGATTAAGTGATAATACGGTTAATAGAAGTCTTTGGAGGCAAGGGTTGAGAGCATGTGTAAAGACCAAGAAGCCTTTTTTGACAAAGAAACATTGAGCACGTCGTTTGCAGTGGAAAAAGAAGTGCAAGCATGCAGATTGGGAGTATTGGCCTCATATCATTTTTTTTGACAAGTCCAAATTCAATCTTTTTGGCTCAGATGGGCGTCAATATTGTTGGAGAAAGAGTGGAAAACGTCTCTTAGATCAGCATGTGCAATCTACAGTTAAACATGGAGGAGAAAACATAATGGTTTGGGGTTGTATGTGTTGAGAAGGAGCTAGCAAGCTTCATCCAATTGAAGGGAAGATGGATAAATATGTATATTGCAACATTTTAGATATAGAGCTTATGGACACTATACAAATGCAAGGTTTAGAAGAGGATGAGGTTATTTTCCAACATGACAATGATCCAAAGCATACTGCACATTATGTTGTAAATTGGTTGCGTGCTCAAAAATTTCAACTTATTGGACAGCCTCCAGAATCACATGACCTCAATCTAATATAACATTTTTGAAATGAAGTAGATCGTTGTCTTAGAAGGTCTAAGAGTAAATCCACTAATAAAAGCAACTTGTGGAAGAAGATCCAAAAAAATTGGTACAATATAGAGCCTGATGATGTTAGGAAGTTGATATGCTATGTGCTTCAAAGAACTCTTGATGTCTACCAAGCAAGAGGTGGCTACACACATTGATAGTGGTTGTGAGTGCTTATAAATTGAAGCATTGTGTTGTAAAGGTGTTTAGTAATCTTAGTCTTGTTTTCTACAGTTAATATGCAATAAAAATGAGTTTGGCCATAAAGAGTTGTACAGGCTTGTTGCACATTTGAATTATTGTGTATTTTTCTAGTTCATATTTTCATTGAAGACTTTGTGCGGTATGCTTGTTGCAACTATAAGTGCTTGTAGTTGTGTTCTTTCTATTTTTTGAAAGTTTATGTAGATTTAATAGCTGATTTTCTAAAAAAGCTCCTCATGTACAACTATTTCTGGTTGCCACTCTAGATAAAAAGTGTATGGATGTTAGAGCCCCAAGTAGGTTATATAATCCATCAATTTATCTCAAAGGTGAGAGTCTAGTGATTCCTAATCATTCTAAAATTAGCTGAAAATCCATAAGAAAATCGGGTTGATAACAATACACATGTAAAAGTTGAAAAAAATAATGAAATTTAGCTAGAATGTTGACAAGCATAATAACTATGTAGCCACCTTTTGAGATGATATCCATGCGTATTGTGTAGGTATATCATGGGTATCATCTAGGTATATTGTGGATATTGCAAGGTATGGCCTAGATACCTCCACATATTATGTATTGAATAGCTTCTTTAATCCTTAAAGGACAATTTGTACCAACCGGGTACGAATCAGTTTTGGGCAGGTTCCTATAAATCCATTTTTGAAGAGAACTTCTGAAAACTTTTAGTGAGAATAAGAATACAGGTTATCTTTGCGAGGTTCTTTTATTAAAAAAATTGGACTTGTAGGGAAAAGTTATGGTGCTTCAAATTTAAAAAGCATGTTCTTTTTGGCAGCTGGGAAGGGTACTATGAAGATGAATAGTGCTATTGTAGACTTGACAATTGTGTTTTTTTGAGGCAGGAAGTAGTGAAGGAAAGTTCTTGGCAACCTTCATTGTTTTCACTTAAAAACTCATAGAAATTAAGGATTTTACTTTTTGGTTTTTGATTTTTTATTATTAGAAACCATTATATTTTTTGCTTTGATTTTTATTGTTTAAAAAAAAATCTATTCAAATTTACAATTTTAGATACAACACCTTTTAATTTATTAAAAACTAAAATTGCTTTCCTAGGTTAAGGGCCACTTTCTATACCCCTAGTCGTTGCACATCCATTTTTCTTATTGTAAACACCTCCTTTACATATGGTTTTTGGTGTGCAATGACCTAACACAAGGTAGAACATAGATCCATTGATTTTATGCAATAAGCAATGGAAACATATGCCATTATCTTGAGTCAAAGTTTGTTGAACCTGTCCAGGCATTGCAGAAAAAAACAAATTTTCACTCTTCAAATGCAATAATCTTTCAATCTGTATGGTCAAAGCTTACAAAAGTTTTAGGGTGTCTTCTTGTAGCCGTTAGCTTGAAGATCCAACGGCTGAAAATAGTAAAAAGATGTTTGAATAAGTCTAATAATATCTCATCTCAATGTGGCAGTTTTGGGGTGGTTTTGGTGAAGCACAGGGCCCAACTGCAAGTTGCAGCATTTCTACTATTTGTCAAAAATTGATTCTGGGATCGCTGTGAGAGTCCAGTCAAAGCTAGTTCCTCCACCGAATGAATCATTGCGCCTTCAATAACATATCACCTCTTGTGCCAAAAAAAATACATTAAAATAAAACAAAACATAACATATCACCTCTTTTTACTGGTGTCTGTGAGTTGCAGGGCCCGGCCCTCAGGTTATGATAGCCAAACCCGTGGAGTCTGCCACAACCCAGAGCCTCCTTTCGAATCTCCCCGACAACTCATCTTCAATTACTATGACAATTTTTATGACAATTTCTATGACAATTTCTATCATCAAATTATTATTCTCCTCCTTGTGTGTACTATGGGCTACACACTAATGCCTGCACTTGGTAACGTAATGAGGATGACTTACAAAGATTGCGTTCAACTCCACTCTTTTGTCAATGAATTTTGCCCCTCCCTTTCGAAGAAGAAAAGGAAGGCTCAACATGCGCACCAATTGTGTTAATTAGAATGTTCTATTTTGTATGAACTATCATTTGCTATTATCATGTCCTATTTTTTTTTTATAAACTAGTATGTATTTTGCAGCTCTATGTGTGTAATCATTTGTCTTCTCAAACCATCTTTTTATTATTGCAAATTTTCTACAAAATGTACCATGCCAAGGGTAAACTTCCATGGAACCACCACCCAAATAAAGAATGTTATGAAACAAATGATACTCACTCACCCAAAATTAATATCTTTGCAATTGTATCTTGATCTATTTGAGCTGAACACCTATTACCATATGCATTAATCAATTTTGCACCTCCCTACCAAATTATTTATTTTTCCTTTTTTCCAGTGGTTCAGACACAATGGGTATCACCTATGCATCATATGGGTATTTTCTAGACACTAAATAGATATCACCTAGACCAATCTCTTGAAATTTCCAATTTTTTTGGACATTCTCCATTGTGAATTTCTCATGTACAAAACCGACCAATGCGTAAGATAGACAACATATGATAGATACAAATCTACATAGAGGGGTTTATTATAGGTTGATTTTTACCATATTCCACGCACTATTTGCAAGGTGATGAACTTAGCATGTAAACTTGTGTACATGTCGATATCGGTGAAGGCAACCAAATCAATGCATGCGGAGATTTGGCAGCCGGTGTGAAGTCACTTGAATAAAACGAGCAAATGACCGATTAGAATTCTTGTTGTTTTCTGCTGAAACCTGAAGGACACATGAGATACTTGGTTCCTATTTAGATGACATGCATGGCTAATTTTGTTGCCTCATCCGGTTATTTGATAATTACCGGGTATCTTGGAAACCTCTGCGAAGGGAAGGGGAAGGAAAGTACAAATGCTGGGGTGGTAGGGCCCAAGGAAATCTCAAGCCCTGCAGATCGTCTGGGAAGAGATAAAAGTTGCTATGGACATTATTTATGTAAGTTTTATTGTTCTAGACATAGGCCTCATCATAGACCTCACTCCCATGAAGGAGGTTGATCTACTCCCCTACTTCATAGTAGGCAAGTCGTGTGTTTTCAATTGGTATCTGTAATCAATGATCGCACCAAATATCATGGTGATTGAGCTGAGTAGTAGCGAGTACTGCCACAAAGCAATGAAGATTATCACTGCATTCTCGATGTCCTTTTGCCATTGCACGAATCTGGTGTTGTCCATTGTCATTATACGCTTGCAACTCTACCTTATCTTCTTCAGTCTTTTGGTGTTCCGGTGGTTATCATACTGATTTAATTCTCATGAATGCTCATTGCACCCTGCAGACCTACAGCCACTCATTTACAGCCTTAGTTGTAGGACGGACTACCTGTAGGCAAGTCTCATGTTCGGCTTCAATGAATTTGAAAAAGGTGTGTGGAATAAATTGGAAACTTATTATGTGAAAATGCTGAGATTGAAAAAAAATAAAAAAAATAACGAAGGGGGTGTGGGCTTGGAAAAGCCTTGGCCTTTGGTAGTAAATGCATTAGGCTTCCATGCTCAGACCTACATCCCATGTACTGGAAGCCCCCCATAACCAACAAAAACCCATAGCCAACGCCTATAAAATTGGGGTATATCCAACCCTCTTCCATTCCATTACCACCAACTCAGTTCCAAATGGAGGTTTTCTATTAGTCAAGACCCATACTTTTGGTCGTTGGTTACAGGGGGTACCTACTGCTGGCCACCCACTAAACATGGCTGCACAATTTGAAAATTTATAACTAATTCAGTTTTCATCGAAAAAATATGAAATCACTTGAGTTGGAATTGTAATTCTATTGGTTGTCACAGAAAAGTAATCGTATAATTATCTCCTCTCTCCATATATGCATATTCCTTAACTTGTCGGTTTTACGGGGGCTTACCTTACACAAACTATGATGCAAAATTGAGCACCATGATCCTATTGACCGTGATTTTATGACATTTACTCTAGTGGTTTTAACCCGTGAGGTACCGTGACATTTTCACACCATAAACACTTCAAAATTGTTGGATTCTAGTGCAATGAATAAAGAAGGAAACAAATACTCTTATTTTCTAGTATTGACCGTAGGATCTCATTAAGACTTATTTAGGAACATATTTACAAAATTTTAGAACCATGGGTTGAAAAATTACACTATTTGAAGCCAAGCAATGGTTCATGTTCTTTCCTGCGTTGAGAGGATCAACAGAATCTGACTTCACTTGGTGTCAAATTTTTAGACTACACAAGGTCTAAATTCATTACCATCATGTTAAGCATGATGTTGGTTCCTTATACACCAAAATTAGAGGTAGAAGAGAATGCATCATATTCAAAACAATTGTGTAAAAAGCGGAGGTTCAAAAATTGCCAATTCACGTTTTAGTTTTTTGTGAACTTTATATGTTTTGGATTGATAGTCCAAATGGTCGATAAGAAGGTTTACACCACATATTGTTGTGGAAAAATTAAGAAGTAATAAAATATGAAGATCTCTAAAATTTATATGGAGAAGAAGAAGATTTTTTTGGTACCTTGCCCGACAATGTGTGACAATGTGTAAAAATGTATGACTTGGGTTAATATGCTATTTTTCACTATTTTTTATAATTTTGACAATATGAAGGGAAATAATATTTCTTGCAAGTGTTGAAAATCTCACTTTCAATAGAGTGTCCTAGCAAAAAAATTGGAGGTGCCCGATATGCCCACTCTTCCCATTTGAAATTAAAAGCCATATAACTTTTTCATGAAATGTCGGATTTAGGAAAAAAATTGCTCTCTCATTGAGGTCTTACTATTGCCCTTTTATAATAATAATTTTGAATGTTTGAAATTGACTCCATAGGAACCAGACCAAACTTTCCAAAAGCCCATTTTCGACACTTGCTCATTTAGGGGTTAAAGTAGGGCAACCACCTATAAGGTAGCCACCAATAAGGTTGTGATGACTTGTACTCTAGTGGGGTTGTAGGATCACATTATTGTAGAGTGGTTAAGTAATATTGTTTTCAACATCTCCAAAGTTTAATTCGTGACGTTTAAGGGAGCGGTTTTAGGGAGTGGTGGCCTTTACACTATCACGGTTTGTAGTGGACATAAGGCAAATTTTATGACAAAGAAATGGATCACGACTTATTTTACACTTTGAAGATTTGCAACTATTTCAACACTCGAAGTTTAAATCTCGGAAAAATTGCAAAAATCATGATGCTTGATCTTTATTACAAAAAAAAAGAAAACCTCTCATGCATCTTTGCTATGAATAGGTCAGGGAGCTTCAAACACAAAATTAAACATAGACGTAGAACTCCAAGGTTTGAATCTACTAAGATAAGCCCCCCCTAACCAACCAAATTCCATATCCAATGCCTATAAACTTGGGGTATTCCAACCCACTTCCATCCTATTACCACCCATTCAGCTCTAAATGAGGGTTTGCTACTAGTTAAGACCTTTTACTTTTGGTTGACGCTTATGGAGGGTACCTATTGGTGGCCACCCACTAAATATGGCACCATACTTTGAGAATTCATGATTAATTCAATTTTCATTGGAAAATAAGAAATAACTTGGATTGAACTTGTAATTCTTTTCGCTATCGCTTAAAAAATTACTGTAAGATTATTTGCTCTCTCCATATATGCACATTGCATAACCTATTGGTTATTGGGGGAGGCCTTTCCTTCGTGGTACCATAGTGATAGTGCTCAAGTGAGTGCACCCACTTTTGAAAGCACCGCTCATACAAAAAGCTCTTGAGTGTGTACACTCTATGGCTAAACATTCCTACAAAAGCATCCAAATGGATAATATTTAATATGTTTTTGAGCTTGTACTTTAGAAACGTAAATAAAGTGAAAGCTCTCTTAAACCAAGACCCCACAATGGGCACAAATGCAAAAAGATGTTGAACGGATCTCCTTATTGACCCTGGTCGAGCATTGCATCAAACCTCGGCCTCGAGTGGGTCCAATTTTAGGGCCCTGCCCGTTTTAGGATGCTAGAGACTTTTTATGGATTTTTTGGGGCTAATTTTGGGGCCTGCGGCCTAAAATTACTCTCCGTGCCCCCCCTTGATCAAGTAGGGCCCCCCTCCAACATAAAAATAGGGGCCGGTTTTGTCCCTACCCTCCCCCACCCTTCCAAGCCTAAGGCTTCGTGCAACGCTCGACCGAGGTATTTAGGCAAATCCTTGCTGAACCTCCCCATTGCAGATTTTTTTACCACATCGAAGGATGTTGGGACAACACAACCTGGCCTTTCCATGAGAAGTTGGTGTGGAGCTTGCAGGCAAAACAAGAAGTGTTGTCTACATCTGATGGGACATGGGAGCTAATAAGTTTAATAAAAATGTAGATCATACACTCTTGTGGCGATACATGGTGGGGAGAAGTCTTGGCAGGGTCCCATGTCAGCAATGTTGTAACAACCTAATGTATACCAGCCGATGACCGCTAGATTAATCATTGTGCATATTGGAGAACCCAAATTATTATTCATTTATTTTTCAATGCTAGACAATAGAATTACAATATCAACCCAAGTGATTTCATAGTTTTTTTTTTATGAAAATTGAATTAGTTATGAATTTTCAAAGTTTGTTGCCACTTAAGCCCAATTATGCCACTAGGTACCCCCTATGGGGGCGAGCCTAAAGTCAGGGGACTTGACCAATAGTAAGCCTTCATTTGGAGCTGACAAAGAGTGACTGGGTGGTAATGAGGTGAATATGGGGTGGAATTGAGACCAAATATAATGTGGTGGTGTTAGGAAGGTGGTGGTCATGGGAGGGTACATCTTTACGAGCCCCACATCCATCACAACACCGCGTTTCACGCTGTGGGACATCCCGTGCCCAGCACTGGAGGTGCTATGATAATGAAAGCATAAAACTGTTGTTTTGTGTGCCCTCACGTATGAATAAATATCCAATAAAATTAAACAATCCTTCAAAACTTGTACAATGGAGTGACAGTCAAAATAGCGTTTTTGCGTTTCTAGAAAAAAAAAATCAGTGCTGCCAACTTTGACAACCTTATGAGGGCTGAAAATTGGTAATTCACCATGAAATTTTGGGCACGAGATCATATCTATGTTGAAAACATGTGTGTCAAATCTCAAGGCGAGAAGATGAATACAAAAAAAAATCAAAAAATCTACCAGCATATATAGCTATGAGAAATGTTTCAGAGGTGCCAACTTTGACACCCTCCCAAGGATTGAAAAACATTTTTTAACCCATGGAATTTTGGTCATGAGACCATATCTATGTTGATTACATGTGTGAAAATTTTCAAGGCCAAATATCTACATGATAATTGATTTTTGAAATCTACCAACATGTGTAGTTGTGAGAAACATTTAACTGTTGCCGGATTTGACACCCTCTCAAGAATTGAATTTTTTAGTTTTTGCCCATGAAATTTTTTACATGAGACCATCTCTATGATGATTACGTCTGTGCTTAATTTCAATTCCAAAAGATCCACAAAAGGAATCAAAAAGTCCAAAAATCTACCAACATGTGTAGTTGTGAGAAACAATAAGGGAAACCGTCTCACTATTGCCAACTTTGGCACCTCCCTTCAGGCTATTCTTTTTTTGAGCTTACCATGAGATTTTTGACACGAGATTGTCTCTGTGTTGGTAACATGTGAGTCAATTTCCAAGGCCAGAAGACAAACAAAAAAAATACATTTAAAATCTACCAACATGTGTAACTATGAGAAACAATTTTGAAAATCTTTTCTTTTTATTTATCTTCTGGCCTTGGAACTTGACATAAATGTTATCAACATAGAGATGATATTGTGCCAAAAATTTCATGGTAAATTACTAAATTTTCAGCCCTAGGGAGGGTGTCAAAGTTGACACTAGCAAATGGCTCACAACTACACATGTTGATAGATTTCAATTATGTTTTTAAATGTATATCTTTTGGGCTTGAAATTTGGCACACATGTTATTAACATAAAGAAAATCTTGTGCCAAAAATATCATGGAAAATTAACACTTTTTTAGTTCTCAAGAGGGTATCAAAGGGCCAAGGCGAATTGACCCCCCTCATTGGGAGGTTAGTGGATGGAAGGAGGTGGACAAGGTCATCCCCTCCTCGTTCCCTTGCCCATTCCCGCAGCCCTGTTCTCCTACTCGTTCCGCCAGCTTCATTCAAACTCAAAACCCTAAACACCACTTATAAACCCTAAACTCCATAGGGTGAATCCTAACTCTTAAACCCAGAACCCTAAAACCCTCCCGACGGTTCTCTAAACTCTAAAACTAGGTTATAGGGGGAACAAGGAGGGAAATGGTCCTTGTCCACCTCCGTCCATCCACTGATCTTCCAATGAGGGGTCAATTTGCCCTGGCCGTGTCAAAGTTGGCAGAAGTGAAATTTATAAATGCTAAAATGTCATTTGGAGTATCACCCGCCTAGTACCTACAGTTCTAGTAACATAGTTCTCTCTCTTGAAGCACACCACTGAATCTCAACCATTGCGGCCCGACTTTTGAGGAGTGACCCTCTCGGAATGAGAGGCTCGCTCTCCTGGAGTTAGGCCGCAATGGCGCCTAACTTTTAAATTTTAATGGCGCAAAATCTGAGGTGCATTGGGCAGCGTTGGCATGAACAGAGGGAGGCATGGACATGGCAGCTATAATGAAAGAGGCCAGAGAACAGCACATGAGGTTTTGGGATCAGTGAACACATTCTTGTGGCAACAGCAGGGTCAACACTTCATAACATTCAAACTACTAGAATGGTGGTCTGAGATGATCACTGACTATATCAGCAATTTATACCAAAGGTAGTCACTGCTTGGTATACTCTTTGGTCATACCATGTTTAAGGTAAGCCCCCCTATAACAGACAAGTTAAGGAATCTCCATACATGGAGAAAGGAGAAATTATACTATCATTTTTCAGTGATAGCCAATAGAATTACAATTCTAACCCAAGTGATTTCATATTTTTTCAATGAAAACTGAATTTGTTATGAATTTTCAAACTGTACAACCATGTTTAGTGGGTGGCCAGCAATAGGTACCCCCACAACCAACAACCAAAAGTAAGGGTCTTAACTAATTGAAAATCTCCATTTGGAGCTCAGTTGGTGGTAATAGGATGGAAGAGGGTTGGATATACCCCAATTTTATGAGGGTTGGATATACCCCAATTTTATAGGCGTTGGCTATGGTTTTTGTTGGTTATGGAGAGGCTTACCTTATTGGGATTTCATTAGTTGGATAAAACTTCACCTTTTTGATTGTGGCAAATAGGTTCTTCTCTAGATTCTATTTCTATTGAAGGCCATCTTTGAATGAAGTTGAGTGATTCAATGGAGTCCAAAGTTTTATTTCTTTTCCTTTTTTTGGTAAGGTTATGTCTTCCACCACGACCATGTCCTTAGAAAGTAAGGGAGCAAATTAGAAAAGGAAGAAGAACTACGAGGGTCCTACCAAAAAGAATAAGCTGCAAAGTCCATCAAATCACCCCTCCTTCTTGTGTTCACGGCTAGCAAAAGATGACATTTACTTGAAATCAAATCTACGGGACAACTTAGTTATGTCTCATAGTGTCCACCATTATAAAAGAGAAGGTTTATCTAGCTAACGAATGATGTGCTTTGGACAACTGGTAATTAATGTTGTCTTGTTAGGAACTTGCATGAAGGTTAGTTATAGACTGTAGTGATGTTTCACCTCTTTAATCCCAAAAGGACCAAAGTGTCCCCTTCAAAGACAATTTTTTTCTACTTTGACTACAATTATTTTTCAATTCTTAGTACTTATCGTCAAAATTTACAATATTCATACCACATCATCTCATGTAAATCTAGAAGAAGATCATATAGCTACATTCTCTAACAGCGAATCTTTGAAGTTTTTAATCAATGTAGTATGGATTTCTCTACAATGCCTTGGCCCTGTAGGGGTTAACCTTTAACCCTTTAGTGCCCAGGTCATGTTTCTCCAAAACCAAGATATGTGCTGGAGATATTTGTCTTGTGTTCCTAGCTTTTCCATGAGTTCTATAACTCCAAATCATGATTTGATTATTTGTAGAGTGCTCAAGTAATGTGTTTGCAAATGTGGACTTCAAATTTCACAACGTAATACCTCATGGATTTCATGCAAATTGACTTTTAACACCTCTAGAGTCCCATTTTGGGTCTTGTGGGCACTAAAGGGTTGAAAGTCAGAAGGTGCTGCTGGTGGTCACAGTATTCTTCATGACATATGGTGTTGTATATGAACATGATAAGGTTGAGATATTGAAATGGCCTCCAAATGAAAGATGTCAGTTGAAGCATCTTTAACCCCTAAAGGACCAGAGTCTCCTTTGGGGGGATTCCTTGATTTTTGGGCAGGTTCCTAAAATTCGAAAAAAAATCAATTTTCTCTGAAATTTTCATTCTAGATTACCTTTGATAAGAGCTTCGTGGACATATTTTTATTTTATTTTTTGGAATTGTGGTTTGAAAGTTAGTACCACTTATAGTTTTTGAGGGAAATTGTCAAGGAACTTTAGGGGTTAATCCAAAAGTGTACTAAGTCTTTGCTAAACTTCAATAAATTTTCTACATTCTACAGAGTAAAATACGTGCCTGTATATACGATTCCCACCTGGCGTTCAAGGGGGAACCAAAATAAAACACATGCATACACACTGCCATGCATGCAGCACTGAAAGTTGCAGGGCTACTATTTAGAAAAATATGAGTTAATTCACTGAGGCTTTTGTAGTTTCCAAGGCGGGTGCAGAATTCTGAAGCAGGAGTCAATCAGCAACTGATCAATGCACCTAAGCATGCATGCTCCGCATGATCCAAGGCTCTCTGATCCTCCCACCAGATCTTGTTCACCGGTTTTCTGTGTGTAAGTGTGCACCTTCCCACGTTCACTGTTCAAAATATGTCTGCGTGATATCCCGTGAGAAATGCAAGTTAGAAATAAGAAATGTAAGTTAGAAATAAGAAATGTAAGTTAGAAATAAGAAATGTAAGTTAGAAATAAGAAATGTAAGTTAGAAATAAGAAATGTGAATAGAGTCGTAAAATGCTTGGTATCTTTCATGCGCCCCAAGTTTACCAATAAGTCAAATATCACATGTTATTTTGGACGTGTAATGTATGATCTTCCCACATGCGGACCATCAGAAGCTCTCGGCCATCGTAAGGGTGATATCTCTGCTAGATTTTATCCTTACTGAGATTACTAGGACTACGTGAGGTTGCAAATATGTCATTAATTCCAGGACCATCAAGTTATTGTAGATGCAAATTAGCCTACTTTGAGTCCATTGGTCCATATACTCCATAATATCTATGGTACCTCTTCTTACCACTGCCAAGCATCTGTGAGTTAGAAGACAAGGATTAGAGCTCACAACAATAGATTCAATCATCAACTTGTTACAAAGACCCGCATCAAGTCTCCAATAGATAACAAGCTTGACTCCCTTCATTCTCGAACAGGCTCATAGTCGCTTGCATTGCTGGCGTCTAGGAAACATGAAAGATTTTGGCCGGGAGAGAGTCATGTGCCCATATCTTCCTCACTAACTAGTACTATGGTTTGATAGGTTAGTACACACCATTACCTTGTCTGCTTTTGAATATGCTTCACTTCTCCAATACCTCTAAAAATTGGTGTACAAGGAACTAACATCACATACATAATAATGATATGAAATCTTTAAGATCTGTGAACTTTTGTAAGATCTCGAATTCAACACCATGTGAAGTGTGTTTGCTAATCCTTTAAATGCAGGGAAGAAGTTGTATCTTTTTCTTCACTTCAAACTCTAATATACGTGCGTTCAGTCAAAGATGATGAAAATTGATGACCATGTGGTTTTAGTAATATACCATGGATAAACCTCTAGTTCGGCTTAAAATAATTAGAAAAGTCCATGCCGAATTAAGTGAAAAATAATTTTTTGAAAATGCCGAATTTATTGGAAATGTATATTTACAGATTTTGTCACATAGAGAGACATCAAAGGGGATTAAGGCATGGAAAGGTCTTCATTCATGGCCTCTCATGCATGAACTCTTGGGTTTGGAATCCGAAGGTCTTGAGTTCAATCGCCATGGACATCAGAGTAGGTAGAATACAATAGTTTATGACTTCTTGCCGAAAACTACATTATTATTATTTTGAATGTCGAATGTCATTTTTTCACTTTAATTAATTATTTGCCATTAAAGTGCCGAACCAGAGGTTCACCTACGGTAGATTGACCCTTAAAGACGAAGTGACGTGTTTCTGGTCATCTTTGCAAATTTTGGCATGTAGGCGGCGGAAAGATTTTGATGTGAGAATCTTTTTCTCGGCTACATGCCAAAATTTGTGGTGTTGACCAGAAATGGGTTGCTTGATCTTAAAGGATTAAGATCTTACTATTGGAGATGGGAATTGAGACTTTATTTTTCATTTGTACTCTTTGTACTAAAATGAGCAGTTTTGAATTGTGTTAGATGAGAAATAATTGATAAAAAAATTTAGGGGTCATGAGTTAACATTACTTGTAGTAAAGTTGATGGTTTCATGGGAATGATGCTCTCAACCAAAACTTCTCGGAAGCTTGAATTATGCAAATAGATCCAAAGATTCTAATATCAACAAAAGTATAACAAAAGGCAGGGTTTTGGATTTCAGAAGGTGATCTTACATACTAGTAATAAGGAATAAGGAGACACAAAATTATGATAACTAACTTAACCCTTAAGACCCAACAACCATTTTTGAGTCATTTAGGCATGTTAACCCGTGTAGCAAGTGCCACGTCCATGGAAAAATTGAATTACTTAATGGCAGAGCAAGATGAGCACGTACATGGACCGGCGCCACCAAAATTGATGCAGGCATTGGCAAACTACAATGATTTCCATGAAGTGGGTTTGCAATGAAATATATCCAATGTATAAATGATGTTCTACATACTCTAGACGCTCATAAATTATCCTAGGCTTTGGGAGCTTGTAGGCCTGACCACATGACAAAAGAAACTGAGCACAGCTGGTGCGCATCTGAGAGGTTTTAAGAGCAATATCTATCCAAAGTTTATTCCTCAGCGCAAGAATTTGAAACCTACAAGAGAAGAAGAGAAATTCCAATCTCCAATGGAGGCTGGCCGGCATGCATAGTGTCTGTTTGTTCCACCACTAAATGGATGCCCACCAAACAAAGGATTAGTAGCAAGGAACTACTTCCCCCTCTTAACACTATAATCGTTCCTGCATAATTACAGCACATGAACTCTAGCTGCATGAAATTCAAAGCCAACTTTCAAACCACAATAATGAAATAACTAAAATTCACAGAAAAGAAATACTCAAGCAAGGATATGATTTTCGGGACACTTCAGACTACATTGGAGGATACCATGGAAGAGTACCTTCACGAAGGGATTTGGAAGAAGAACCTTAAAACATAAAACATAATCCTAAAACAGATCCTAAAACATAAACGTCTGTGAATTTGTCAAGACACCAACTGAAGCTACAAAAGAAAGGACCAGAACGTGAGATTCTATCCACAATTACAAACACATGATATGTTTTGCAAGAAAAGAAGACAAATATTTCATATAAAATTACAACAGAAACTACTCACAGCGATCTACTGCTTCAAACCAAGGGATTCTGATGGCATGAGCAAGGAATTGCAGGATCCTACGCATTTGCGCAAAGGCCTTCTTCTAAAGTGATATGAACTAACGAGAGAGTTGAGAATGAGATCTTACACTGCTGTGATCGATTCCTTACGCAATACTTTCCGCTTCCTCTCGACATCGCTCTTTTTCCTCTTCTTCGTCGACTTCTCTGCTTGTACTTCGACATCCATCTTCTTTGCCGATTTCTTCGCGGTCTTGTTAACCTCAAGCACCGTCGGCAATTCGATCTTCAATGGCATGACAGGAAGCGACTGATAGAGAGGCAGCGCGGCGGACTCCAACGTCTTCAGGAAATACGCTCGAATGTTGCTCCACTTGTTCGGCACCTGGTCCGCCACGCCCTCCACCACCGCCTTCACATTCTCCACAATCTCCTCCCGTGGCTGCGAAACCCTAGCGACCTTGACGACACTGCACGTCCCGCCGCTCAAGTACACGGACGTCGAGTTCAGAGCCGCCGTAATCTGCCCCGTCCACTGCGCGCGCGTGAGGTCCACAGGCACGGGATGCTTCTTCTTCTTGTAAAAAGCCTTCCCGAGCAGCTTCGGGAGCTCCCCGAGAATGCGATCGTCCGCCAGAAAGACGTCATACGAGCCGCAGAGCTTCCGCTTCGCCTCGAACGCGAAGTAGTCCGTCTTCAGCTTCGACAGCGATATCACTTTGGCGATACGCAGCCCTTCCGTGGCGATCCGCTCCTTCGCCACCTGCTTGGTCAGCTTCACCTTCGCGTGCTCCCGGTCGCTGACGATGAGACAAACCTCGTGGTTGCTCAAGCTGTAGAGCGGGAACGGGAGCGGCACCTTGTACGCGTTCGTCCGGGCGCTCTCCGCCACCTTGTTCATTCCCACCACCACGTACACCAACTGATCGTCCTCCAGCAGCTGCGCCTTCTCCCGCTGCTTCTGCGTCGCGCTCCACTTCAGAAGCGCGTCCACGGCCTTCTCCACCTGCGCTGCATCCACCTTCCCGCTCCCCTGCGGCCGGCTTCCTCTGTCTGTGTCCATCGTCTCCGCCATCACAGCGCTTCACTGAAAACAGCCTTAAACCCTCTCAAGCTCACTTCCCTTTCGGGTGTAAGGGTTTAAGGCGGTTTTGCCCCTTAAGGGTTTTGCAGTGTGAAAAGGGATTGTCTCCGAGCGAGTGCGAAAAGGGATTTTTCCCGAGTAGGATTGAATTCCGATTGTTCGTGTGAAAAGGGATAGTTTCCGAGCATGAAAAAGAATTTTTCCTCGTTTTTGGGCGGGTATCAATTGAGGTTTCTCTATGAAGTCTAAATTCTTTAAATGTTACAGGTCGGGAGCAGAAAAATCATAACACATATAGTAGTATTACAACATATATAGCACTTATAAAATTTGATCACAATATTTAATAGGATTTATATTTTCATCCATTGGGCCAATTTCCATCCAATATTTTCACACTAGTATTCATCCAAAACCGTCACCGTAAATTCTAGATTTTGTGACGAGTTTTAATCCCCTTCATTACGTTTTGTTGCCCCTACTCCTAGTTGTTGCCCCATAATTTCTATGATTTTTTCAACTCTGACACTTATGGAAGTAAAATTAATGAAGTAGGGAGCGAGGCATCTAATAGCACATAAGATATATAACACTTAGTAGTGTAAGCTTTTTGGGAGCGTAATTTTCATAACATATATGAGATTATAACACTTAGAGAGGTAACAAATAAAGAGTTTAGACCGTAGATGATGGAATTATCAAACGTAAGTAGTTTAGACTATAGTTGATGCCATACAACTTTAAGAGATGGCTGGAAAGTTGGAGTGTGTTGCATGTAGTTTCTTTATTATACCAAAAGAATTGAATAGCTCATATAAAGACTATCATTTTTTTATTCAACCCACTTCTATGTTCTTTGAATGTGCCACAATACACATACGTATGACCACTTTGAATTTATTAAAAAAAATTCCAATGAAACCAGTAACCTTATTGTATTGTCTCTTCTTTTGTATTTGCCCTAGTAATTGGTTGATTCTCGAATACATATCAAGATTACAAGCTTCCAAATTTAGGTAACCACTCAACGCCCAAGCATCCACATATAGTCTCTCTATATCTTCCTATATAACTAGCGGTTGGCGCTTGCTTTGCAACGCATCGGTCCAACCACTTTAATGTAGTTTATAAAATTTCACCCACAGTCAATTTTCATCCGTAGTCTGTTTTTCATCTGCTGTGAAAATTTTCATCCGCAGTCTGATTTTCATCTACTGCAAAAATTTCATCCACACTCTATTTTCATCCACATCATGTTTTTCATTCGCTGCGATGATTTTCATTTGCCGCATAGGATTTCATCCGCACTAGATGAAAAATAAAAGTCAAACTCAAAGTCAAAATGAAAGTAAATGTAAAAATAAACGTAAAAGTAAAAGTACAACTGACTTTCGGAAGGGGCTTATGATTTTAGTAAAAGTATTGTCGGTTTCCACCACCAGGTAAACTTTCGGAAGGAGTTTACCTGGTGGTGGAAACCGACAATACTTGGCTGATACCCTTTCTTTTAGAAATCAACATGTGGCATTTATTTTTTATTTACATACCTAGGCAACCTAAGTCTCTCAAGCAAATAATAGGCATACGTTTTCTTAACTGGGGATTGTCCTTATCCTGTTGGAGACAATGGAGGTCCACTAGTATTTCTTTGTATTTTTTAAAAAGAGTGGGGATGAAGCCCGGTGATGACACGTGGCAGATACTCGACATGGATCTAACTAGGGATTAAACTTTACGCTTTTTTGGGGATATTTTTACTTTCATCTTTTACTTTGAAACTTGTATTTTATATGTTAACTTTAATATTATAAACTAAAGTAAAAGTGATAGTATATATATTTGTAGGCACCGAACCTTGATCTTTGTCGGCATTGAAGCGAGATATATTTTGACCGATCAAGCCTGCAACTAGTGGAGCTCCACTAAAATTGGGATTTAAGGATGGCCAGACGGACATCGTGGACTGATTTGCCCATGAACTGTTGCAAGAACGTGCTCCTTTGCATATCGTGGTCTGATGTTTGCCATCTCCGTGCGGTTAGCAAGCAATGGAACACGAACTTGAAGGATCTTGTATTCAAGCCAGGCTCCTGCTTGCTCACCGTGCCCCGGAGGTTGATGCCAACACATACTTCAACCAGGACGTGCATAGAACAAGGTCCATAGGAGTTTCTGGAAATTGCGACCAACAAAGTGTTCTGCGTGAACGACACCTTCATCACGCAAGCATTGCAAACTTTCAATGGAAGTAGACGCACAATGGCAGCCAACGGTGGACTTATTTATGCAATGTATGATGTTGCACATATTGTGTCCAATCCCATGATGTAGAACAAATACCACCAGATTCCGGCCCCATCTATATACGTTTCCAGTACCTACCATGTTGACATGGTGGTGGACGCTGTCACTCAGGGCTACAGAATCGTCCTCACAAGGTGCTACTAAGAGCTTTTTGAAGTCAATATGTACGATTCGACAAATAAGGCGTGGAGGCAAAGCTACGTTCTAAATGTCCTGTATATCTGCTACCGGAGCCTCATCCTTGTACGGCGTGTTGGTGTATTTCTATCTAGAGTATTACTAACGGCTCTACTCGTGGGACCAAAACATGGGCGTAGGGCGCCTCACCGATATCCCGTTGCCTCAAGTATCACCATGTGATCAGTCGAGTGAATTACGCCTCCAAGTGGTGGTGGCCTCGGGTCGCTTGTTCGTGGTGGGATACTCCACACAATTAGCTCCTGGAGCGACAATCACGGTGACAATTTGGAAGATTGCGGTGGTAGAGAAGACGGTAACCCAGGTCGCTCATCTGCCGAAGTTCACCAAGTATGATGCCAATAACTCAACTAATTACTCTATGGCCCTCGGTGCTCCAGTGTTGGCCGTTGGGTGCGGAGACTCCATCGTCGTGTCCAATTTTTGTGGCAGTCGTTGGAGGTGGGACATGTTGCACGATTCTTGGCACAAAAATGGAGCGATTCTTGCCGGTGGAGCTTCTCGCTACTTGCAACAGCTTCCTTATTGCCCCCTTTGACATTCAGATGGATGATGTTATCAGTTCATAGGTTTAAAATGATGTTGTTGTGAATTTCCTACCGCCCATGTAATCATATACATCAAGAAACACACTTAAGAACACTCTCTGCATTTACTCAATTGAATGCACAAATGCTTCTGAAGAGCTCTCTTCATAACTTCAACTATATTAAACACTCAATATAGTGTAGAGGGATTATTGATGTAGATCACTCACACTAATTTCCATCAAACCATGTGCATGCCAAGTTCTAATTGGGTATTTGTTCTCAAGCAAGTGTGTGTCAGTCAACAATTGCATGTAAATTTTCAATTACTGTAGGAAATTTCAAATAGTTTAGTCTACACAATATTCAGGGAACGGTGTAGTGAATCACTCCATGGCCTAAATATCCGACTGCTACATCGTTCCCTAAACTCTCAGAGCACACCTTTGTGCTTACACAACCTACAGCTAAACATACAGACACTAAAAGGAGACAGAAGGTCAAAGCCTAAGTAAACATAAAACATCCAACTAACGGATGAAAACTAATGAACGTCACGGAACTCAAGAGTTGTTTTGTTCATGAATACGTCACATTCGACGATGTTAATTAATCAGTTCTTGATAAACCCTGATTAATAACTTAAACCCTCTTGCTCTGAATCTATTCTTTCAGGGACAGCTTGCAGCAATTACAATGATCTTTTTAAAAATAATAATTTAATGACGTGTTTAGGAGCTCGTGAGTTTCAATGTTGTTGCGGTAGGTAGATCTCCTTCTTTAACCCTTAAACGTCAAAGCAGCCAGAAATTGGCTTCTCGGATGACATTGTTGGATGATAATCAACGTAAACAATTTCTTTTCATCCAATTTTTTTAGGAGAATTCTTGGTATGTTCAAGCATTAGATGATGATGAAAGTGGCCTCATTCAGGTAATCATGTTCTATCTAAGAAAGAAAATGCTTGTGACATGGATCTCTATACAGTGAAATTGAGAAACTTCTAGCTTTAGCTCTGGATCTGAATTCAAGCCATCAATATGATATTTTTTGAATTTGAGTCCAACTAATGAAATGAAGCTAATGATGTCTAGTTTCCATACCATTTTGAAAATTAAAAAAATACGTAAAATTGAATAAACTATTGCAATTTGAACTTGGACCTATAATCGTGGTTCTAATTTTAGCCAAACACGGAACTTTCATTTACACCACAAGTTTTGGCACTATAATGTTCACCTTTGGTGAAAATTTCAGAATTTTTTTAGGATAATTTGTATTTAATACGATTTTTCTTCACTTTTTCTTCAGAAAATCACAATAAATTCAAATTTCCACAAAAAAATCTGTGATTTTAGTGACATAATTGAGACATATGATCTCATCTCTGAAAAAAAATTAAAAAAAAATCCACTTATATTTGATGAGAAACTAGAGCATACAGTTGATTGAAAATTTGGATTGATGCCACAGTGATAGGCTCGGTTGTTTAAGGGTCAAAGAAGGTTTGTGTAGTTGATGCTTTATGTGCCCTCTATCTTGATGATGTTGTAGTTGGGCTTGGAGGTAGGTTATGTGGGTCACATAACCTAGAACACATGGAGTCCAACACATCAAATAGGCCCCCTCCAACATAAAATAGAGGCTCGTATTGTCCCTACCCTCCCCCATCCTTCCAACCCTGAGGCTTGGTGCAACGCTCAACCATGGTATTTAGGCAAATCCCACAACAAGGGCACAATAGTAGAGCTTTCTGTAAGTACTTGTGATCTTCGAGATGACTTGGTTCACACATCAATCGATGGGAATTTCTTCTTTGTTTTCTTCTTCTTCTCTTCTACTAAGGTAGAGGCACCCAATTTCGATCAATTGAGCCAGTTGGGGACTCAAATGACATTGTATGTCAAAAACATTTATGTAGAAAGATGCGGAATTAGGAATGAAACTCAACAAATATTTTTTAAAATTTAATCTCAAAGATTTAGAATTGATATCGAATTTAGAAGCCCAAAACCACCACAACCCATAATTAAACTACAGAGTAGGTAAGATTTGGTGCCCTCCTTTGCCCAATGCCAATAAGTGAGAGTGAGTAAAAATAGATAAGACATGCTATAAATAACCAACTCATGGACGTAGCCAATGCTTATTGGCCTTGTTCGACTTTCGAGGCAATGCCACCAATGAGAGCTCAATTGAGGTGTAGCAACCCAAAATTGCAGACTTCATGACTCAATGCCGATAATGACTAGGGTTTTCAGATTTTGAATTATCGGCTTTAGGTTGCTTCATGCACCATTTCATGCATATATTATTTTCATGCACCATTCCATGCATTCTCTATTGATCGGAATTGGATGGCCGATCGGAATTGGGTGCCTCTACCTTAGTTTAGATCTGTTACATCTGGCCGAGGTTTGTATATCTTAGCGTATCCATTTACTCTAACTTTTCCAAGTAAAACCATCTGCAGCGTATCAATTTTGGTTAACCCTTCTATGTCAATCAGACACCATATATATAGGTACATATCTATTCGATAGAGTAAAAAAATGTATTAAAGTTTAGCAAGACTTACACCTTTGGAGTGAAGATTCTTCAACCAACATCTTTCATTTGAAGGTCATTTCAATGTCTAAACCTTATCATGTTCAAATATGACACCATACATGTAGAATATTGTGTCCACGAGTGGCACCTTATGACGTTTAAGGATTAATGGAACTCTTTGGCAAAAATACCAAACTCATGCCCTCTTCATACCAAGAAGTAGGTTGCAAGCACTATAGTAACAACACACTAACTACCATGTGGTAAAAAATCTAGTTGGAATTCAGACGACCATGTTGTAATTCTAATATTTTAAAACCATGGAATGAAGTATCTACAGTAGTACAAATGAGAATGTTCACATTGATCATAGATACCTTATAGTTACTTACTACACTAAATTTTATGTTTAGTGTAGGGTGAAAGCACACTAGGATGTACCACTTTTGGGCAAAAACGGAGAATTCAATAAAAATTTGAAAAAAACGTTTAAATATTTTGGTTGGTTGGTGATAGAAGTAAACTTGATTCTACATGTAGACCTAATTTTTTGTTATTTAATTATTTTTACAAGGAATTTCTTGGGAATGCTAAACTTGAGAGGAGGGACATTGTGACACTAAACATTCCTAATTTTGAATTTAAATTTATTTTAACAATAAACTAACTATAAAAATGAGACCTACATGTACAATTTTGTTGATTTAATCTTCCAATCAAGAGAAGCGCAAAAAATATTTTTGATTTTTTATGGAATTCTCCATTTTTTTGGTGATTTTAGTAAATAAAACCAAATTTTGATTACAAATGGAAAATTTCCCTTGGACCCTATGATCCATTAGTAATGTCAATCATTCCTCCATATTCAATAATGTAATTTTCTTCATTTATGTACCCTAAAAATAAATAAGTGGTGATTTTTCTTAATTTTGTGACACTGACACCAAAAGTGGTACACCCTAGTGTGCTTTCACCTTGTAGTGGTACTTTATGAATTGAAAGTGCTATAACTCTTTACTTTCAAATAAGATCTTTACTAAGAGTACAACTATCCATACTACTTAAAGAGGGTGATCATTGTCAGCATGGTTGGTAAAAATCAATTCATCGAGAATAAAAATTCATAGCATTTATAAATCATATAAACATAAAGTCTAGAGTACTGGAGTAGTTAAGCTTGTGGATATCTCCACCACTACCTACTTTTTCTAGTACTATTCAGGGCATGCAACCAAATTATGGAGTATACCTTTATAAACACTCCACCACCTTCCTACCACTATAGATAACTTGTTTGCCAAGTAGGATGCCATGAAGAAGTGGTGGTTACCATCTCTTTGTGGTGTGAATCATCATATATAAGCCACTATCCTACCTTCACCACAAGCTCCTCGTGGGATTGGGGCATCACCCCTCTTCAACTCATCCCACACTTTGACACCCGCCTCTCACTCTCGTAATACTCTTCCAGTACCCGCTAATAGTGGTCACATATACTTGTACACACTAGCATATGCCTGCCTTGTCTACATACCCGCAGGATACCTATGTGATACTCGCCAATCATCATTTGAAACGCTCTTGAGATTGGGACCTATTCTGCTGCGTAAGCACAAGTACAAATGTCCGCTTTATACCTACGTTTTATACCAATTCATACATATGTTGTACCGCCACAATACCCAAACGGTACTACATCATTCAAAACGAGCTCAATTATAGAGTAGTAAATACAGTGATTCTCAAAATTGAGTCAATAAGGATAACTGCCACCTTCGAAATGCTATATTTAATAGAGATTTGGCTTTTTGGCAACTTTAAATTGGGGAAGATGCTCAATCAAGTTGGCTACAATCGTGCCAGGTTTCAACTTGATTGTTGTAGTAGCGAGAAAGAAATGCCATTTTGGGTGAAAGCAGGTCTGATGACTGAGTTTTGGAACGGTTTTCAACAAGCACTACTTTTTGCATAATTGAGTTCAAGGTGTTTCCTGGAGTTTGTGCTTTCTCTTCTGGACGGTTTTAAACTCTCTTAAGTGACTTCTCTTATTGTTAAAAACTTCACTTAGGTTATGAGATTATTATCAGAAGAAAAAATGTTGAGTGTTAATGCCTCATTGTTAAATGGGTGTAGCACCGTGAGGTGTCCAGATTGTTGGGCATCTGTCAATCCACATGCTCTAGGATTCAAAGAGAGTATACTCCCTATGTAGAACGTTTAAGAGGAGGTCGCCTAAAGAGCATCACCCATGCTCAAAAGCAAGCGTGCGTGCTTTGAGAGAGCAACTGAACGTGGTAGTTAGCACCAACACAATGAGGCAGACACTTCATGAAGCAGGTCTTTGGTCTCTAGAAAAGCAAAAGAAGCTAATACTCATAGCCAAGATTATACGTTTCAGGTTAGAATTTGCTCAACGATTTATAGATTGGACCGTCCATGATTGGAGTAGGGTGATTTTTAGTGATGAAACTAAGATCAATCCGAGAATTTAATCTGATGGTCATGCGTCATGTTGGGTACGGGATGGAGAATTTCATTTACAAGCTCGCCATGTGAGTCAACAATTAAACATGGAGGTGGTGCAATGTTTGTGTCGGGTTGTATGACTTCTTGTTGCATAGGGTACATATGCAAGATAGAGGGGAAGATGAAACAAGATTTATATCTTAGGATTCTTCAAGATGAGCTCATGGATATGATTAAATTGTATCATTTCAATCCCTTTCATGTTATATTCCAACATGATAATGATCCTAAACATACTACTAAATCAGTCAAACATCGGTTATCAATGCAAGATTTTGATGTGTTTACTTGGCCCCTTTAAATCGGATTGAGTATGTATGGGCAATTGTGAAACGGAGGTTAAATGAGTATCCGCCACCAACCAAGGGAAATTTGCTTGAGTTATGAGAGCGTGTACAGGATTCTTTTAATTCTATCACTCCTATGCACTGCCAAAGGATTTATCATAGCATGCCCAACCGCATTCACGCCGTTTTAGCTTCCAAGGGAAGCTGGACAAATTATTGATGTGTAGGTAGAAATAGCTTTCAAAACTGAGTCAATGTATGTAGTTTTTTTTGAATTCTTGTTTTTTCTTGTATGATTTTACAATTGGCATGAAACTTTGAATATGATGTAGTAGACATTCAAACCACTGTGGTTATTAATATAAACGAGTGAAAGTTTTAATGTTCATGTCTTTATTTTTCTGGCATTGTGTGTGAAATTTGATGTAAGCTCAGTTTAGAGAGTCACTGTATGTGTTGTGAGACAGAAGTCTTGTGTTTAAGTGTCGCAGTTGCAGAACAACTCCGGCTATGGCGTCGCGATCTCTAGCTTCTTCGTTTTCGTCTTCTCTGTCGCCTTCTCCACGTCTCTGAACTCACCCTGCCGGATTCTCGCCTTCACGCGCCATGGAGAATGAGGTACCTAATTGCTGCTTTTTGTTGGAGCACAGGGCGGGCGAGCTTCATTGTAGATGATGCGGTCCACGCGTTTGTTAGAGTGATAATACAGCGGATTTGGATATAGTTTTCGTTTCCTAGGGCTTCGTTTATCGGCTGCGAGGAGTCTTGATTTGGTGCGTTGTATTCACTAGGTCGTGGTTTTCTTGGATTACCTGTGATTTTGCGAAAGGTTTTGTTTCGTGTGCTGGATTTGGAGTTCAATTTTGGACGTTTTGGTCCGTAATAGCACTTTCTTTTGTGTGTAGGAGCTCGTTATTTTCAATGTTGTTGCGGCAGGTAGGCGCTGATTGAGAAGCATTGGTTGAGGCGATTAGAGTTGGAAGGTGTGAGACAGGGGGAGTGTGAGAGGTGAGCAGAGCTGTGGATCAAGGTGATGCTCGCCTGAATAATTCAGGCGAGGGCGCTGCACAGAAGTTGGCGATGTAGGCATGACGGACAATTTCAAGCAAACTCCGGAAACGGAAGAGGATTCTCTGGACGAAGTGAAAGAAGTGGCAGCAGGGCCGGCGTCCTGCAGTTTCTGAAAGACCGAGGATCCTCGAAGGAAACAGTTCGAAACATGGACAAGAAAAAGAGCAAACTCATTGGGATCGTGGACGAATCCAACAACGTCGTCAGCCAACGAGACATTCTTCTGGATCGTGTTGATGAATTACGGTACGTGAGTAAGGAAGGAAACAAAACCTTATATTTACATTTTTGATCGTAGGATTTCAATTAAGACTTACTAAGCAACATACTCATAGAATTTCAAAAACTTTGACCGCACGGATTGAAAGACTGTAGTGTTTGAACTCATGAAAGTGGTTCATTTTCTTCCCTGCATTGAGTGGATGAGCAGACTTCGACTTCACTTATCAAGTTTTTGCACTACAAATGGTCTAAATCTCTTATCATTGTGTTTAAGCATGATGTTAGTTCACTGTACACCAATTTTTAGAGGTAGAAAAGGGGTGTAGCATATTCAAAACAAGAGTGCAAGGAGTGGAGGTTCAAAAATTGTCAATCCACATTTTATTTTTTTGGGAACAAAACATGTTTTAGAATGATAATCCAAACAACCAATAAGAAGGCTTACACCACATACTGTTGTGGGACAAGAAGTTAAAAATATGAAGATCTCTGGGTTTTATGTAGAAAATATTAAGTTTTTTTCCCAGCCTGTCATTAATGTGTAAAAATGTTTGACTTGAGTTAAAATATTTTTTATACTAAAGATAAAAAAAAATTGACACCTTCAAAGAAGCTAATGTTCCCTATATGTATGAAAAATCTCAATGTCAACAGAAACTTCTAGCAAAATTTTGGAGTTGCTCGAAGTCCTCATTTCTAACTTTGAGTGGTACTAACTTTCAAACCATGAATCAAAAAAAAAAAAAAACTTCCACAAAGCTCTTATCAGGGACAGTCTAGTCTAAAAAATCTATCAAAGAAGGTTTTTTTTGAAAGTTTAGGAATGTGCCTAAAATCAAAATCGTCCCCAAGCGGGACAATTGGTCCTGTAGGGGTTAAGAAAGCATTGAAAAAGTGTCAACACTTGTGTAATTCAAGTTCAAATGTGTTGTCACATTGGGACAACTCCTAAACATGTTTTGGTGCTCTTAGAAAGAGTACTACATGGAGGGGGACAAAATAATGCGCAATGTTGTTTACAATGTTGAAGGGCATTTATAACCACATTTTCATCCAATTTCATTCATCAGTGACTCCATTTTGCAATGCACTTCAATTACCTTTTGTTTAGATTTTGGTTTGTGGAGACTTTGTTGTTTCAATGATTATGTCAACTTTATATCATCTCCTTAAGGATTTTCCATATGTGTCTACGCTTCCCTGTTGGAGACAATAGAAGAAGAAGAACGCCGGTCCCCAAAGGAGGCCGGCGTGAGTAAAGTGTCCGTTCATTCCACCACTAAGTCCATGCCCACCGGAGGGGGTCCCGTAATGGCGCCCTGGGGTGACCGTCGGTTGCCCTCCTATTCTTTGGGGCGACTGTCTCTCCAGCCTCCAAGTGCGACCGGGGGTCGCCTCGATGCGACCGCGGGTCCAGGGGGTACAAATATCCGATGGTACATCTTTGGGCATTGTTTGGCGACGAATCCCACCTTCCTCCGCCCTCGGTCTTTGCTCGTATGAACGCGCACTGCCAGGTCAGAGGGGTATTGGGGTTTGGTGCACATCGTTGACCATACCCCAAGTTATTGCAGATTTCAAATGGCAACCGAGGAAGAACACTTCTCGGAGGTGGATATCACAGTAGAGGGGCAATCTTCAGAAGGCGTTGGATGCACCGTGGAACTTACACAAGGTCGAAAGAGGAAGGAGAAAGGGAAGGTTTTCAAAAAGCGTATAGCGATTTTGAAGGATGCAAATGTGAAAGCATTTGCGGGATGGGAGGCAGAGTCAGAGCCGTGGTTATTTGCCACGTGTTAGAAATACGTAGAGTGGTGCCACATTGATAAGCTCTTTCCTCTTTACCGCCAGGACATTCACCGTGCCCACAACAAAGCAAACCTCGTTGAGTGTAAGCATGAACTCTTTAAAAGGAGATGCATAGATCGTTGGCAGGCCATATATCTCGAGGACCATCTCTTCAAGAATGAGGTTCCTTACTACTTGGCGAGAATGGTATATGCGGAAATAATTTTGGAGAAGGAGGTAGACTGGTCGTCTCTAAAACGTTTGCCTATTGGAGTGAACCCTGAACCAGGAGAAGTTCTAGTTCCATCGTCAAATGTACCCGGACATGGACTTGGAGTTGTACGTGGGAGCCGTTAAGCCAAAGTTGATGAAGACGTGACATGGTCATCGGATTCCTCGGAAGACATTCACACACATGAATACACATGTAATGTACATTCCGAGAATATAGAATATGTGACCGAAGGACACGTTTCTGAGACGTACACACAAGAGTGGCAGGAATTTTTGGATCGATACCCGCTGCCCCCGGATACAGATAACCTGGAAGGAAGAAAGGCCTTGCACACTTCTTTTGTGGATATGTTTAAGGACGTGGCTGACAATGTGCTTTCAACAGATCCAACATTGGACCTCAACAACGTACATAAATTTTATTATACCGGGCGGCGCGTGCCAAATAAGGGTTTCAGTGAGACTTCTAGGGAAATAGAAGATGATGTGGAGGAGAGAAGAAAACTCAGCTCATTTTGGAGGGTGATCGAAAAACAACAAGCTGCGATGAAGAAAACGAAATGAAGAATTGGAAGCTCTCAAAGAGAAAGTCCTTCTCCCCTCTGGACCACTGAATTTCGAGGATGTGTGTTCAGTTTCGATAGAGAAGATGAAGAACATAGTTTTGGAGTCAGAGAAATATAACGCAGAAGAAACTCAACAGCGTGATACGTTTCTCGCAAAGGCAGCATCGAATACCGTTTCCGTACAGGACTATGAGCTAGTATGGCAAAGAAAACTGTACTACATGGAGAAATGCCTAGAAAGGAAGAGAACTGAACTTTCTAAGGTTCAAGACAAGTTACGAGATTTGGAAAAACTGAATGATGCACATGTAGACAAAGAGATGTCACGGATTCGTGCTCTAGCGATTGCTGGTCATTATGGAAAGACTCCAAAAGAACTTTGGAACTTGAAGAAGGTACTGATATGGAGCAGGGTTGTCTTGTTCGACACATTTTTCCAAATGTCTGTCTAGTTGTCATGTTCGACAGACGTCGAGTTGTCTGTCGAGTGTCGACCATACGAGATAGAGCATGGTAAAAAGATGGTGCAAAGTTTTACCTTTGTGAATGAGGTAAAACCTCTTTTCATACGTGGCGGGGGTTTCATAATGACGTGGAAGGGAAATTACACGTCACCCTAGTTGATCGACGATGGGGGCGACTACTCATATGGGCGACACCGGGGGTTGCCATGGGGACTAGGGGTCGCCATGGGGCGACCAAGGGTCGCTATCGGGCAACCATGGGTCCACCTATCGATAGAGCGACAGCGGATCGCCCTGATATGCGTGGATGAGGGTGAACGGGATAATGTGGGGAAAAACTCTTGAAAGCGACCGCTGGTCGCCCTTAAGTGGACAGCGGGCTACCACGTCTTGGATGAGGGCAACCAAGGGTGGCCTTGGGGCGACCGGGTGTCGCCATGGGGTGACCGTGTGTCGCCTTTGGGCGACCGGGAGTCCACCAATGGGGTACTACGTCTTCGGTGATGGCGACCACAGGTCTTTATTAGCTAGTAAAAGTGTTATGAGCATCCCCTCCCCCCTTATATCCATTTTTCTACTACTTTCCAAAGCTTCGATGGTTCAAAATACTTGCATGTAAATTCTACCCTATACACCCGTTACTACTATGATTTTTTTTATGATTCCATCATGTTTATAAGGTCCTAATTAGGTAGCCCAACATTTAAAATTATTTTTCCACCTGTCTTTTTCATTTTCCCTCTATCATTCAAAGTTCCGTTCACTTCAGCAACTCTGAAGAAATTCGGGAAAAATAGCTCCGATTTTCCTAAAATATTTTTGATGGTTCCATCATTTTTATAGGGTCCTTATTACCTATTTCGAACCTTAAAATCACCTCCCCCATTTGATTTCTCATACATCTGCACATACCCGCCGTTTCAACAAGTCTAATTAATCTTAATTAATTTGGGAAAATTACTTTCCTTCCTCCTGTGGCCCTAAGATTTTTACCATATATTTTATATGATATTTTTTAATTAGGAATTTTTTTTAAAACCACTCTCCCTACCTTTTTGCCCATACATTTGCACTCACCCCCTACTCCAAATTCTGCCGGATTATTGAATCTTCTCAAACTTGTGTACACATGGTTTCACTTGTCCTATGGTATTTTCAACACTTCCATCACATTCATATGGTCCTAATTAGAAAGTATACATATTAAGACCACCTTCTCCCCATCATTTTCTTATTCGCCCTCTTATTCAAATTTTTGAAGGGTCCACATAAATCATGACATATAGATGCGTTAGTCTTACTATTTTTTTTTATTGATTCCATCATTCTCATAGGGTCTATATTAGCTAGGAAAAATGTAAAAGTCATGTCCTCGCCCCTTTTTTCTATTTTCCCCCTATTATTTAAAGTTCCAGTGCCTCAAAATATGTGCAAGGAAATCATGGCGTATAGATGCAACTTTCCCAAAAAAATTTAAATACCACCATCATTTTTATAGGGTCATCATTTGCCAATCTTAAATTTAAAATTATTTTCTCTCCCCTTCCTCCTATTTTTCACCAATTACTCAAAGTTCTAGTCCATGAAGATAAGCTAAACTAATTCGGGAAAAATAATTCCGATTTTCCTAAAATTAATTTGATGATTCCATAATTTTTATAGGGTCCTTATTAGCTAGTCAAAATATAAAAACCCCTTTCCATTCTTTTTTTTAACATACATCTGCAAGCGCCCCCCATTTTGTTAAGTCTAATTAAAACTTAAGTATTTCTTGAAAAATACTTCCATGTCGTTTATTCCAAATGCAATACAAGGATCTCCATAGATGTGTTATAAAGCTTTGCTCAAAAGACCAAATGGAGACCTTAATGCTTACATTAGATCAATACAGTTGAATTTCCTCATCAATTTATTTTGTAATCAATTAAAAAGAACAAAACTTAGAAAACCAATAGATATTAGATTTTCTAGTATTAGTACTTGAGATTTGATATGAGTGGGTCAAATTTCATCTTGTATGATAAAATAGGAAGACAACACTAATAAGCTAATAATAATACTATTAGTTTCCCCTAATAGTAATATTTCTATCACGTAGCAAACCTTGCCATGTTTTATCCTTTGAAGGCTTGGTGTGAAAAAAACTAGAATTCCAAATGAGGTTCTCTAAATAGGATGTGGCTCCCAAATCACCAAACTTCTAAAAGTGCAAAAACTTTTGAAAAAAATATTTTATTTTAGCCAGGTACACCTCCTCATAATTCGGAATCGACCATAAAATGGTTCATTGGGGTCTTAGGGATTAATGGAACCCTCACAAAATTTGAATAATTGCGGGAAGAAGAGTTTGAATAAAAGCGGGATTAAGAGCGAGCGGGATGTGTCAAATAATATATCACCAGTTATGTCACCAGTTATAGTGAACAAGTTTTGGTACCCGTCGTTCCGACCGGGGAAGGTTTTTTATTAGTGCTCCTCAGAATAAATTGACATATTTTAGATTGCAATTTGTGAATTACAATTTTTTTTAAAAATAGTAGGTATATATAGTACATAATGCATATATAATGGGTAATTTTTTTTTGCATTTACATATGTTTATTTAACTTGGGATTGCCCCGGTCAGTTGATGACAACGGGGATGTACTTAGATTCGATTTGAGCTTACAGGTTTTAAAATACAAAACATACAAACGTAAATTTAACACACCACCCTCCACTCTCCCCGTCGGGACGTCGGATACCAACCCTAGCAAAATAAAAATGTGCATCATGCAAGCAACATTGCGATAAGAATGCACACATTAAATACGACTGATTGATTTTTCAAATTCATCATGATCCAGACACCCAACTAAAATAAACAATGTTATTCAAAATTTTATAAACCATGCAAGCTATGACAAACCTACTATGACAATGCTCCACGAAAACGGGCAGAACCCAAACCATGCATGAAACCCACAACTTGTTGCGTGCACCCCTCTCACCAATTGTGTTTCCTTTGTGGTTCAGCACCTCTTGAATGTTGCGGTCCACAGTCACACCCACCTTCTTCCCCGCCTGCTCCTTCTTCGCCACTACTGCAAAACCCAAAGTCATTAAACCCCACATTCTCACACATGGCTACACCCCAAACAAACCCAAACTCACCATCTCCGTTAGGATCTTCGTTCTGCCTCCCGGCAGATTTCTCATGTTATAAATGCAGAGTCGGAGACATGGAATTAGCTTCAAATTAATGGGCTTTGCATTAACCCTTAAACGCCCAAGCACTCCCCAATGGGCAGCCCGAAATTGGATGTCAGCATCTTTTGGACTTGGGCATCATGAATAGTGCACTTTTTGAACTTGGGCATCATGAATGAACCAATCAATGATGAGCTTGCAACCTCCTACAAGGTTTTGTGCAACCCCAACCTACCTACCACAATCCTTTCAAAGCACAAATCACTCATACAAATTGCGATTTGAATTGTAAGATTTCACTTTGTAGATGCATGAGAAGAAGGTGACCAGAATGATATCAAAAAATAAGTGAAAAGTTGATAATAAGAAGAGCTACAGAAAAGATTCGGTAGGAAAAGAGCCCCTCGGGCTCTCTTGGGCGTTTAAGGGTTAAGGAGCTGCAACTCTAAACCCTACATATGGAATTGGCTTCAAATTGCAGCACCCTTCATTATCACAGCTGCATCTTTTCCCTTGACATAAAAATGATTTCTAAACTGCAAGAATTTAAACAAAGTCAGATGAACCGTAAGTTAAACAAAGTCTCAGCAACCTCAGAAAGACCAAATGAGAAAACAGCATGAACAGAACCTCCAATACGTGTAACGGCATGCACGGTATGTTGGGAGGTTAACCTCTCAAATCCTCAATTTACGCCACTCAAACCCCTAATAATCCTCAACTCAACCTCCAAACCCAAGAAAATCAGCAACGCACAAAACTGAACCAAAGGTCCTTCGTTCGGTTATGTGTTGATGTTGACGCTTCGTGATGCCCGTGTTGTCGATTACCCAATGCAACCCTGTCCACCATGAGAAGTTCGTTTCATTGTTGATTCTCGTTTCCAAACTGCTAACACAATTTCAAAAAAAAAACACAACACAATTTTTGCAAGAGCTAATCCTAAACGCGATTAGCTCTAAATTTTTGCAAGAGCTAATCCTAAATTTTTGCTAATCGCGTCAAGAGAGCAAGAGCAAAACATTACCAAATTTCGTCCAGCAAGTCTCCTGGAGCAAATACTGCACCAAAATGCGCAAAATCAAGCTCGCTCGAAGCCGGGCGAGGGCGCTGGCGGCGGAGACGATGGTGCGAGGTTGTCCATGGGCGTCGAGGATGCGCAGAAACGCCAGCTGAAACGCACGGCGGAGCTTCACATCCTCTTCTTCGTCTTCTTCGTCGTCATCTTCTGCTTCACCATATCCGTGATCGAGTTATGAACTGGAACAAAACAACCTCTCTTGATCACCATCTGTCTTGAAAAAAAAAACGCAAAAGGGAGAAAAATCTGCCATAGCAAGTCAACACATCTCCTTGTAGAACATCATAGGGTGCAGAGGGCTGCATCCTGGCCATCTCGACCAATCAATTCACAATCCACATGAACTCTACCACACTGCCCACAGTGCGAATAATACCAACATAGCTCCCCGAATCCCACAAAGAAAGACAGGTAAAAAAAACCTAATTTTCCACAGACGCATCGGACACAAAGATAGCCGCTTTATCTTCACAATTTCTTCAGAGACTCCTTCAAAAGCAAATTGCGTGCACCCCTCTCACCGGTCGTGTTTCCTTTGTGGTTCAGCACCTATATACAACTTACAATAATCACAAACTGAAAAGGAGTGTGCGAACCCTACCTCGTACGCATTGCTGATTTCCTTGAACTTGTCTTCAGCCCCGGGCTCCTTGTTCACGTCAGGATGGTACTGCAAAAAGAACCAAAACAGCTCATCAGAACGGGCAACACGTTTCCTAACAGCAAGAGAGATCGGTTTTGTAGGTCAATGATAGAAATCTCGAGCAGAACGCCACACATACAGGTTTGTAACTCAGCCCTAAGAAGAGAATTGAGACACTGGCTGTGAAATTCCTTGCTCTGATATTGCAACCTTATACCCTACATAGAATATCCGACGAAGAGATGGTGGGACGGAGCTGTCGTCGTCCGGGTGCTGGCCCCGCCATTTCCCACTTCGCGCTGGGTCCCGGTTTTGAGAAACCTACAGCCTCCGTTAAAACCTCACTCCACAACTTCCACTGAAAAAAAAATTTGGAGCAAATACTGCACCAAAATGCGCAAAATCAAGCTCGCTCGGAGCCGGGCGAGGGCGCTGGCGGCGGAGACGATGGTGGGAGACGATGGTGCGAGGCTGTCCATGGGCGTCGAGGATGCGCAGAAACGCCAGCTGCAACGCACGACGGAGCTTCACATCCTCTTCTTCGTCTTCTTCGTCGTCATCCTCTGGAAGAGCTAATCGCGTCTAATCCTAAATTTTTGTATTGTACCTTATAAAAACCTCTCGAACAGTTATCCGATGGCGTCGAACAGGTACCCGAAACCACAATGAAGCGACGTAGTCAGTAGTACGCGAGTCAGTCTTCTTGGTGACGGTGCTTCTTGGTCTTCTTGGTGATGGTCTTCTTGGTCTGATAGGAGCGGCGGACGGACAGACACTGACGCCTGTTATAGTAGTAGAAACATCTGTTGATATAGTTATAGTGATAATGGACACTATTAGATTGCTTCATTAATTCCACATTTATCCCCAAAGCCCCATGTAGTTTAGGTTCCTTAAAGTTTATGTTCTTCATTTACAAAATCAATTGGATTGGATGATACTCATGATGCAACCGTTAAGAAATTAAGATTTGCCTTTTATTTAACTCCTAAATTTCCCAACCTATTTTAGCCAAAGACCACATTTTTAGAAAAAGTGTTATAGATGAAAATGAAAGTAAGCTATTCAGATCTCAACAGTACAAACTTGTGATAAGTTCATTCCATTACTTTAAATGGAGGACACTTAGTACCAAATGCTTGGCAATCCTTTGTTGATATTATTTGTGATTTTGTGCTTAACTTGGTAAATGAACAAATAAACGGTCCTTCTTCGATAAAACAACGCTTTTTCCCTCTAATTTTTGTTACTTTTACTTTCTTATTATCTAGTAATTTTATTGGTACGATAACTTATTGTAGGTTATGTGTAATAATATTTGGGTCATGAGACCTCATAGATTGCAAGATTGTAACGTATTAGTACTCAAAAAGACTACAAAAATTCCATCATTTTCACTTTGGAGTGGAAATACTACCAACAAACCATATGCATTAAAAAAATCACCAACTAGAAAGTTGATCACATTCATATCAAAAACACCCTTGTACCAAAAAACTAAGCAAAAAATTAAAAAATTAAAAAATTTAAAAAAAATCTTGGCTCAATTTATAAACTTGCAATAGTCATAACTGCCAAAGAATTTACAAAGGAAAAATAGTCCAAAAATAGTCCTCTTGCAGTCAAATGCTCGTAATGTCTTCAAAATATATTGGATAAAATGAAGCTTTCTACCAAAAATACTAGATTTCAATCGGAATGTAATCTAACAAGTAAAATTGAAATCCAATGGTGGACGAAGGAAATGCAACTCCTTGAGTACCATGCAATTTTTTACTTTTTTCAATATAAAAACATCATAAAAAATCCAATACCAAATTTATTCTAATAAAAAAGCTTCCAACTAGAAATTTGTTAGAAATCATCCTAAGATCATATTTGTGTAAATTTTTTTATGAAAATGGGTTTCTTGATGTACGATAAGGGCTTAGATCAGTGAAACATGCCATATGTTTTAAGAAGCCAAAACTAATGAAACTGTCACAAGAATTCATGCCATAAATATATAACATCTAGGACTGTGATAAGGCTTTCACCATAAGAAAGTAGAGTTTATTTGAAATCCAACCCAACAAATTTCATCCAAAACGGAGTCTAGATGAAGTAGATATGGCACATCGAAAATGATCAAATTCAACATCTCGCGTTTTTAAGGGTTAAAATTAAAACAAAAATTGGTAGATTGCGTAAAAGGAAGTGATTGTAGAAAAAAACATACTACAATAGAGAAATCCGCTAAGTAGTCCCCAATTTGAACCTCACTTGATTCTCAATTGGTCCCATGTCCGTCGTTTCGTGCCTAGTTTTTGGTTATCCATTAAGTAGAGCAGACTGGGGACCAGATGCACCAAACTGGGGACCAAATCACTCAATAAGAGATCGGACCGGACACCAAGTTGAAGTGTGGACCAAATTCAGAAAACCATCACAATCGATTTATTTGTGAGTTTAGTCCCCAGTTCGATTCTAGTGTAAAAAGTTGGTGCCTAGTTTGACATTTGGTCCCCAGTCCGACCAAAATTGGGTGTTTGGTCCCAATCCGCACTACTTAGCGGATTTCTCTAATGTATATTATAAAACCTTTGGCCAAAGTGAGTAGTTGAATGATTTATCTCCCTGTATAAAAAAAAGGGCACTGAAGTTCAGTTCACATGATTCCAATCATGTCAAATTGACACATGGACTATTTTGAACTTCAAGAAATTAAGGTGAATTTCAATAGTTTTAATATTTTCGTGTCTTTATTGGCTTTAGTCTCATCATGATTGAGTAGCTACATAAGTTCGCTACATAAGTGTGCAAATGATTTGATGCTTGACTTGATTCCCTCACCATTTAATTACCGTAGTACATTTTAAGTAAACAATGTCCACTTACACAAGATTAAGTATCATAGTCTTGGTTGTTATACTCACAAATGATAGAATCACCACATCTCTAATATATATACAAAATAGATTTTATTGACAAAGAGAAATTGACTCTTCAAATTCAATGGTGATGCAACTATTGATGATTGCATGTATTATAAGTAAGAATCAAGCCACAAGGATGGGGCTCTAGAGCAACCATGAAGTGCAAGCTCCAAGCCTAGTACCGAGAGTTGGATTCGTTCCATGTCTTCGTAGTAGGCATGGAGCTTAATAGCTTATGGTAAATTTGAAAATAAATTTTGATGCAAAAAAATCTTAAAGAGTACTTCCCAACGACCAAGAAGAAAGGCTTCTTGAAAGTCTTGCAGCTTGCAAGCCTACAAAAACCAAGTTCTCTCACTACTTTTGGACATTCCTCTTTCTCAAGATTTTTGACGTTTCCTTCCAAAGTGCTTGATTGAGCCTTGCATCAACATTAGTGCATCAACATTGGAGGTCTAGTCTAGCATTGCACATATGGCAAAGCAAGAGCTTGTAGGCGCCGACAGATATGTTATGGGCAGTCGCTTAGGCTTTGGCGCATTTAGTGAAGTTTTTAAGGCTATTGATCTAGAGGTAAGGTTGCTTCCACCTCGAACTTTTGGCTCATTCAAAATTTCACATCACAAAACTAAATCAAGTTCTTCCATGAACAATTGACATGGTCATTACATGTGGATTTGCAAGAGTTAGAATTTGCTACTACTTGCGGCACCAAAACTATTCTTGAGGAGAAAAAATTCAAGTTCGTAATACTAATAAAGACAATTAAATTATAATGATAAGGATACAAGATGTATAATCAATTGCAAATGAAATGAAAACAAAGTAGTTGGTGTTATCGGACTGCATCTTGTTCTTTCATTTATGACCCCTTTTCTTTGGTGGAATCCAAGTTCTCTTTAGAGAGATTCTTTGGCTCTTGGAAACTTGAGGCCGAGATAAACAACTAAAGAGCATTATTCCTCAACATCGGTCGATAGTGAGTCTTTTGGAACAACTTTGTGTAGAGGAGTGTCGCGGTTAAGAAGTTCAATGGGGAAGAACAAACAGAAGATGAGATAATGTTGGAAACTCAGATCTTGTGCAAGTTGAACCACCCCAACATCATCAAGCTCCTAGACACATACGTGCTCTCCACTGGAGTTTCTGTCGTCGGCTCCAAAAGCTGGGCAAAAGCTAGTGCTCATGCTGGGATCAGCCGAGAATGTACTCACTAGCTTGTCCACTTCAGAGAGCTGGCTCTTGCCAGCCGCTTGTGAGCAATTGTCATCGCCACTCTTGTGAATTGCTCGAGAAAGCAACGATCGACAATCAATTGGATCGTCCACGTACGAGCGCGCCCCTACTTTACGCTTCGCATATAAAGGTTCCCCCATCAAAAGATCCCAATTCACCCGGCTCCCACCACGGTTTGTCTGTGGCCGGCAACACAATGTCCCGGGGCCAATAGCGAGGACCCATGCTTATGGCCATTTGATTCCCAAAGGTGATCCCCTCCGCATCTGTTCTTCGTCTCAGGAACCTCAAGAGCCTGAAGGTCTCAAGATGGCCTGTACCAGCCATAACTAAGCTCAATGAGAGCACAACAACATTGAGACATGTCTCAAGGGAGTTTCAGGAGTTTGGGTCAATGCATGATGGCTAAACTGTTCTACTTTAATTTGTTGATTACGCATATTAATTAAGAGATTCATAGCCACAGAGTCTATGATTGATTGCTCCTGTCAAGACCAACATAGTTTATTCTAGCTATCGCCGGAGTAGCTTTCTTAAATTGATTTTGCAACGAGAGGGAGAGGGAGGGAGGTGCACCTGGGTGGTGTAGCCACCTGAAGACGTACGTAGCGAGGGCTCAACTCAGTTCAAGGGGCGCCAGGTGAGTGAGTCGCATCGCATTCTGCAATGCGAGTGCTGAGTTATTTCATGCGGACGGAGCGGTTGGTGTCTTGCACCAACACAACCATGCTCAGGAAATAGCTATGTGAAGGCGCCTCGGTAGAGCCGCGGGGAGAAGATTCGGTCCAGTCTCACGTACATGCTCAACAAGTACTCTTTCATAAGCTCTCGCTCTACCATGTGAGCTTTGCCGTTCCACAACCGAGACAGCTTCAAGGCGGTGAGTAGAACCCGCTCATGCAAACCAATGTAGTTTTGTTTGTGTCCACAAGCGCCTCGGTGGAGGCGGAGGAAGCTAGTTCGCGCCTCGGTGGCGCGCCTCGGTGGAGACGGAGGACCGCACGCGATTGAAGTGCGAACCCTAATTCGGCCGCAAGCCATACCTACCTACCTAGTTCCAGGTACGTACCTACCTACCTAGTTCTAGGTAGGTACCTGTCACCGCTACGACGGGTAATGAGTACGAGGACGGGCGCTACCTCCCGTCCTCGTTCTTATTACCCATCTCGTATCAAGCACGAGGATTCTTGGTGAATGAGGAGCCGAGAGCTCTGTTATCACTTCGAGACCTGTGAATGGAGTAGAATTGAGGAGTGGAAACAGAGCAGATAGTAATCTCTTTGTTCATTCGACTTGGTGTTTAGGATTCGGGCGACGAAGGACCTCATAGGAACGTTGAAGTGAGAGGAAGGCGGAAGTGAGAAGCAATTGCAGTGATCGGGTGTGCCGTTGTGTTAAATGAAGCTTGCGGAGTAGTTCTTTAGGGCTAACAGACGGCTGTTACGATGTGGAGCTTGATCTAAGGAGAGAAGAGGCGCACGATCAAGTGCTTCTAGATAGGACTTGGTGGAATTTTATGCAATTTGGAGAAATGGAAGTGATCGGCTTATGCGCGCTACTGTAGGATTATTTACACTTTGTCGAGGAGTTTCTTTTAGGGTAAAGGCGTGGCGCTTGATCTGAGGAGAGAAGTGGCGCACGATCAAGTACATCCGGAAAGGACTTGGTGACATTTTCGGTGAGTGAACTAGCGCTTTGACTAGCAGCTTTCTGTGCTTTGATAGAGTCTTGAATTGCTTTTGAATTAGATGTGCGCAGTTTAATCTACCGAGGACACTTTGTCGTTGTATAATTCTATAGCAGTGATATTTCTAAGTTCAGAGAAAAGAAAATTTTAATATGCTTTGGTATGCGTAATCTAAACAATCGAGGGGCACTTATAAGTTGAAACAGAACTCTAGCAGTACAAACAGAAGGAAACTTAGTATGCTTTGAAATACACTTCAAAGTGTATTGTGTAACTGTCAGTCCATTCATAAACTCCATTTTAGGCACTTAATTGTACTTAGTGTTGGTTTCAGGCCTTAGTGATTTGCAGTATCAACTTCTCTATCACATTGGATTCACCAAAAGATGATGAACCATGTTTCGCTTTGTGACTTCAGAGTGCTCGCCGCAAGAAGCTTTTCCTTTAGAAAGTAATTACTGAGCATGATCAACTTTACTTTGTCTTTTATTTTCTCTTATCTTTCTTGCGTGCTTAAATAAGTGTTATTGTAATTGTTTTTGATTGTTTTCATTTCCAGGAATGGAACAAAAGGCTGTCAGTTTTCAGTTGAAATCAAGGGTTGTAAAGAGGCCCTTAGCTTCTGGAGAGAACATGCTCCTCCACAGGCCCTTAGCTTCTCGAGAAACTTTACCAATAGTTGAGCACCTTGGCAAGAGGCATTTGGTTGCTAGATTTGTAAACCGAATGCACACACGGAGTATCGAGATGGCAACGACTAAAGAGCTGAAGGATCTTATTGAGACAGGTGTAGCAAAAAAGATGAGGCCATTGGGATCACCAGCAGGATTACCAATCCGACGTCCTTGGGGGTTTGAGAGCGTCCTAGGACATCCTAGAATGTCCTAGGACGAGGACGTCCTGACGTCACGTCGGACGCAGCGTCCGGGGGGGGGATAAAATGCATTTACGAGAGGCCCTGGTAAATTTCTGGACCGTCATATTCGATGAAGTGCCACGCGGCGAGATCGCAGCCGTGAAAATGCGACAGGTCGTCCGATCGGTCCCTGCCGTCGGAGCGATCGGACAGCACCTCGGCCGTCCGCCTGATCGGACGGCCGGTGGACCGATAGTACGGCCGCGATTTGATCGCGCGGGCGCACGACGGCTGTCCAATCATGCCGACGGCTTTAGGGCCGTCCGATCGACGGAAGGCCGTCCGATCCGCGGACAGCCGTGCGACCGTCCGATCGGCCTCATGGCCGTCCGCCGCCCTCTTCTCTCACTTTTTCTTTCCCTTCTCAAAATATATTTTTGAGTGGATGCGGAGTGGCTTTGGCTGGCATTTTTCCATCCATTGGCTCCTCATCTTTGGGAGGGAAAAAGTGATTCACATTTGGGGGGGAGGTTTTGCGGTTTTTAAAAAGTTTTTTAAAAACTTGTTCGAAACAGTTTTTCCTAAAAGTTTTTTTTAGAACTTGTTCCAAACTAGTTTTTTTCTTTAAGTTTTTTTTAAAACTTGTTCTAAAAAGTTTTCTTTTGAAACTTCAAACGGCGGCGGGTTTAAGAAGATGCCGAAGGACAAGAAGAAGCAGAAGGTTGCGGACTTCGGAGTAAAGCTTCATCCAATCCACGACGTTCCATCTGAGGCTTGCAAGAATTTCCTCACAGAACTGACCGTCAGATTCTATGAGGAAAATTCTATTCGATCATTGGAGAGCAAGTACGTCAGATATAGAGATGAAGGCCCCGAGAAGTTTCGGACGGACATGCGACAACACATGATGGACGCGCTTCAAGCCCCGATGTGGAATACGGAGACCCAAAAGCGCGGATTTTTGAAGTTCTTGGATGCTAGAATGCACGATTCACTCTGGAATGCCAAAAACTTGTTGACCAAGTTTGGGAGGTTCAATCACGCGGCAGATGGAGTTTTCAACGACGTGTTGTGGAAGGCGGGTTTGTTCGTGGCCCAGATGAAGCCATTCGCCAAGAATCGAAACCGGCGTGGCTCCGTGGGATGGTGGAGCTCGATAGAGGGGCAGCAAGAAGACCCGCTGCGTAAAGCCCATCTCATTGCCATTCCGACAACAGCCGCGGTTATACAAATGGACAATGCGAACAGGAGAGGTGGATATGCCACCATTCGCAAAGTCCGCATTGAGGGCGCTCCAGGCATTGAACCATTCTGGGAATTTGCCACCAAATTGTCCAACCAATCAGAGACACGACCGGATTTGGCAAAAGTAGAGCATTAGAACGAGTCGATGGAGGTGAGGATTCCACATCCGGGTGTCATCCGTTTCATGGCCATTCATCCGGACAAGTACAAAGGCTATGCGTACTGGTGGAATGGCGGGACAATTCAAGAGATGTTGAACCGGGATATCGAGTTTGGTGACGATGTCATCACACATTTGAACTATGGGAGATTCTCCAATGATGAGAATATTCGAGTTCAACAATTCGTTCGTTTTCGCAAAAAACGGATCGAGCTTGCGTGGGCGTTGTTGCGCATCATGAACGAGGTCCACAAGAGCAACAATCTCCACAATGACTTGTCTCCGGACAATATCCTCCTCCACTTCCCTCCAGATGAATCGCGAGTGTATATTGGAGTATGCGATTGGGGCATGACCACGAAGGTTAACGAACCAATGCAATCTCTTTACACGTTCAGAAAGCGTGAAGACATGGCCGAGACTCTGTGAAAGCGATGGTGGATGGATCCGCGGGTTGCGTACTTGCACAAACCAGATGCGGATGTGCAAATGATTCCGAAGTTATCCATGGCTTCGGAGGAGTTCGCTATGGCCCGAATAGCGCAACGAATCAACGCGCAAACAATGTCCATAGACTACGAGAATCTGCAACGGGAATCTCGGAGTTCCGTAGTATTTTCAAATCAAGAATTTGCGGATACATTTCATATGTACATGGAGAGAGTCTGCAACGAAAACCGAGAAAGCGCTCGAGGGTTGTTTCATATCATTACACGCTTCAGCGACACATACAATTGGCCCACGCCTCATGAGCATTATCAGTCAACGTATTAGTAATACATAGGTTTTACTTTATTCCTTTTGGCATTATTAGACTATACTAGATAGCATGCACATTTTAAAGTGACTATAGCAATAGTCTTAGATTAATATGTACTGCATGCCTTTGAAATTTGGCCACAAGAAGTAAAAAAACCTTATTTCATATAGCCGTGCAAAGAGCGACATTTTTTGAATTTTATATGGTTTAGGTTGTGGCATAGTTCCGATTTTTTAACTTATCAATGTGTTCTATTTCAAAATTCTTGTATTTCAATTTTTTTATAAAAATTACCTCAAAATATCCAAATGCAACCTTATGATGATATTTCCCTACACACGAATTTTTAGAGGTAGAAAAAAACTGTAGCATATTCAAATCAAGTGCGCAAATATTGGAGTTTAAAAATTGCCATTCCACGTTTTATTTTTTTGTAAACTAAATTAGATTTCAAATGATAATCCAAACCTAGGTTTAGGAAGGTTTTCAGTGTTCACTACATGTTGTTGAAAAAGCAAAATGTGTAAAATATGATGATCTCTAGGTTTTATGTGGAGAAGACGTATATCAAATATTACGAGTTTGGGTTCGAATTTTTGGGATAGATCATAGTGCCGATGGCACTAAATCATACATAACCTCAACCATTTTATGTTTCTTGAATATAATTTAGCATTTATAGAAATTACCCCCATTTGAAACGCCTCCTCAGGCCCAACTCCCTACTCATACAACATGTCTTCTATATCCCCAAAAATATCGTGACAGTTTTGCACCGAAAACACTTCAAAGTTGTTGGATTCTAGTGCAATGACCATAGAAGGAAACCAGAAGTTTGATTTCTAGTTGTGACCGTTGGATCTCAATTAAGACTTATTAAAAAATATGTTTACGAAATTTCAAAAACTTTGATCGCACAGATTGAAAGATTATAGTGTGTGAAGTGAAGCAAATGGTTTAGGATCTTCACTGCGTTTAGTGGATCCGTAGACTTTGACTTTACCTGGTGTCAAAATTTTGAACTATACAAGGTCTAAATCCACTACCTTAAGCATGATGTTAGTTCCTTAGACAACAATTTTTTGAGGTAGAGGACACGTGTAGCGTATTCAAAACAACTATGGAAGTAGTGGAGGTTCAAACTTTGCCAATTCAAACTTTTTTTTCTTGTGAACTTAATGTGTTTAAGATTACTAATCTGAATGGTCAATAAGAAGGTTTACACCACATATTAATGTAGAGAAAATAAAATGTAACAAATACAAAGATATGTAGGTTTTATGTGAAAATTAATAAGATCTTTTGGTACCTCGCCCGACAATGAGTGACAATGTGTGAAAATGTTTGACTTGGGTTGGTATGCTATTTTAAAAAAATTCAATAAAGAGAAGACTTGTTTTTTCAAGGGAACGGTGAAAAACATCGTTTCTCATGAGGTTTTCCATGACATTGTCATGTACATTCTTCTAAATATTTACACCTGAATCAGGTGCATAGAAAAGTTAAAAGTTTGATTCAAACTTTGCATGTTTAGGGTTCATGCACGCTTTGGCGACGTCCCCTTCCATCCAATTGTATTCTTTCCGTGTCCATCATCATATTATTGTTTCAAATGAGATTTCAAATGAGACACCTTACATGTCTTGTAAATGAATATCGCCATATATAACAAATTTGAAAACACAACCAACACTAACACACAAAAAACATGCATGAGATCAAATGCACCTAAAAAGCCCAAATCTGAAGTCGGAATTCCCACAAAATGAATATTTTGGAAGTTATTAACTCGCTTTTAAGTTAATTCTGCCCAAAAAAACAGTTTCATCCACCATGGATGAAATTCTATGCGGCGGAAGAAAAATCTCGCAGTGGATGAAAAACAACGCAACGAATTAAAAAAAGTTTGCGGATGGAAAAAAACTGCGGATGAAAAATCAAAATGCGGATGAAAATCAGACTACGATTTAAATGTTTGCAGCGGATGAAAACATTCGCTACGGATGAAAATTAGACTGCGGATGAAATTTTGAAAAACTAATTATAATATTAAACTACATTACAATGGAATTTTAAGGAATGTACAGGCATTAAAATGTACAGGCATTCAAATATGAATAGCAAAAATGCTTATAGGAAGATTTTGTTGTATTCATTGATATTGTATAATGTATTTGGTATACTATTTTGTGTACTCTATAGAGTAATTTCCACACACTAAAATATCCTTACAGCAGAACTTATGGCCATACACAAAACATGACAAATCATCACAACACAATACAACAACAAACCCGCACACATATTCATTGACTGTATCAATGCACTTTATGTACTAATTATCCAAATAACAAACCCTATCCTCTACAATAGCCATCTCGACCAAATTATTTTAATGTCGTTGGTCCACATGTTAGAAAACTGAACACATATAACAACCCTTCACAAAGTTCTGCTCAAGCAAATATCGATGGAAACGAACAAGCAAATAAACTTGGAAAAGAGGTCCGCAAAAAAACGCATGAAAATGCCAAAGACTCGTACGAACATCCACATGCTACCCCATACTACTTCCAAAAAGAAGATTGGCCTCCTAAAGAGGATACCCCTGTAAAGGTTCCGGTTTTATTCTTGAACAAATATCTCAAGAAACAAGACCTCTATAACAACCTTGATACAATCAAAGAAAACTTCCGTGATATAGAATAATGGGTTGGCAACAACAAAATAGACTATGAACTCTCTACGAATTCTTGGAAAAATCCCATCATCCCGAACTCACAAATAACATGCGTCACCAAATTCCGTAATAGTCGATATGTGGGAGACGCCCGAAAACAACTCTTATTTGGAATAGAAAAATTCCCATATGTAACATGCCCCATATGCACTTTCACAGACCCCGACAAATCACTCCATGTTCTACTGAAAATGCCAAAACCATCACATACTCTCCTTAATTGTCACAAGACATAACAAAGCAGTATGGGAAATCCGAAAACTATTTACCTCCCATAACAAATCACGATGATTTATCCTCATGAATGCCAGCACCTTTAGTAACAAGTTACAACCCACAAGGAAATACGGTCCCTCCTTGGCTACTCCCGAGTCCCATGTATATACGCAACTTAGTGCTGTCTTTGTAACGCTAGATTCAAAGCCGACATACTTTGCATTCGGGGCCTACCATACAATGACCCTGCACCCGACAACATTAACCAAGAGTATACCATTCAATTCATCGAATTCACATATTGTAATGATAGATTCTCCCCAAAAACAATTGAAAACAAAATAAATGAATACCAACCTAGCAACCCCTTATTAATGACATCGTTGCCCTCGGATGGAAAATGGACCTGCTTATTGTAATCACTGCCGACGCTCGTGCCACCGCCTTTATTCCATCTATAAATATCCTTTTTAGATACCTTTTAAAAGCTCCATCGAAATAATTTCACACACTTTCAATATTATTAACAACGTTGCCATTCAACAGGCCATGTCCATTCTACTACACCAACGCAAAATTGAGAAGAAACCAAGCTCTCCCCGACACGGTGTTTGGTGGGCATGGTCATAGTGATGGAACGAACAGATTCTTTATTCATGCCGGCCCCTTTGCGGACCGGCATTTCTCTTCTTGTTTTAACTTCTGGGTGAGAAATACTCAAGGAACTTTAGAGGTACAGGTTGTAAAAAAAAATTTGTTTTACATGTAATGATGTGAAATACTCTTTAACTTTTATGAGGTGAATGAAAAGTTGGAATGTATAAAAATTTCTCATTCCACACATCCACTTATACAAAAAAATTATCAATAAAATTCATTTGGAAACACGTAGCATGCATTGTACATTCATCATCCACATTGATATGGCCGCAACGTAGAAATATTTAATAAACATCAATTTGAAGATCTTAAAGAATGACCTTCTAAATTTACAAAATAGTCAACATTGTTCTCGCATGAAGACATTATCCACATGGATTACATTACACAAAGACCATGTATGATTAATCGGAATCTGAGTCAGTATCACGTCTTTGACTTGGCCCAGCGCCACTTGAGTACGGCCCGCTTGAATAAACATCATACAAGTTATTGTATTGCCTGTTCATGTAGCGAGATTCACCTTCGAGCCTGCGGATGTATTCGTTCTGGCTTTGTATTGTGGCTTCATGCATTTGTCTTTCAAACTAGGCATCTTTGTTCTGACGAGGTGGAAACGTTGATGGAAGTGTGTTGTCTCTTCCATCTAATCTCCGGCCATATCCATCGTAAGGATGGCCATATACGTCGTAATAGACGTGTCCAGGGTTTGGAGTGTCGTGTTCTTCCTCTTTTCCGGGGGAACTACGACCAGACTGGTACGTATCCGTTGGATGCATTCACGTATAGCTCTGAGGGGTGTTGGTCCCTGTACCACATTGGCCGCCATCCAAAGAACGGCCATATCCATGGTAAGAACCGCCATATCCGTTGTAATAGACAGGTGCAGAGTTTGGGGTGTAGTGTATTTCCTCTTCTCTAGGGGAATTACGATTAGACTCGTACGTACCCCTTGGATGCGTTGGCGTATAGCTCTGAGGGGTGTTGGTCCCTATACCACATTGGTCGCCTTCATAGTAATGGCTACCACTCCCCCCACCAAATGATACAGGCGCGAAATTACGACCAGACTCATACGTACCCCTTGGATGCGTTGGAATCTTGCTTTGAGGGGTGTTGGTCCCTGTACCACATTGGCCGCCTTTGTAGTAATGGCTGCCACTCCTCCCACCAAATGTTACAGGCACGGAACCCATATCATTGCCACGGTTGAAGTCGTTGTAGTTATGTCCCCCGTACTCTTCTGGAGGTGTCCGCCGTTGTTGGTGGGCATCGGAATTGTCCCCGGATCTTCGGTTTGACCAACGTGGCCAACAATCACTCGGTTGATTCCAGGTGGTTGGTATAAAATGGGCAGTTCGATCCATCAGGCTGACATTGCGGCCTGCTACGGTGCGCCAGTCCACATCCTTGTGTAGGACGATTTCCGCCCGAACCATCGCCATGTTCGAATACAACATGATCTTCGGCCTCGAGTTGCGCACACCATCACAGCAGTGACCTCATGATATCGATGGCGGAAATGGTCGCTCAGACAATTGCTCGCTAGACCTTCGCGCCGCGGCCCTGATATCCTCGCTTGTGCCCTAGGCCACAACTTCATGAGGTGCTTCATCTTCACGTACCTCTTGCACATGGTGCAAGTCCACAGCCTCTCTTCCTCTTCCTGCCATCCGTACTCCGCAACAACATCTGGATCGTCCGTTGCGTCCCAATCCATCTCGGGGGCTTTCCCCTTTGGAGCAACGGGCCGGTTGGACCTTGGCATCTTCCCTAACTAGAACAAACAATTAAATGAATGAATGGGAATTAACCCCTAAAGTTCCTTGACAATTTCCCTCAAAAACTATAAGTGATACTAACTTTCAAATCACAAATCCAAAAAAATAAAATAAAAATATGTCCACGAAGCTCTTATCAAAGGCAATCTAGAATAAAAATTTCAGAGAAAATTGGTTTGTTTTCGAATTTTAGGAACCTGCCCAAAAATCAAGGAATCCCCCCGAAGGAGACTCTGGTCGTTTACGGGTTAAATGAATTATGAAATAATGAGCCACTCGAGGGGGCGCAAGCGATTTGGCAGAATATGCCAAAGCGACCAGCTCGCCCACTAGAGTGTGGGAGAAAGGTCGGCCGTTCGCCTTTTATGCCGACCGCAAGTGGCGGACGGCCTCGTCGGACGGTCGGCAAATCATCGGAGCCGTCCGATGGCGAACGGCCTCGGGCGTATCGCTCGATCGGACGGCCACGATGCCGCCACGAACGGTCGCAGCCGACCGATCGGACGGCCGTGGCCGTCAGATTGGTCTCGGCCGTCCGATCGGATCCGTCCGCGGCCGTCGGATCGGACGGCCAAGGCCGTCCGTGGCCGACCCCGATCGGTCGGCTTCCCCTCTTCGGTCCTCCACTTACGCTCCCTACCCTCCCAACTCTCTCCCCTCTCAACTCCCTTCCCTGGTCCTCCACTTCCTTTTCTGGGACGGTTGACTTTGCACGTGCACTCAAGATCTGGAGATCCAATCACGTGCATTAATGGTCGGAAGAATGTCGGGAAGATTTTGTGCGCATTCACGAGGATATTCCATTGTGCACGTGGAAGCACAGTTTTATATAGTTTCTTAATAATGGTTCCACTTAAAATATCTTACATAACATGTAAGAGATGCTCGTTTCCTTTTTTCTGTTTGACTCACCAGGAGGAAATTGGACTGGCCTACGGACACAATGTTCCAAGGGCCAAGGGTACATTGCCTACGGCATAGGCATAACTTTGTATGGGAGGATTTTTGGCCCCTACATGAGTAAATCTCCTTCGCGGCGAGTTTTTAATTTTGGGCAGGTTTCTAGATTGCGAATATGAAGAAACAACTTTCGAAATTTTTATGTTACTTTGTCCCTGGGAAGAGCTATTTGAATGTATTAATTAATTTTTTTGTAGATTTGTGGTTTCAAATTTAGTACCACCCATAGTCAAAAAAGGAGAGCACGGGCATCTAAAATCCTTTTATAGAATTGTCTATTGACATTCACTCATTGAGGTTTTTCATACTCATCTGAAATATTTTTTTCTTTAAATGTTTCCGAAAAAAATGATGGTCTTCATTGTAAATTCGCATTTTATTTGAAGTAAAATAATTTCACCATTTTTTGTGCAATGTGCAACAAAACTTCTTCTTTTCCTCAATAAAACTTACAATTTTTTTTGTTTTTTCACTTCTTCTTTTGTTCTCCTAAAAGATGTGATGTACACCCTTTAATTGACCAATTGGAATATGGATAAGCATTCTAAAAGATATTTAGTTCACAAGTGATTGTAACGTGAATTGGCCATTCTTGAACCTCCACTTGTTGTTGAATTTTCTCGAAGATGCTACATCCCTCTTTTAACTCTAGAAATTGGTGTATTGGGTATGAACATGATGCCTAACTTTTAAGACAATGGTAAAAGATTTGGAACTTCTGTATTTCAAACATTACATAGACTCTATAATCTATCGATTCTTGCGATAGTTTGCAACTAATACAATATGGCGTGTTCATATATTTGGTTCCTATCGACCGCATGGATAGTTAAATCATGGGGTTTACAATCCAAACAACAACTTATTCTCTTCCCTGCGTTGATCCATATTCATTAGACACTAAGACTTTGACAACACTTCGTATCATATTTAAGTAATATGCAAGGTCTAAATATTTTACCCTTGTTTGAAACTCTAAAGGAACATGGCCAATTTAGCTAAAAAATTAGTCCAAAACCGTCACATTGAAAAAGAGGCATAGCAATCACATTTTTCAAGTGATCTTTAGAATTTAAATCGTAAGATCCTAAAGTAGACTTCTATATGAACACACCATGATCTTATGGTTGCAATCCACCGCATGGATTGATAGATTATAGTGTGTAAAGTAAAAAAAAAATGTTCATTTTCTTCCATCGTTGACTCGTATTCTAAACTTTGACTTTTCTTTCCCTAAACCCTGATCCAATCCAAAAGTTCATAATTTTATATTGTTCTGTGAAGCTTGATGTTAATTCCATATATACCAATTTATAGAGGTAAGAAACGGGAGTAGCATATTCAAACAAATTTGTGCAAGGAGTGGAGGTTCAAACATGGCCAATTCACATTTCACTTTTTTGTGCACCCGGCATCTTTTAGAATGTTTATCCAAACAATGAATGAGAAGGTTTATAACACATCTTGTACAAGAGAAAACAAGATGTTTCAAATTTAATAAGGTGTACATTTATAATTGTCCCTCTCTCTCTCAGGTTCTCTTCTCCTTCTAGTTTTATTTGACAGTTTAATTTTTATTTGGTTGTCCCTCTCTTCCTTTTGTATTATTTTCTTTCTACTTCTCTCTAATTTCCTACACTTCTCTTCTACATCTTCCGTCTAACATTTTCTTCTCTTTGTATTGCCATTCTAATCTCCAACATGAACAAAACATAATATCCAATGTGGTCATATTAGTAATTGTGTAAGCATGACATAGCATAACATTACACCAAATTCTAGAAATGTATAACTTAAACAATTTATTAAATACCATGAATTTATACAAAAACCTAAAGGATGCAGATTGTGCACTGCCGAAATTGGCATGACAAATCATTTGTTGGATCCTACAACCCAAATCAACTAAATATTCAAGGGTATCCACACTGTCCCACCACATTTTAATCGTCTTCACTGAACCACCATGGTTGGCACCATTTGTATGTATTTATGTATCATGAGTAAAAAATGTTGATCAAAATCTATAGTTCAAACCCCGCCATGGTTGAGAGATTCTTTGGTTGATATACATAAAAATTGCTACAACCCGAAAATCTTCCATCCAAAGCACGGTATGAATTATAGTTTTAGGGTTGGAAATTTATTTTTTTTGTTGGAGAAATAGTCAAGGTAATATAGCATCATGTAAACATAAAAACTGAACGACCCTAAACGCCTTCACAGAAACTACAAATTCAATTGGTCCACTATTGAAATTCTTTGCAGTCTCCGGTTCGAATCCTAGAACGATAAAGGTCCGCAATGGCAAGATGAGTTCAAATTGTAGTTTTGTAGATTTTCATAGTCACCCATGTTTGAAATGGATCCATTTTTTAAAGCAAGTTTATTACAAACTTATCAATGTTACAATCCAAAAACTTCAACAATTTCCACGTGGCATTCACATGGCAAATAATTGGTGTAATGTAGCATATTTCTTACATATAACTTTAAAACTGAAGTTTTTTTTCCTACTTTGTTCATTTCACTATAATCCAATACTTTTGAAGTGTTTTTGGTGGAAAATTGTCACGGTACTTCGACATTAACACCTTCCATTACTTTTAACAAAGTAAAAAATAAAGGAGAAAAAATGGAAAAAAGAAGGAAAAAAAACGAAAAAAAATCCCAAAAAAAAACAGTCCCAGAAGACTACCGGACACGAGCCCGGCGGACGGCCTGCCGGCGCGGTTGGCCAGGCTCGGCCGACGGCCGGTTCGGACGGCCGGCCCATTGGCCGACCGCCCGCCCGGTGGGCCCGATCGATTGGCCGTCCGCCGGTTTGGACGGCCGCCCGATTAGGTTAGGCGGCCGTCCGCATATACATGCGGACGGCCACTTCTTTTTTCCTCACTTCCTCTCCTCTCATGCCGAGTTGGATGTGTTGCAGTTACAGTTTTCTGTACTTGTTGCTCTTACTAGGTGAGGAGACGGAGGTCCTTTTATTGTGAGTGGATAAACCGTTTCTTAATTC
>OZ020519.1:10428561-10621561 GCA_963971425.1 Bryoerythrophyllum caledonicum
TTTTTGTGAGTATCTTTCGATGTTTTGCACGCTATCTCTCAATGTTTGACAAAACAAAGTCGTTTCTCAACTATTACTTGTGGACTTCACAATGTCCACATTTAGTTAAACATGGCATAATACACAGGCTTAGTATCAACCCAGTATCACACCATCATCAACAGGTATCACCTGGGTATCAATCGAGAAGTGGTCACTGCAGTACGAATGCACCCTCACTCGTAACGTCATCAAAGACTGAAAGATTCCCGCACGCACTTGACTGAGGTAGGACAACCCAAAACCGACAGGCGACGCAAAGCCGCTCCCTTCTGTGCCCTTCCTAGACTTCAGAGCGGAAGTGTAAGCCGTCCTTACTTACAGAAGGGGGCGGAATTGGGTCGCAAGTCGGCTTTGGGTACCTTAGGTTGAGAAGTATAAATCTCAAGACGAACAGAGTTTCTTCCAGTGTCTGAAGCTCATCGTCCATCACAAGTGCTGTGTTTAGGTTCACTAGAAATGGCGCTTCAAGCTCAGATGAATGGAGGTCAGTACTTCTGCCACACACGTCGGTGCAGTAGTTTTCCCAGCAGCGCCACCAGTGCCGCGATCCCTTCCTTTGTGAGCGCATTCCCGAGTAGATCCTCGCTGCGAGTTGCCAGCCAGTCCCCTGAGAAGCTGCAGCAGCATTGCCGTCCTCTGCGATGTGCGGCGGCTGCTAGTTCCAGGGAGGCGACCGTAGTCTACGTGGGCAGTGAGAGTGGTGAGAATCAGACTGAGCTTCCGCCGCTGCTGGCAACCGTGTTGGTGCCGGGGCTCCCACCGTGCCAAGGGAGCCCGTTCGTCGAGGAGGCGCTGGAGTACGTGAAAAACATCGGACCAGCTGACAATTTCGAGGCCTGGTTCCATGTTGGCCTTTCGTTTGTCAGCTTCGTGCACGGCAATGCGGTGAGCGCGGAGCGGCTCGCGGCCTTGACAGAGACGTGCATCCTGATGACGATGCTGGACGACCTCCTGATCGACAACCAGGACCCCGCTCGCTTGACGAGCCTCGGCGTCGACCCGGCCATTCTCGACAGCCCGGACAGCATCTACCAGTTCATGACCCACGCGGTGGAGACTTTCCGCCGGGAGGACCGGCCGGAGAATCCTAACCGGCTGGAGGAGTTACTCTGGCAGGCCGGGCGCGACGTGCAGGCGCTCTGCCCCACTCCGGAGCGGTGGAACCGATACGCCGATGCGTTCCGTGACTTCCTCTACGCCAACTACGAGGTCTACCGCGACGGGATAAAGTTCGAAGACGAGGAGACGTACATAGCGCAGCGATGGGGAGCTGTGGGGATGCCGATGATGCTTGCCACGATTCCGTTGAGCCTCGACTCGTACCTGCCCGCGGAGGTCCTGGAGCACCCAGACATGCAACGACTCTACAAGCTCGCCATGGACTATAACACTTACATCCAGGACATCTTCTCGTATGCCGGCGACATGGCGGAAGGATCATCGAACGTGATCAAACTGGTCATGGATAGTAATCCCGGGATGACGCTGGCGCAAGCCTCATGGCAAGTTCTCAAGAAGGTGAGGGGCTTCGCGGAGGAGTTTCTGGAGCTGGAAGCCACTATGGAGCTGCCCAAGTCGTGGGAGGAGAAATACGACGTGCCCCTCTACCTTCTAGGCCTCAAGGAAACCATGGCTGGGTTTGCCTACTGGCACAGCAAGTGCAAGCGTTACCGCATCGCCGACTCCCCTTTCCCTGAGATGCGTGACGAAAACGTTCCTTTCCTGCCCTTTGCTGATGCCATCAAAGTCATCAGTAAGTAAACGAACGGTGATGGTGCCATATACATGGTCACGTATATTCACAGCTAGAAACCGGTACCCTCGAAAATTTTCTACAGTTGAAAATATGGACTTTCCAATCGTTGAGGATGTGGCGTGGCTGGCACGTAGTGCACTTTCCAAAAGTGTCGGGCACGGAGATTCCTAGAATTGAAATACTCCTGTTTTCTTGTGTTCCAGCTACTCGGTTGCTTGGGTGTCACCAACTTGGGGATTCTGTCAGGGATGGAAAATTGAAGGACTCCAGGGTACAACTTGGTAATGATAGAAATGGCAACCAGCTGATGATGAGTTCACCGATCTAGCTCACCTAGCTTGACACATATATTGTAGGTTGATTATTTTGAAGGTTGATTATTCAAATGATGATTTCGGGGGCAATTTTTGTCCAACTTGAGAGTTTTTGGTGCCTATCTAAACTGATTTGAAAAGGCGCTTCCAATGACACCTTACCCATCTTCAAATTTGTCTTAAATAAAAAGTTATTGCGAATATTTTTGGGCAGATTTCTTGAGTTTTGGTTGAAAGTTTGAGGAGGCATATCTTTATCAATTTCTCACCAATTCTATCGAGTGAGGTGATCAGCTTACGTGTTTTTTCAAGGAGATTCCATCGGTATACAATACACCTTCAAATTCGTCGTGATGCAAAAGTTATGAGCAATTTTGGTAGGCTGACTTTTTTGACATTAAACACTAATTGTAAACAAATTGACATTTAGTGAAAGTCAAGTTGTAGGGGTAGTTACACTATTGGTGCCATAACACTAATGAACATTATTAGTGTACCGAATCTGAGTGTTTTGGAGCGGGTTTCGGCGGATGCAGTACGTACTTGGACCACCAGGCGAGCAAGCAAAATTAGCAAATAAATTGTAGCATTATTCCCGATCAAGCAAGCGAATTCGACGACAAGTCTTCGTGCTCCTCCAGTCGTGTTTGGAACGTCGTCTGATGCTCCTTAACAGATCTTGATTTGCATTCAAGTGTGTTTTCCAAGTATTACAATTTTGATGGAAAGCGATATGAACATTATGTGGCGTGACCTTGATTGTATGTGAATCGCTCCTATTTCGTGTGTAAGATACGCCCCTGTTTCAGAATTCATGTCCAAGGATGTCTGCAAGTTTTTTTCATACTTTGTTTTGTGCAAAATTTTAGAGGGTACCCGTTTCTAGCAGTGATTGAGCGGCAAGTCGCAGCCAACCGGAGACTTGCACTGCGGTAGCGCGCAGATGAACGGCAACGGCACGTCGCATCTAAGGTCGTTCAACATGTACGGTAGCTTGTCCTCGTTTAGTTCCTGCTCCCTCGACTCGTACTTCACCGACAGGCACGTCTCGTAGCCGCCGCGGTTGTTGGGCTCGCCGTTGTTCCAAAAGGTCTGATTGAGACTCATGACGCACGGGGCCCACAAGTAGTCCCATCCGATGCTGGAAGGCGGAATCCTCGGTTTGCACCCGCCAAGGTAGCAGCCCACACCGCGGGGGTTTGTGGGGGATGAGAACCGTGACTCGTCCAAGCTGGGCGTGAGGACAGTTTCCCCAAATCGAAATCGACGTTGATTCCATCTAAGCAAACTCGCTCGAAAGAGCCAAGCTAGAAGCTAGGGTTAGGGTCTGTGTGTTGGAGGTCATGGCATGACCTCGATTGTATGCAGTACTGTAGAAAATATTGCCTGGTATGTGAATGAGCGGCCATGGCGAGTTGTGGATCAAAAACCCTAAACACGAGGTATATGCTACGAAACAAAGTCTGACCACTTCTGGGCATTTTTCTATTAAAGTTGCAATTCTCTCGGTTATAACCCTTCATATCAGTAATGCAGAGAATTGCAACTTTGGATTTTTACTAGCTGTAAATCCACTATTGGTGAAGAAATTATTATAGAATTTGGAAAAAAAATGAAGAAAATCCGGCCTCCGAGAGTTGGGAGATGTGCTAGAGGTTTGAGAAGCCACATTTGGGTTAAAATATGATGTTTTCTCTGTATTTGACATATAAGGTGTACGATTGTTACAAAAGTTGGTACATGTGTTGACCTTGATCCACTGTCACATGATCATTTTAAGGTACATGTTCCTTTGGATTTGATAATCTAGGTGTACCTGTTCCTTTGAATCACCGGAATAACTTTTTTTGGCAATGGATTTCTTCGCCGATGTATGAACGTGTTGATAGCCATGATGATGATTTCTAGATGCACTTGTTCCTTTGGATTTGCTTACTTTTCATATTCTTACACAACAAAGTTGACATGTCCTAGGCCAAGCATAGCGAAGTGGGACCTTCTACCACCACTTTTCTCTAATTTTGGCAAATAAACTTGCCAAATATACTTAAAATAAATCCGCACTCTCTTTCACTCTTACTCTTCTTTCACTCTCACTCTTCTTTTGCTTTCTATCTCTTTTGCTTTCTCTCACTTTTGCTTTCTCTTTTTGAATATATATCTCTCTCTTTCTACTTCACTGCTCTGTCTCACTTCATCACCTCCCCTTTCTTCACAGCACACTGCTGCAGGTGTCGATGATGAAAAAATGACATAGTTGCAGAAACTTTTGGCGGAATGCACACCAGAGCAGCGTTCCTTGGCTTTGAAGACGGTACCTACTGGAATTGAGGAGGGGGATAAGGTGCCCCGCCCGCAGATGAGCTACGAGCAAATCTTCCAGCACCTAAATGATGGCTCTCCCTTTGACAAAGATTACCTTCAGCAGTACCACAACATGCCCTTAGCTGGTAGAAACGGCTTGAAGCAGTTTCGTCAGCTGCAGGCGCAAGTTCGGCAGCTCTTCACAAACCCCGGTGATGTGAGTGTTCATGGTGTTCTCTTTTGTAATTACAAACACAATAATGAGGCTAAAGAGTCATGTTTGAAGTTTATTCGAGAGATGATGGATAGTTTAGGGGGTCTGTATTTACTTAACGAAGACGGTAAACCTCAGACCTTTCGGTGGAAAGAACAAGACATTTTCAAATACTTTATTGCGCATAAGTCCTATTATCAAAAATTGTATGGGACTAGAAAGAAGGATATGGACTTGTTCTTGCCATCTACTGTTGTTGTGGAAGAAGAACAGTTAGCACTGCCATCGACGGAGTCCATGAATGAGGAGGTGGATGTTGTTAAAGAACCACCAAAGCGCAAGAGGAAGGATAAATCACTTTTGAAGAAAAAGAAGATGAAGCCAAAGAAGAGAGCGCGGCGGGAGTTGGATATCTAGGAGCATCTGAATGACGGGGACAAACTAACTATTTGTCACAAGCTTACCGGAGTTTTGTCAAGGCAAGAAGTTACAGCGCACCTGAAGGCCTGGGTGCAGACGCGCAGGATGATTCGGCAATCTGCGCCAAATATATCGAAGATTGACTCTACCGAGTTATTGGTTGACACAGTGGCATTTTGGGCATTGAAAGAGGGGTTAATTGAATTAATTGGAGAGAAAGGAGTTGCTGGATATTCCATTGAAAATTGGAAGCTTTGTGAGTAGATTGTTGTGATCTGGAAATGGTGCGGTTTCATACTTTCATCAATCCATCACTAAACCGGTTATTCTAAATTTTTTATAAATTTTTATGGTGGATTTGAAAAAAAATTGCCGAAGTATTCTTGCAAACACATATTTTTTGGTTGGGATCTGATCATTGGCATGTGATTAGCCCATGAGCCCTAATTTGACAGTCTGCAATTACCTTTGTGTGATTAGCCCATGAGCCCTTGTTGACATTGTACCTGCATGATATTAGCCCATGAGCCCATGTTGACAGTCTGTTAGCCCATGAGCCGTTGTTGACAAAGTTCTTGTTTCAATGTCTGAGGATTGCTGTTTAGTGTTTGGTATTCGATCATGATGAGCTTCTCTCTGCAAAGGTATGACAGAGTTCGTGTTTTGATGTGTAAGGATTGCTTCTTAGGGTTTGTTTTCTGGATTACAGTGAGCTTGTTTGCTGAGAGAATGGTATGTCTTTTAATGTTTAGGGTTGGGTTGTGTATTAGGATGAGCTTTAGACGTGGCACAATTGTTGTTTCTCAGGGTTTGAATTCGGTTCTCACCCTGTTTCCAGAAATTGATCCTTAGGGTATGGCACACTATTTAGGATTAGTTTTTGCTTCTTTGCAGAGACTCGATCTCTCATATGAGGATTAAGGTAAGCCTCGCCATAACCAACAATAATCCATAGCCAACACCTATAAAATTGGGGTATATCCAACCCTCTCCCATCCCATTACCACCAACAGAGCTCCGAAATGGAGGTTTGCTACTAATCAAGACCCTTTCTTTTGGTCGATGGTTATGGGGGGTACCTACTGCTAGCCACCCACTTAACATGGCTGCACAGTTTGAAAATTCATAACTAATTATGTTTTCAGCAAAAAAAAATTCCGCTATTCAGGATAGTTGCTTCAAGAGTCCAACAGCTCTGATAAGTGGTTCTTGATGGTTGAAATCCATCCCAATGGGCCATTATTGCAAAATTCCGTGGATCCCCCTGCAGATGATCAATTCATTTGTAAACTTACACTTTTAAGTCCATCAAGAGTATTGGGTCGCTGGTTAGTTTTGCGTTCATTGACATGAAATTCTTTAACGGTAAGCATGAATAAAATTGAACTTTATAGAACAAACAAGAAAATACAATGATTACTCACTCTTCCATGCTTCTTTTGTTCTTTGATGAGCGAAGAGCACGTGGAGCATATGAACTTGTAACATCCATGCCCTTCTCTCCAACCGCCATTTACTACCTCTGTCCTTGCGCTTTGTGGAAATGTTGAATATGTCTCCTTACATTGAGGACATGTTATAGGTAGTTCGTATTCTGCTTCAGGATTCCAGAAGTCACTCCATTCACAAACCTTTGAACCATCCCACACATCGGAGATGACATTTGGCCGAAAATTGATGGGTTTGTTCATCCAAGTCCCGGATGCTCTCCACATAGTTAGAAACTCATCACAATAACTTCTACACTGACATAGTAGAGATAATATTCCAATTAGGGGAATGTAATCAAATGAAAGTATATCTTTCCTAAGTTTTCCACAATCAGAACAAGGAGTTCTACACTGGGTACAATCAGCCCATATTTTTTGATGAAACACTTCTCATTTGGATCATCTTCCATAGAGTACGGTAAGAGCAAAGGGTAGTGTGATGAGTTGGTTGAACTTGTACATAACCTGTACCGCTTGGGTTTGACCATTCCCATCTTCCGATATAATTGGTATAGGGCTCGAAATGTTTTAGGCAAAGGAGAGCCTTCCACATTTCCATCCCAAGTCGGTGGCAAAGATCTCAACAAACTGGTCACTGAATATTTTTGATATTCATGGCACTCTATGTTTTGGGCCCCATCAAATAAAAGCGCCAAAATCTCAGTTTGTAAGGTAATTGATACGTTACCTGAGTCTAATAGAGACTATAATCGAATGAGCTTGGTAAGAAGAGTCCTTTCCAATGTCAATTCCATTGTTTCAGGTACTTGATCATAGTGCACTTCTTCAGAGGCATTAGGACTACCTTCATCCATTTGAACATGTGTTTCATGTCCTGGATGATAGTGCGCCTCTTCAGTGGCATTAGAATTACCTTCATCCATTTGAACAACTTCTGATATCCTTGTATCTTGTCCTTCGTTAGAGAAGTGTGTTTCTTCTGAGCCCAATTGTAGTTGTGTGGTATATGAGTACGGTCTTGTTCCATATGGCGACGGATTGTCCTTGTGGATTTAATCATATGCCCCTTACATATAGAACAAGGGCACCGACCTTTAGAAGACGATGATGTAGCACATTCCCGTTTTCTAGATGGCAAACTTGAATCCCGTTGGACGGAAGCCATGCCGATCCTCTTGGCAGATATACGTGACAGGAATTTCCAAGGATTAGATGAACAAAATAGGTAGAAAGGGTAGTAAGCGAGGGCGGTGGTTGCAAATATCTAACACTTGGAGACTTAACGCTTAGGATCATTACCAATACAAGGTTGCCTGTAGAGAAAGTCAGGAATGCTATCTTGTGAGCGGTGAGCGGCGAGCGGCGAGCACTGAATTCATGACAAATTTTACCATTGCTTTAGTTGTGAAATAAAAAAGAACACCTATTGCCGTGAGTGTAGGTGGATTGTGCTTAAAAAAAAAACAAAAAAAAAACAAAAACAAAATTCTTGACCTGCAATCGCTTTAATTTATAGTTTAGTTCATAGAGGCACCTATAGCCGTGGCACTATTATTAGAAATTTGGCGAAAAATCACAACAAAAAATAATTTGATAAGAGAATTTGATAGATAAAAAATGATACTTACTGATGGATATTAAACAATTGTTATAATGTGTTTTTGAAATTAGAACTATACCTTTATCGCACCATGAATAGTTTACGAAGTTTCGAATATTTTTAGATGGTCCATCACTATCATTCTCTCCATTTGGCAACCTGAACCTTCTTTCAGAAATTTCCATAATCCCATAATCCCATATCGATTGGTGAGGCTGGGGAGGTGTACTAAATAATGGCTGAGTACCACTAATTCTTCCAGTGACAAGCCTGGATGGCCTGGTCATCTCAAGCCGCAATTGATATTGCCGTGGGAGCCTTCGGGTGTTAGTGCTGGGTATACAAGGACCTTGGGAGACTCGGTTCAATCCGTTTGGTGTAGTTCAGATACAGGGTAGACTCAAGGTAGGTGCGGTTGTAGCACAACAAGTTTTTAGTTTTTGTTTTTTTTTTTGTTTTTTTTCATTCGTCTTTTATATCCATATAACATGTTCACTTCATACATTTCGCTTCATGCACCATGATATTTATTAGAATAGTACTACATATTTGACTCAATTAGAATAGTAATACACATCCGAGAAAATTCTTCTACTGCAATTTGCAGAGTTATTCAAGCGATGTTTATCCATGGACTTATGATATTTGCAGTAAAACAATTTAGATAGTTGAATAGATGTACTTTATCTCCATATTTTTAATTCTATTGTAGAAGAAAATAAGAGGACTATAGATGTACTTCTCCCCCATTAATGAAATATAAAATCGGGCTTATTTGAAAGACAAGTTTGCATTGTAATATATGTTACATTATCTCTAACTAGAGTACAAACATTTTTGTTATTGAAACAAAAAATCAAATAAGACTTGCAAGGGTGATATATATCCATAAATCCAAAGCCCCATATTAGGTCAATACGGCATACAAAATAGAAGAATCACTACTCTTCACTACTGAACTCATCGTCACTGCCCTGATGGATAAACGGCATACTGCTATCAGAACCACTATCGGAATCAGTACTAGCCTCCTTAGCCTCGTCATCCACAAAATCCTTCGCTCCAGAGCCAGATCGAGCAGTCGGTGGACGTCGTGGAGGCGACGGCTGCGCTACGGATGCAATGGCAGCAGCTTCGGCATATTCAAGCAATATATGACCATGCTCCGGACTCACAACCTTCCCTGCCAAGCAAGCCAGCACTCCAACAGGAGGTGTTGACAGAGAAGCCATCAACGACGTTGAGAACCGACTGCAACAAATTTTTATTAGTAAAATACCAATGATAGAAAAAGATAACAATAAAAACAAATAAAGGAAGAGAACTTACTTACAAGTTCTCTTAGGCACAGTCTTAATCTCTGGTTAATCATCACCAAGTTCCAAAGGGCGCTTGAGAGAAGTCTGCTCCAAGGGCTCAACAATCGCAGAAGTAACCTCCACCGTCTGTGGAATCATGGGTCGAAGCACCTCGTCTACCAAGTCCATGTCTGCCTCCAAGGCAAGAATATGACGCTTGAGGGCTTTGCAAGCCTTGATAGATGCACCTGCAAAAAGTGTAGAATACAAACAGAATGAAATTAGAATCATGATTTAATAATCAAACCACAAAATGCAAGTATAAAATTAATATACCTGCAGAAGCAGTAAGGTCCATGACGATCTCATCCTCCTTGGTGCAAAGATCAATAAGTGCCTCCAACAGATTCTGCGACTTCTCTCTGGCTCCTCGCCATGGCATACCGGTGGAGGCTCTCACTGTGAGTGACTCCTGGGTGATGAAGTTGGTCAGATGACCGTCTGCAGAGAGCTCAATCCCATCCGCCAAAAGTTCCACTCTGTCATCGAAGACAAATGGAGTTGGAGGATTCGCCTTTCGAACGAAGCACTTGACCATGAAAGTCTTGTGTACGCGGCCGGGGCGAGCATCAGAGAAGAGGGGAAGTCCATTGATGGCGAACCACTTCGCCTCTTCGTCAAAACCCGACCACTGAGCCCACGAAACCAGTTCATTTGAAATGAACCTGGAATCTGGATAGAACACGATGATAGCTCCTCCGTCACGAAGAAATGACTCTGCCAACTCGAAGTTAAATCGAATCCACAGTGATTCCTTCCGACCCTTGGGGGTTGGCACTGAAGGTAGTGTGTTCCATGGTGGAATCACAGTACCACCCTGAATCCCTGGAACCGGCAAGTCCTCCGGGACGTCGAATATGAACATATCCGCCAAACCATCCTCAGTCAACTCCCCCTTCATGTACCGCGTCTTGGATCCGCCATGGGCCATCAACCACTGTGCTATATCCCTCCAAATTGGTGGAACATCATCCTCAGCAGTAACTGAATCATAGTCAGTAAAGATAGAGTAGGCGCTCGTATTGATTACCTCAACAGCAGTAGTGGACTCTGTCTGCTCCACGACAGGAATCGAATAGATGGTCTGCGCTGGTTTCACAACGAACACTCCTGGGCGGCTGCTGGCAGATGGAGAAGCGCCAAACGTTGTCAATACAGGTGCCGGCTGTGAGAACGATCCAAGACCCACGGCAAACAATAATTTCTCGGGCCCCTCCTTGGCCCCCAGAGCTGCCAATTCCTTGTTCCTCACTCGAGTCTCTTTCTTCTCCTTCCTTGCAGTCTCCTTCTCCAAACGGGCCGCTTCTCGCTCAGCAACTCTGGCTGCAATCCTGGCCGCCTTCTGTTGTGCCCTCTCCTTGGCCTTTTCAGAGAGCTCAAGGTCAGGCTCAACCTGGAATGGAGTTGAAGCTTGCAAAGCAGGACCCGCACCAGAATGTTGAGCCAAGGCATCACATGACTCTCGAAGCTCCACCTCGTCACCTGGAGTTGGAGCTGAATGCCAAAGCTCCAAGTACCAAGGACACTGAGTCAAATGATGTCGAGTAAAACGGCGCAGCTGAGATTCTATGAAAATGCACTCAGCGCTGACTGTGGTATCACACCACTTCCTCAGCCGGATTGGCAACTCCCGAGGCTGCCAAGCTCCATTCGCAACGAGCTCTCTCCAAAAATAGCGGAGCACCACTCTCTTCACACTCTGAGGTGTCTCAGGCTGCTTGAGAAACTCATCTGACTTCACGAACGGCTTCGGCCCACTAAAATGGTTCTTGAACGCCTTCTTCTAGAATGTGAGAGAGCTGGCCTCAACCCATGAGCCAATATCCAGAACGGGGTTAGGGAGACCCCCCATCTTGATAGTGATGTTGTCATCCTTGACGACCTTGGCAAATAACTTCTCAACCTCCTCTTCAAGCTGTACAATGAAGACAAAATGTTAGTAAACAAGACTTACAACTGATGGAAAAACAATCAGAAAACGATTAAAGGAAAGTGAACTCACCCCTACCCAAAATAAAGCCACGTCAAGCCAGGGTTTAAGACTGATCTCCGAACAAGGTGCTTTTGGAAAGTTGTATTCATCCCTGCCCTCTTTGGACAAATTCCACCAACCCATCCATCTCCCTTTGAACCTCGCAGAAACCTCGGAAGTGCAAAGCAATTGCAACTTCTCTAATGTGATTTCGGGCTTGTTCTGATAAACATCATAGTGATGAAGAACCTGAAGCCAAAAATAGATAAATGGTCAATAATAATCATAAAAACATTTGAAAAATATTGAATGAATGAGTGCAATAAAATGAATAAACGAATACCTCTTTGAAAAACTCTTCACCATTACGAGGGTCAGCAATGGCAAGAAGTCGGGTGAGTAGAGTGCCACATTGAGTCTTCTTCTTTTGCACCGCATCGGAGCATAGATTGACCAACTCCGCTGAGCTTCCAACACGATCAGCCCCAACACCGGTCACAAGTGTGTCACGGTAAGTTCGAATACTATCTTCTTGAGCAGCTATAAGCTCTCGCTACACAAAGAATTTTTTTCACAGTGTTAGTATACTTTCCCAAACTAATTCAATAACATTGCATATACGTATTCTGGGGCATAGATAATAGCATAGAGTACACAATGATGGATCGAATACAATCCCAACGTACCTCATAGAGTAACTTCAAGAATGAATCGAAGGTCATATGGTACCATTTTTTGGTGCCCTTTCTAGCCCACTCCGCCACACTAGCATCGTGATCCTCTTCACTTATCAAACCCTTGAGCTGATCGAAGTCCGACAATCCAAAATGCTAAACTCTCTTCACATCATGTGACAGTTGTTGTGTCACATGGTCGGAGTCTTTCTGCCTGAGTGACAATGTTCATGAACATCAAAGTCATGCGAGAAAAACAATAGAAATACAGAACAATTGAATGACGCAAAAAATAAAAGAAAATTAAGAATAGAACTCACTTGTTCCAGTCCGTCATGGCGTTTAGTAATATATGGCGGTTCACCAATGTGGGCTCTAATACAACTGCCCGAACCGGAACATGTAAGGTAGAATCGTTTTGGTGCATGGTGGATATGACATCCATCCATGCAAGATGGCGGTGGTTGCCATCCCACACAAAAAAGTATCGATCAAAAAGGCCGTGCAACTCTGGCGTACTCGCAATCAAAGCTTCAAACTTCTTGTCCTCCGCCCTCCATAGGTTTGACCATCCCTCGCGCTCTTCAGGCAGAACTTCCCGTTCGACCATGGAGAAGTCCTTCAATGCAACATAGAAACATGCAGATCCTGGGCGGTAGCCTTTGACAAACTCGCTCTTCAACTTCTCTATGTCCGGCTTGACTAGAATACGCACCTCTGTCATTGGCAACACTCGGCAAAGGGGGATGTGCAACTCCCCAATAGATGGATGATGAGACTTCTGGAGCACATCGTAGGAAGTCCCACGAATGGACTTCCTCAATGAAAGCTCAGTTGAGTCCAAACCAGGATCCACCCCCATCACCGGTATAACTTGCAGGACTAAACTTGATTCAGCATTCGGCGATCTCGAAGCCTCTGGCGCCGGCGATCCTCCAACCCCTGGAGCCGAAAATGTGTCCTCACAAGGCATTCCCAAGTCCTCCGTTGGCGTGACCTTGTCCCCATACTGTGACTCCATCTGATGATATCAAGTGAAAATTGTTAGGATATTCAAACAACAACACGAATGAAGTGCTCATCTAAACTCAAAGAATAATATCAAATGCCAAAAAATCTGAAGGAAGCAACATGACAGAAGAAAACGTATGCACGCACACTCTTCAAGCTCATAGATATACGAATCATAAAACAGCCAAAGTAAAAAAAAACCAGACTTCAATACTCCCATCAGTACGTCGGATCCGAAGGACCCCTCTGGACCTCCATGTATAATCCATCATTTCGTACTCTGACCTGAACTTGACTCAAAGTATTGCACAAGCGAACCCACTCTACTATTAATCTAAAATGGACACTATGACTCTATCAACAATACTAGGCAATGATTCCAACACTCATGAGTTATGAACAACGAATGTACATACACTCATTAAGTTCACAATGATACAAATCATCAACGAGCTAAAATCAACAAAAAAAAAAAACCAAACTTCACTACCACCGAGAGTGCCTCGGATCCGAGGGACCACTCTGGACCTCCAAGTTCAGTTCGTGATTTCGAAATCTCACCATAACTTCATTCATAGCATTCCCCGATCAAACGAACTCTACTTGTAATCTAAAATAAACACTAATATTCTACCACCTTTACTCGAGAAAGATTCCAGCGCTCATGAGTTTAGGAAGACTAATGCACGCACACAGGTGATGCTCACAGTGATACGAATCATGAATGAGCGACAATCATAAAATAAAAAAACCAAACTTCAGTACCATCGAGAGTGCCTCGGATCCGAGGGACAACTCTGGACCTCCAAGTTCAGTTCATGATATCGTCATCTGACCTAAACTTGAATTCAAGTAATGCATGAGCAAATCAACTCAACATACAATTTGAAATGGACCCTAAGATTCTATCAACAATTCTAGGCTGAGATTCCGGCACTCAAGAGTTTAGGTAAACTAATGCAAGCAAACTCATGATGCTCACAGCGATTCGAATCATGAATGATCGAATTTTTTTTTAAAAATACCAAACCTCAGTACCACTGAGAGTACCTCCGATCCGAGGGACAACTTAGGTCCTCCAAGTTCAGTTCGTGATTTTGTAATCGGACCTAACTTTCAATCCAAGTACTGCACAAGAATATCAACTCTACACACAATTTGAATTGCATTCTCAGATTCTATCAACAGTACTAAGCTGCTCTTATGAGTTTTGGTAAACTTATGCACGCCCACTCATGATGCTCACAGAGATTCAATCATGAAAGAGCGAATTTTTTTTAAGAAAAAACCAAACTTTACTACCAGCGAGAGTACCTCGGATCCGAGGGACAACTCAGGTCCTCCAAGTTCAGTTTGTGATTTCGTAATCGGACCTAACTTTCAATCCAAGAACTGCACGAGAAAATCAACTCTACATACAATCTGAATTGCATTCTTAGATTCTATCAACAGTACTAAGCTGCTCTTATGAGTTTCGGTAAACTTATGCACGCCCACTCATGATGCTCACAGAGATTCAATCATGAAAGAGCGAATTTTTTTTTAAAAAAAACCAAACTTCACTACCAGCGAGAGTACCTCGGATCCGAGGGACAACTCAGGTCCTCCAAGTTCAGTTTGTGATTTCGTAATCGGACCTAACTTTCAATCCAAGTACTGCACGAGAAAATCAACTCTACATACAATTTTGAATTGCATTCTCAGATTCTATCAACAGTACTAAGCTGCTCTTATGAGTTTCGGTAAACTTATGCACGCCCACTCATGATGCTCACAGAGATTCAATCATGAAAGAGCGAAAAAAAAACCAAACCTGAGTACCAGCGAGAGTACCTCGGATCCGAGGGACAACTCAGGTCCTCCAAGTTCAGTTTGTGATTTCGTAATCGGACCTAACTTTCAATCCAAGTACTGCACGAGAAAATCAACTCTACATACAATCTGAATTGCATTCTTAGATTCTATCAACAGTACTAAGCTGCTCTTATGAGTTTCGGTAAACTTATGCACGCCCACTCATGATGCTCACAGAGATTCAATCATGAAAGAGCAAATTTTTTTTAAAAAAAAACCAAACTTCACTACCAGCGAGAGTACCTCAGATCCGAGGGACAACTCAGGTCCTCCAAGTTCAGTTCGTGATTTCGTAATCGGACCTAACTTTCAATCCAAGTACTGCACAAGATAATCATCTCTACTTACAATCCGAAATGCTTTCTAAGATTCTATCAACAATACTAGGCAATGATTCCAGCCCTCACGACTTAGAGATAACGTATGAACGCACACTCATTAAGATCGAAGTGATACGAATCATGTAATCCAAATACCAGCGTCATCCTTTCGTAGAACATGCATAGCAGGTTTCATGTCCGAGTTGAATTTGAACTCACCATTAGAGTGAGCCGGTTCTTTACTGCTTCGACAGCGTCTGCTCCAAGGCGCTTATACCCAACTTCGGCTCGACTCTGAGAAGCACCAACCGGCATATGTCTGAACGCATTTAGGGTTTTTGGAAAAAAAATGAACAATTCTCACCAAATCAGGGTTTACTGGAATGGAAATCAAGAATTGGGTGTTGGGTAATGTGCGGCGGTCTTGTGTTCAATCATATAATTCTAGTACCGAACTTCAAAAGATGTCACAGGACTTTGAATTTCCAATTTTGAAGTGAAACATGTGAGTTGAGAACGTTTCCAACTTACCTCTCCAGGTTGCGGCTGCTGCTCCACATCGTCGTGCGTCTGTCCACTTCCTTCACCGTTCTCACAACCTCCGGCCTGCAATAGAAAGGGATTCCTTCTTATGCATATCAAGGTTCAACATGTCCACCTTTCGTTTAACTGATGTTCATGTACGACTCTATAATACAAAGCTATGGCAGAAACTGTAGAAGAAAACGTTTACCAAACCAGGAGTATACTTCCGACGCCACTTGTAAGTTCACAAACTACATGATATGGTAAGTTGGAGTTCAGTGAAGCCCTACAGTTGGAACAGCTTGTGTTCGAGTAGAGTTCAAATTGATCCAGACAGCTTATAACTCGCGAATATTGAATCGGTAAATTCCCTTTCATACTAAAAGGTAGATTCTAGCGACCAAATAGTCTAAGAAGCATAACACACAGTATAGTTGGTTACGCATTATGCTATTTAGGAAACCAAACTTACGATGCATATTGTAAATCGATCTGATGATATTGTACCTGTGTCATTTGGGCCCGCTCTGCACCCAATAGTATTGGCCCAGTTTCCCCCGCACTCCCTCGTTCGTTCCGTGGTCGATCATTGGTTGCCCTTGTCGTGGACCTATTTCTATTCCTTGTGGATCGTGTTAAATTAACTCGGCTCTTGGGGTCCATACATGAGTTCATGCTTTGACAGTCATTGTCGTCAACAACACCGTTTGCACCCTTACCCCCATGCATTGAGCTTACTGACGCATTAGGTCCCGTGAAATCACTCGTCATAATATCTTGTATAGACTCTTGTTCTCCCCTTTCTCTACGCAGCTGCATCACATAGCTGTACGACCAATATATGATTGTAGTAATGAAAATAAAGTAATCATATGAAAATATTGCACTTACTTCGACAGTATTGTATGGTGCCTCCTCTGCTCGAAGTATACTTGACAAATTCCTGAATCGCACGGGCCCCTCAGATGACAGGTCCTCACGCCTCTCCTCTAAAACCTTGGCCTTCTGCTGTTGTCGCTGCGTTCGAGACCGACTCGGCTTTGGATTTGACTCGTCTGTTGTTCTTCTCTTCCTGCCACCCTTGCTTGTCATCCTCTGCAAGTCCTCCTGGTTGCGTCACATTGAACATTTTCACCAGGGTAGTGCTGCTATGATATGGCAAGACATCGTTGAACCATATTTACCCTTACATAGTTCTATGTTACTATTTCAATCAGGTACCAACGGGATGGCCCATGTAGTATTAATTGTTGTCAGCCTTAATTTGAATTTCAAGAACAAAGTTAGTCGTGGCTATAGCATATCTATTCTTTGCTTCTGCAGTCACAAGCATTCCACTTTTCTCGATTTATCATTCATCTTAAGTGAATAACGACAACACCAGGGAATAATTAACTTTAAGCAGACTTAGTGGCTTAGCAGATACAACTACTGCATATCTATTTGTAAATTGCTGACTCAGATCATGACCTCTAGATTTGAATCAGAACTTTGTCGTGTTTAATAAAGATGTGTCAGATTGTGTGCAAGTGGTACTCGCAGACTAAAAATACAATATAGCGTCGTAAAGATAAATTGCGTGCAATGCGATTCTTTCAGTAAACATATTATTTTACTCTCTTTCAATTTGTGATCTCACATCTCTCTTCTCATTGGCTATTTGCTGTCAATTCATTTAAATACAAGTAAATATACAGCATACAAACTGATTGGTAAACTCCACCTTAATAGGATCAACCTCTCAATTTATTTCCTTAACTTGAAATCTATCCAATAAAGATTTAGGCGCCGTCAGAGAGCGTGCATGGGCATCTGACATAAGGCTATAAATATTTTTGTCGATTATGAGCACGATGCGTATCAATAATTGGACGTCTCCACTGAGATGTTTAGGCAAGCAGTTGATTACTTCAATATACAACCGTCATCATAGACAGCACGCATTCCATATCCTCTGCTGTAGAGAGCTCTTGACTATGGCGTCACTCACATCTCAGAATGGTGGTGTTCCGCTTGTTGTGTCCGTTGGTGAAAATGGCACTGTTAATGTCCCGGAGGCAGTCCTCAATAGTCGCTTCGGGTTTAGACTTGGAACCGTTCATGTTGAACAAGAGGTGTTTGATAGCTCGGGAGTTTTAGAACATTCTATATACCAAGTGAAAGATCAAGACGATTTAGGCTTTGTGTGGAACCTGTGTCGCGGTTCTTTTAAAGTCTATGGTGTTAGGGATACTCAAACGTCCGCTAATGCGTCGTGTGCCGTGATGATCCCTCCTACCGATTCCGGTGATACGATATTGGTGCCCGGTTTGGGCACACGGTCTATTCACAGTGTGCATCTTCTAAGTGACACAAACGAGGACCTCTCGGATGTGAACTTGGGGGAATCATCCTACACCTTTAAGTCACAAGACTCTATCTGTCCCGATGCGTCTATCCATACCCCAAGTAGGTCGCATATGTCTCCGTCTCTTTCGTTAAGAAAACCACCTCTCCATCCAAAATCAAAAAGTATCCGCAATATCATTCCTTATGTTCGTAGGACCTGTTCTAGAAAGGGATCCCGTTCTGAGTTGACACACGTGGATTTCGATAGCATTCAGGTTTCACGTGTGAATTATCTGCCTCCGTCTTACAACGGGGACGTGTTGTTTGAGTTGCCTCCACTTCCAGAAGGCATACCAACTCAGTTTGGAGGAGGACTGGATGGTATGAGCAAGCAACACGATGGTCACACATGGTGTAGGACAATGACTACAAATATCATGAATGATTTTGGCCTGACATATCGGAAGTCATCTTGTACTGGCCATCTTCAATGTCCTAACCTTCATTGTGACTATAAGAGCAGGAATGAAGGTCGCACTAATCAAACGGAGTGGAGTGGACTCGCCATTTCCCCCTGGCATGTCAATGGAGCTCCGCACCCTAAATCAACCTTGGCTTGTAAGGTTTGTCAAACCCCGCCAATTTGTCTAGCTCTCTGTGATGCACGTATATATTATCTGACGTGTACAGATGCGGAGCGCACCTGACTTGCCATTCATCTTGGTATTCACCAGCATCCCATCTCGAATGGAGTTGACCAAACCGCAATGGACGTGATGCATGAGTGCGTTGCGAAGGAAGTCGAGCGCACACCCAACGCCACTAATTCAGCAATCATTATGGCTGCCAGTAAGAATTACCTTTCCGATTACTTGATCCGTCTTGGATCGGGATCATCAAACCTTGAAGGAGCATCCATGGATGCTGTCTTGGATCAGTTCCAGACTCTATCATCCTCTAATATAAGGAATTTGGTGTCGACATGCAAGCGCTTCTATAGTGGTGGGAAGGGTGTTATGGACAACATCATGGAGCTGAAGGAGTCGTCAAAGTTTGTCTTCATCCATGAGAACAAGTTCTTGGGCCAATCTAAAGGTAAGGTATTTGTATTTAAAATGTCTGTTGATCGTCCTGGTAGCGGTGTTGATCTTGTTCGGCGCATGCAACCTGGTGGAGACCTCCAAGATTGTTGGTTGATGTTTGATCACGTCAAGCGGGTTAAAGACTGGACCACCATGGCATGCCATGTATACGACAGTAAGTATTGTAAAGTTATAACGATAGCTATGTGTGATATGCAATCGGAGGATGCTGAAGCACAACAGTTGTTTTGGGAGAACCTGAATGATACGATGAGCCATCACGGAGTGGAGAATACGAACTTCAAAGGGTTCATGGCTGATAGTGCCGGAGCGAATTGGCACGCTGTCCGGCGAGTGTATGGCAATGGCGACAAGGACGTGCCGATCGAAAACAAAGAACGCACTTGTTTATTCCATTGGACCAAGTGCCTTCAACGAGCCACCACGAAGAGCATTCTACCAGCATTCCAAGATCAACATATTGCACTTTGCAGGATTTGGAAGAACGCGAGATCACAAGAAGAGGCTGAAGCACAGTACAACGTCATTCGTGGATGGTGGATTTCATCTTGGGCCACTACCGAAAGTGGGCGTCGTGCGCTGGAAGATTGGATGGCTTTTTGGCATTTCCGATACAGACAATGGGTGGAGCAATGCAACTGGTAAGTTCTCCCATTTTCCGTTTATATATTCTCAGATTGTTAAATAGTTATATGTGAACCATGAACTGACCATTGCTGTATGATATTAGGACCTCACACTTGACGAGCGAGCTGACATGCCATCATGTAATCTTGCGGAGACAGTCCACAACCGCTAGCTTCAACAGTCCGGGAATACCATGACATGTTTATATGCGGCTACCGTGGATGACCTAATTCGAGCTTTCATGCAAATCACTTTGTACCGGGCATGGATCAATGGAGGGACCTCCGGAAAAGGTCTAGACAAAGGTACACTTCGATTAAGATCTGCCCAACGTTTTGGTGATCCAAGACTCATTGCAGAAGCTGTGCGGAGTTTTCCGGGGGCAGAGGATCTCTTGACAAAGACGGGCGGGCTCGTAGGAGCGGAGATTTTTGGGTCTACCAAACGGAAACTCGACATGCCACCCAGGTCGAGCAACGACTCCCACCGCTCCGATACGGTGAACTATTCGATTCCACGAGATGGCAGAAGGGTGACTCGGGCGCGAATCGAAGAGGCCCTAAATGAACAAGGTTCCGGGGTCCGTCATACAACGGCAGTGTTGGAATCGGAGGTTGATCCGTCAAAGTGGCACATTGGTCGACTTCCGAAGACCTCCCACCGAAAGTGCCAGGCATTGCAAGCTCACACCGGTCAAAGATGTGACGCTAGAGTTGGGCGTGGGAGTCAGGGAACACCTGCCCCAACATATATTGGCAAGAAGAAAGAATTCAGGTCGCCCCGAAACACTACTGTCGAGTTCTGGTTTTGTACTGATGATATTAGCCGATGCGTGATGGGTTCGAAGAAACCATTTGTAGTGGATTGGCCATCAGTCCCAATGACATGGCCAGTGAAGCTTGGCACGAACCTAACGATGGAAGAAGTTTTATCGTTAGAAGAAGCAGGTTTTCGGTTAGAGCAACGTGGTGCTTTGTCGCCTCGTAGACAATTCCAAGTAACGTTGAACATGCCTCTTCCGCGATCAAACTTCCCGCTCCCAGAGAATCCGGACTCATACCATACTTTCCGCAACGGCTACCAGATTCGCCGAAGTTCAGAAGTGCCTTCCGTTGAGCACCGAAACAAGTGGTCAAGCGCAGCTCTGATGAAGAATTGCTACGTTACAAATGTCACCGCAATGTCGTATCCGGGATTTGGATGCGTTATCACTCTTCTCACGGAGAAGGAGAAGTCTTATTGCATAACTTTCACAGACTACCCTGCGTGTACATGTCCTGATTTCCTGAAGATGTCAGTGGAGGCGTTGGGGAAGAAAGGGCAATGGAAGTATTGCAAGCATGTGTACTACATCCTACGCTATTTATGTAAGATGGACTACAAGGAGGACTTATTCATGCATGCCCCAAGCTACAGCTTTAACGAGGTCATGCGCATTCTAGAACTTGCTAATATTGCCGAGCAAGCATGAATCTCGCAATGAAGTATCTTCTGAATAGTATTTATATTTTGCAGTAGCTCGTATTTGAACATTTGCATTGATTTTGTTTGTCACGTGTATGGCTAGTAGTCAATGCATGAGTGAATTTATCACTCGTACTTCTCTTCAATATACTAATTTATATTTCAATGTATCATTTTTTCTTATACATTATTTTAACCGACTCCAGAGATGCTATGTTAGCAACATGCCGAAGTTATGTCATGTATTGGCATCATATAACATATCCAATTTTGAACCATGCAAAATCCATGTCGAGAGATGGGGTATCTTAATCCATTGGACAGTAGTTTATAATCAAATATTAGAACATTAGAATATTATTTGTCCCAAACGTTGATATTTTAGCTATCACGATGAAAATATATAACTCCACATCCGTTACTATTGGACTTCACAATCATTGTAAGTTTTATGAGATTTTATCCTAACTCAGCCATTGATTGTGGACTCTGTAATTTTAACCTTTTAATAAATGGAAATAAAACCGCGAGTTGATAGTCGTGGACATGAGCGACGAATGAGAGTCGCAAAAAAACGTCTATGGTTAAAGATTCCACGGCTATAGGGTACCTTCTAAGTTTAAAAAATTCTTCGAATTTTTCCGCAAAGTTTGAGAGACTTATCGTTATTTTCCATGAAAATAAAAAAATTCTGGAAAAAAACAACTTTTTTTTCCTATTTTCAGACTATTTTCTGCTCACCGCTCGCCGCTCACCGCTCACCGCTCACAAGATAGCGACGCTGTGTAAAAAGGCAACGGAAGCATACTACATACATGTTTGAAACTAATTTAGGAATACACAAATGGTCCAAAATGACTATGGCACGCACAAAAGTGAATTTTATGACTCTTCATAGTACTATGATTACAAATAGTCATATTCTAATCAAGATATTACAAATAGTCATATATTCATTTAACCACAAAAAGGCCAAAGGGATTAGGAAGCTTCAACTTTCTCCCAAAATGAACAAGTCAATGAATATTATTTTGGATTTTTCACAAGATGATATAATAATTTGTAACACATCTCTTGTAGAGTATTAGCATGAGAAGTTCTACAAAATAAGTTCTTCATATAAATAAGTTCTTCAATCTTTTTTACTCCAAAGATCCAATAATTCGAGCAATTAATGAGGAATGAGCACTTAACATTTTTTTACGCAAGTGACTTTGAACATAAAGTAAAACTGCATACCTCTTTTACGAATATGTTGCACAATAGAGCTACCTACCATTCTCCTACTCATCTTATATTGATGAAAGATTTATGAAATCATTTGTGGGGATAGCAATGAATAGAATTGAATACTTGATTTCAAAATTAAAAATCATAAAATAATTTGGGCAAGTTTGAAATGAAGGGTTGCTTAGAGGGACTCTTCATCTGATTCTTACTTTAACACAAATTGAATAAAAAAGCGACCATCTTTCACTACGAGCTCCCTTTCTGCTTGTAATTGTAAATAGAATAACACTTTTTGATTAAGAATAAAAAATATTGACGAAGAGAATTACAAGTGACCCCCCTCACCCTAGTTGCACTTCTAAATAAAAAATCAATGATAGGCAATTGGAGTTGTTGCCACCTTATTTAAAGTTATACTTTGATTGAATGAAATAAGTGCTTCAAAACTGCCAACTGAGCCATGTTTGTATTTAAAGGCTAATGAAAAAACACTATGAATCCAGATGAAGTTTTGTAAATTGTACATAACGCTTGACTTACCAAATTTTCAATGAAAAGTTTTGCATTTTTATGCTATTTTTAGTCGTGACTACCCTTCAAAGTTTTGTATTGACCGCATATTGAACAATTGGACGCTTAGGAGTTAAGATGACTATCAATAGTCATGTTAGTTGTTTTCGACTGATTGCTTTGAAGAGACAAAAAACCCATTTTCTTGTAGTGAATTGTTTTCTGTTTTGAAATTATGAATGAGGATGATCTTTGTATTGAACAAGTACTTGTTGAAATTTTGTACTGTTTTAAGTGTCTTTTTTTTAGGAAATTTTCAAAAAAGGTCAAAATTCAATAACAATAATCTTATTATCAAATAGGATTTTTTCAATTTAATGAATTTTCTGGCAAAAATTGTAAATACCAAACTATGGCATTAATCACCAATAATTTGAAACCCAGTGAGCCTTTACAAGTGTGAGTTTGTTTTTCTATAGACTTGAGGCAAATAGTTTGTTTGTTTTATTTATTTTATTTTGGATCGCAACGAGATCTTGGGACCGCCCATTGGATCGTGGCGTAGGAGGTGTCGTTGGAAACGCATATTTTTGTAGTTCTTCGAGAACTAATCGGATTGTAATCTGATGTGTGGATCGAGAGTTATGTAATTTTTAGGTATTTATGGTCTCAAAAGAAAAGTGGAAATTGCAAAAATGACATAATTTTAAAAAGAGCGGGAAAATGAGATAAAGGTTTCAAACAACTTTAGATGAAAAGAAAAAGAAATTATCAAGTGCAAAAGTAAATTAAAAAGGAGTTAGATAAGATCCACTTTTAAGATGGAAAATAAAAAGAGAAGAGCGGCCTTAAATGGAACGGGGAGAGGGACAGAAATGGAAACAAAGAGGGAGACGAGGGCGAGAGCAAGAATAGGGATGGAAATGGGGGTAATCATGGGGACACGGACAAGGATGGACACAAGGATGGAGACAAGAGGGGGGAAGGGGACGGTGAGGAGTAGAGATCTATAGGGGAGGTGATAATTTGTGGTCATGCAACGCCGTGGGGCATACTAGTCTCAACATTACAATTTTACGGTGTGAGATAACAAACTCCAACTATAAATATTTTTCGCCTTTCAAGTAAATGCCATAAGCAATATTAACGCCACTAAACCTCAAAGCAACCATATTTGCAAAAATTAATTGTACTCTAATAGGTTGCCTTACCAAGGAAAAGTTACCTAACTTACCCCATAATTCACCACCATATACACATTCGTGCATGCAGAAGCACCTACAACATTGTTTATTGATGTATTTATACATGTAAAAAGAGTTCGGTGGAAATGGTCACCTTTTTCAAAAAAGTTTTTTGATTTGTTTATTCATGAGTGTTACCACAAAAAGTAGTAAGTATTTACATAGTGTGAAATGATATTTATTAAGTGTGGGACAACCTAATTTCACTATTTAGTGTAGCTACTTTTGCAAATAAAAAAAAACCCAACTCTAGGCTTCTCTCGTAATAAAGAATTGGTCCTTTTTTAATCGTAAGAACAAAAAGCGTTGGTGAAAAGCAAAAAACAAAAAAACCGTCCGTTTGTTTAGTCTTTTTTTGGGCGGGGAACAAGAGCCGTTGATAAAAAAAAAAGAAAAAAAAAAGAGTTGTCTATCTTGTTTGGTCCTCCTTTAGGCGCGAGAACGAGAACCATTGGTGAAAAGAATAAAGCAAAAAAACTCTCTCTTTGTTTGGTCCTTTTTAGGCGCGGGAACAAGAACCGTTGATAAAAAACAAAAAACATAAAAATTGTCTATCTTCTTTGGTCATCATTTAGGCGCGGGAATGAGAACTGTTGGTGAAAAGCAAAAAATAGAAAAAACTGTCTATCTTGTTGGTCCTCTTTTAAACGCAAGAACGAGGACCATTGATAAAAAACAAAAACCATAAAAACTGTCTATCTTCTTTGGTCATCATTTAGGCGTGAAAAGCAAAACATAGAAAAAGCTATCTATCTTGTTGGTCCTCCTTTAGGCGCGAGAACGAGGACCGTTGATAAAAAACAAAAACCATAAAAACTGTCTATCTTCTTTGGTCATCTTTTAGGCACGCGAACAAGAACCGTTGGTGTAAAACAAAAAAAAAAAAAAACCGTTTATCTTGTTTGGTTCTCTTTTAGAGGCGAGAACAGTTGGTGAAAATCAAAAACAAAAAAAAAAACTGTTAACCCATTTGTTTGGTCCTTTTTTAGGCATAGGATGTAAACACATTTATAGGTTTGAAACTTAAATTTTCACCGGTTGGCACAAGAGATTTCCACACTATAAAAAGTCTTATTTACATGCATGGTGGCCTTTTGGGTGGAGATGCCCTGAATAAGGAAAAGCATGGGAGTAGTAAAATGGTTGAGAGAGCCAGCCAACGTGTGAGTAGGCATGATAAATTGATGTTGATCGCCTGTCCAAAAAATGCTGAATGTTGTCCTTATCACCTCGAATTATACTCACTTATTTATTAATTTATTATATTATTCATTTATTATAATAATATAACTTAAATGTATGTTATATCAGTTATAATAATTTATATAATATATTATTTAACAAATGATAACTTAAAAATATTAATGTATTTTATATATTAAATGATATTTAAAATATTTATATTAAATGATAAAAAATATTAATGTATTTTAACATATATGATAATATGCATATTTTATAATTATATATATATAATATTAATAACATATCATTCAATAATTGAATATTTATATTATATTAATATTATAATAATTAATATATAATTTATATAAAGTTATTCAATTATAGTAACATATCTAACAAAATCACCATTGCTATCTGTTTATAAACATCCGAACATTGAATGAATACTCTATACATGACAATCTCGAAAAGAATTCAGGAGTTTTTGTAAGCATCCACATCCAATGATTCACAAGTCGGATTAATATTTGATTAGGGGTTGAGTTTCATGAGCTCCCGGGTTCTCGCATCAAGACACGCAACACGCATGGCACGGGCTGCACATTGGCGTCATCGATAGCGGCAGAGCTCGCCAAAGGCCAGCCGATGCTCGCTGCTGTTTTGGTACGTGACTTGTGTGTGTATATGTTTCGACACCCCATTTGCTTTGCACATCAATCCACTGACAAGTAGATTTACACAGGCTGCGAAGCGGTACGTAAGCGAGGTGCTGGAAGAAAGCGCCACGTTGAAGATCGGCGAAGGCAAGCAAGGTCCCATGAATCACTTGTTTAAGCTCTCGAACTGGGAGAGTAGTTCCACGACACAATCCAAGTTCCGACCTGAATCTCTTCTTCTGTACGCCGTCACTGATTCTTCCATGAACAAGTCGTGGGGTCGGTCCACTTCTGACGCTGTTCGTGGCGCCATCGAAGGTGGCGCCACCATTGTCCAAATCAGGTAAGAAAAGCTTGCTTTGTATCTCGAGGAGCAATTTGCTGGAGCGTTACTGACATGCCCCTGTTCGCTTGTGCAGAGAGAAAAAGGCCGAAACCGGCGAGTTTCTCCGAGTAAGTACCCTGCTCTATAACTGAACATGCAATACCATCCAAATTCATCACTTGGGGTGTAGGTTAAATATCAATTCATCACAATGTGTTTCAAGCTTTTGCAACGTATGAACTTGTGCGTAATACAAAACTTAACATGATATTTTCGTCAGGGGAACTTGTGCGTCAAATTCATCAACTAGAATTGAGAGTTTTGCTTCAAATTCAGCATTTATGGTTCAGGAATTAGACTTTGGCATCAAATTCATCAGTCTGCTTCATTGTTTTACCATGTATGCTTGCAGGAGGCAGAGAGCTCATTGAGGGTGGCAAGGGAATACGGAGTACCGCTTCTGATCAACGACAGAATAGACATAGCGTTAGCCTGTGATGCAGACGGGGTACATTTGGGGCAAAGCGATCTTCCAGTATCCAGAGCGCGGGCGATTCTGGGGCCGAAGAAGATCATAGGAGTGTCATGCAAGACACCGGAGCAAGCGGAGCAGGCATGGAAGGACGGAGCGGATTACATCGGCTCCGGAGGAGTGTACCCGACCAACACCAAGAAAGACAACAAGACGATCGGGATCGAGGGCCTGCGGGGGGTTTGTTACGGCAGCCCCATTCCTGTCGTGGCCATTGGTGGCATCTCCGGCGCCAATGCGGCGGATGTCACGGCTCAACCCAGGCCTGAGAATCTCAAGGGCGTTGCTGTTGTCTCTGCGCTCTTCAATCAACCGGATGTCAAGAAGGCTACCGAGACTGTTCGCTCTGTCCTTGAGGATTGCTTGAAGGACGCCGCTGTCCCTGTCCCGTCCTCGTGACAGGACCAATTTTGTTGTTAGAATGTTCCAGCATTTTATACTTTCTTGTTGGAAAATGATAGAGGATGCTCACTAAGAAAAAAAGTTACCAAGATTCAGAGCATCATGTAACTCTGAATCTTGGTAACTTAGGGGGGTTTTACACTATGGTGGAGAACTCCACCGGCCGGTCAAGAAGTCTCGGCCAAGACATGGTTATTTGAGGCGAGCGGTGGATGTTGGACAAGACAAAAAAAGAATAAAGTAATGCATGAAGAAGTTGCTCTTCTCCGGTGGGTTGGTTTCTTGTCCGAGGGATTGAGGCCGGACAAGAAACTAGCCCACCGGAGAAGAACTCTTCAAAAAAGTTTTGCCACATAGGCGGCCATGTCATTTTTTCATCCATGCTTGAAGTTCTCCACCGGTCAAGTCTTGGCCGTAGTGTAAACCCAATCCGGTGAAGAACAATTTTTTCTCCAATCATATTGCTCCATTTCCCTTGAATTCTTGACCGGTGAACTTCTCCACCATAGTGTAAAGCGGCCCTTACACAGAGATGTTACAATTGTTGCAGAGCATTTACTGAAAGAAATTTGTTTGAATATTTGTGTACGTGAACATTGATCGTTCATTACTCTGAGATATACATGTATAAATGCAACCAAATGCAAACAGTATCTATCACCATCAGTGGAAAGATCCATGATTCCATCGAACAATTCAACTCATCAAAATGGTCCTTTTTTAATCAATACCATATCTTCAGATTCCTCGAGATAGTGTATATCATAAGAACACAACAGATTCCTTTGTCCTTCTTTAGAGAAAGTCATGCTCTAAAGTATTTGTTCCTACATTCAAATTTACTGTTTGCTGTAACCCCCCCTGAAAACATACTGATCTAAATCTTTATGTGCACGGTTTTCTTGGCATCAACAACCTTCTTAAAGGTGTGCACTTCGGTTATGAGGTAACACAAGCCCGTGTTGGCATTGTAGAAGTACGCGAGGCAACCGCAATCGTTGAAGCTACCATAGCACTTGGTCTCGCAATCCGCCATCGACAACTTCAACCCCGTCGCATATCGATTGTACACATAGTCATAGCCTGTGTATGCCAGAAATTGTACTCTTCCGGAGCCGCATTTCACGAACGGCGCCAACGTCTTGCATCCCTGAGTCTTGTCGTTAGCATTCACCGGCACCCAATTCGGCAAACACCTGCACACCCCACACAAAGCTCAAAACAAAATGCCATGATTCAAACTGCTTATCATGGCTATGGTTTGGAAGAGATGGAGCTTACGAGCACTGGTTGTTGCTGCAGACGCCGTACTCGCCACAGGGGTTTGGCAAGTCGCAAATGCTGCGGATGGCGACGAAGTCTTGGCTCCAGAACTGTCCCTTCACGAGTACGTATGTTCGCAGATTGCCGTCCGGGTCCACTCCGAAGTAAGTGTCGTGAGGATTCGAAGTGGTGATTCCGATCTTGCCTGATGTCCACACCAGTCCGCCATAGCTCTTGTATAGTCCAATGCCGCCCACTCCAGTCACAATGCCTGCCGTGCCAATCAGTGCATCGCATCAATTGAGCAACTTGCTCAAGCAACATTATCATGCTGAAAACGTTGTTAGAGCAAGTACCACGAAGTTGCTGCAATTGAGCAACGGTTGACAAAATAACTTTGCAAACTTCCCAATTTCTAATAACTCATCCCATATCATCCACTTCTAACTTCAATGATCCACTTCTAAGTTAGTGGTTATAGAGACATTTTTGTATTGTTTCTGACTGCCTAGCAACATAATGCATGTATGTTAGTGCTTGTGATACATGAAGTTAAGTTTGTACCTATCCAAAACATCACGATAGTACCTTGTCCCATTCATTGTCATCAAAGGGATAGTGAGTGTGTCAAGAATGCCTTTCATGTGAGTTGAAGCGATTAGAGGCTTAGAGACTTACTGGCGTATGTGACTTGGCTCAAATCCGTATTGGGAATAGTCGTCGTCTTCAAGCTCCAGTACTGTTTCTGGCCATTACCAAAGTCGGAGAACAGACGAAGATCACCACTAACAAGCTTCAGAAAGTAACGACCACCGGAGAATAGAACCTGCTGTGTACTATCAGTAAAAAAAGCGTCTGGCGCCACCAACTGCTCTCCAACCCTGCAACAACCAGACTCTCCCCAATTAATACAACAAAACAAAACAGTGAGAGCTCGATCAGATCAAAGCAATTGATGTTTAGTACTGACTTGAGTTTCTGGGTGGGCAAAATGGAAAACTCCTTGACATCAAACGACTGAAACTTGATTTGATTCGAAGCAGTGAGGAGCTGCAAGTCACCACTATCGAACTGATTCTCGAGCGCCATCTTCGTAACGCCTGCAGTGTTGCTGTGCCAGACCATGGTATCGGTTCCCTTGAAGAGCGCGAACAGCTGCAAGTCGCCGCTGGAAGTCAGTTTCAGCGTGCATTTCGTGGCGCCGACGAGCGAGCCCACGTAGTAATTCGCCGTCCAGACCAGATGTCCCACTGGGTTCGAGAATAAGTGACGCACTGTGATTGCACACGGGTTGCTCTCCAACGAGACGATGTAGTTCTGTGTCGATAGCACGATCGCACTCTTCCCGGCTGGCACTGAGAGTGTATACGGCGCTGGCTTCATCACCTGGGCAGTTACACATTGCAATAACAGCAGCACCATCACCATCCTCATCATCGCCATAGCTAACCGATCACCCTGCTCACCACTATGCAGTCTTTGTGTGCATAGATTGAAGTGTTTGAGAGATGGGGGTGCGGGGTTCGATCATGTGTGGGGAGTATGGGACTGTGAGTGTGTGTACATGTTTGGGCAGTAGGGAAGCAGCTTGTGAGGAGATAGTGAGGAGATTTTGTCTGCGACAGGAGACATGGGTTCGCACGTTGGATTTGGTGCGGAGTCTGACAGCCTGTTTGATCGATGGCGACAATGGTTGTGCTCTGATTTCAACGGCGACTTATCGCCTGTTTGACTTTGCGTGTTTTGGATGGGATTAGTCCAACGCACATGAGCTCCGTGTGGGAGCTTTTGCTCCCACATGCGGGAGCGCCGGGCCCGTGTGGGCTGGTTCCGCCCATTTCGGGACAACCCACCCAAATCGAAGTGGAACCAGGCTGTGGAGGGCGCCGACAGGAAACCCCCACGCTCGGAGTTACCCGAGGTGGGGCCCCGTCTTTATTGCGTGGGCTCATTTTTCTGGCCCTCCCATTTTGGGGGGGTCAGAGGCTTTTTTTGGCTTTTTTTATCACTACATTGAGGCCTACGGCCCCAATGTAGATCAAGAGTCTCCCCTTGCTAAATTTAGGGCCCCATCCAAAAACAAAATAGGGGCCAGGTTTTGGCCCCACCACCTCCTCCCCCACCTGGTAACTCCAAGCGTGGGGGGTTTCCTGTCAAAACAGTTGTGGAGCCTGGTTCATTAATTTTTGGGTCATTTTACCCCACCTTTTCCCCCACTTTCTCCCCCAATTTTACCATTCGGGTTCTCCAATTCTCTAATACTCTATTTGTGTTTCGCGTTTGAGGTCGACCTTAAACATGCATAATAAACAAGAATTACTCTATCAAATATTTGGTTCATGAAGAGTACGTAATTAATGCATTACAATTTTTCATTTTTAATTTCTTAACCTAAGTTGGTCCACGGCATTTTCACACCATGCATTACTATTTTTCGAACTCCTTGTTTTACTGCCATGACTTAGGAGGAAAACAAAAACTAGTTTTTTTTTACCTCTAACCGTAGTATCTCAATTAAGACTTATTAAGTGAGGTCCTGTTGAAATTTCAGAATATTTGATCGCCCAGATTGAAAGATTATATTGTTTGAAGTAGAGAAAACCATTCATTTCTTCCTTGCATTGAGTAGAACATACAAAGAGGACCAAACCTTGAAATTGCCATTTCATGACACTTGGTCCCTCAGGGGTTAAACATTCACTTATTCAAATTCACATACCCTGATTAACCTAAATAAGAGTTATTTTAGTAATGATTGTTCTAAACCCAGTAATTTCTCTACATCACCGCAAATTATACAAGTGGTGGGTATGAATCCCAATGATGAGAAAATTGTGAACCAAAGAAGTACACCCAAAATGCCCCTCTCAATATTAATAGAGGTTGTGAAATAGTATTTTACAACCTTGATATCTAAGCATGTACAACTACTTTTAATGGATATTCACTAGAGCATAATCTAAATTGTGATTTCCTCACGTGTTCTCTAGAAAAAAACTAGAAAAGAAGTACAAAATCCTATCCAAAGTTCATTTTTTATTGGAAGTCTCAACTAACAAACACCACCATAAACAATAGTTGCCGTATACTCGCTATAGAGGTGGGGGTGGAGATGGAGGTGGGGATGGGGGTGGAGCTCGTTGAGGTGGGGGTGGAACTCTACCCAACATTGCACTAGCAATCACATTAAACAGTGCAGCAACGTGGGCATTGTTTTCTCTGTGAATCTCCCTCGCAGCTCGCAACTGCTCTTGATGCATGTCTCTTTGTAGCTGTAGACTTTCAGCTCTCGCCCGGGCATCAGCCTCCGGAGAGTTTTTTTGTACTTGTAACATTCCATCAGAGAACTGAGCGATGGCCGTCACAAGTGATTAATCATTTGCTGAGCCGATTCTCCTCCGCTTCTCGGCACTCCTATTCACTTGTCCTGATGTGTGCGGTTGTTGTGCCGCCAGTGAACGAGGAGACAACTGGGCGCAGGAGGGGCCACTTGTAGATGCCGGAACCCCTGTAGCTGGCGGATCCGGTGGAGGATTTTCGTCCTTATCGCTAAGCTGCTGAGCTGCTGAGCTGCTGAGCTGCTGAGCTGCTGAGCTTCTTCTTGTCCGAGGTGCGTTCCTTGATCGACACCATGCGGTACCCCTACACAACAAAAAATGTAACGCCGAACTTGAAATTAGTCCAACTCTTTTCATAAATAAAAAACATGTTTATACATGAAAGATTGCAGTGGATAAGGTTGAGAAAACTATATACCTTGGGCTTTTGCAGTGCCACCAAAAAGACCGTCGAAGATCTTATAGTATTCTGAGGTGGTCGCTGCTGCTCCACTTTGTCCTTGAGTTCGCTTTTCTTTCATGTACTCTCTCTTCAAGGAATCAAATTTATCTCGGCACTGGTTCGCGTTTCTTAGAAGATCACTTGGACGTTCAGCATGAAGCTTTGCTGCAAATTCCATCCAATGATTCTGTCTAAACGTCTTACTTGATGACTCGTTGTACCTTTCAGCATAAAGATTGAGAAGATATCGTATACTACGATCTGTCCATGCTCTAGGATTTTTTTTCTTCTCCTTCCCCTTTCCCTTTTCTGCCTCGCGATTCCCAACAGGCTCCCGTTCAGCCATGATGGCAACAATTTAGAAAACAAATGAATGAATACTTCCAAATGCCAAAAATAAGGACAAAGACAAAATCCCACTAAGAGAGAGATAGACGCAAAATATATTAGAGAAACATACGTAACCAATTTAAAGGACGTACTCCCATATATATACTCTTTATAAATCCTTTTACATTTTTAGGTAGGAGGGAAAAAACAAAAAAACAATACAAAGTAAAAGAGGGTAAAGTAAAAGAGGATAAAGTAAAAGAGGGTAAAGTAAAAGAGGGTAAAATAAAAGAGGATGACATAAAAGAGGATAAAGTAAAAGTGTGAAATAAAAGTTGGGAAAAGAAATAATAAAGTTAAATTTAGGGGTTGCAATGAAAATCAAGAAACAAATTTAGTACTAGTACAATTTCACTTGAAACTAAGGATTCATAAGAATCCACTGTTCAAATAATTTAGCTCTCAACGCTTCGCCTTCTGATTTTCCTCTCTCTCTGTCACGGTGAACTCGTAGCCTAACATTCCCAAAACCTTGTAAATCATCACGTTGTCGAATAGCAGTACCCCCTAGCTCCGGCAAATTGCGTTCTTGACAAAAATTGTGTAACCAACAGCATGCTACGGTGATCCTAGCCGCTCTATCAACTCTTGAATTAAAGTTTTTCAGAATACGCCATCGGTTCTTAAGCGATCCGAACGCATTCTCAATAACAACCCTTCCCGAGTTCATAGCACTATCAAATTGTTTCTTGTCTTCATGTTCCGGTGACTTCCAATTCTTCTACAAGTACGTGCGGATCGGATACGCAGAATCACCTATCAAGTACGGTGTGCACAGCTTCCCTCCAACATCCACGACTGGACTCTGCAGGATAGTCCGGTGCTGTAGAGCCTTGTATAAGCTGGATACTATGAACTGCCCTCCATCATGAACACCACCGGGCTGACTTGCACATACATTCCAGAATATCTTGTTTGCATCGCAAACTGCCTGTAGAACAATAGAGTTGAATTTCTTCCTATTGTAGAAGTCACTTGGTACAAGGGTGGCTCTTCGATCGGGTCGACTAGCTAGAGGAATGTGTGTACCATCAATTGCACCACAAATGTTTGGTAACCCTGTGATGCCCTCAAAATCATCAATGGTCCTTTGCAATCGTGCTCCTCCGGGAATGCTTATGCCTCTACCGAATAGTTTGTGAATCTGGTCAGAGAGGATGTTCGAAACTATGTCTACATACTTGCGAATTGTGGAAGCTCCCACATGGAAGCGATCGGCCATAAGTTCAGGTGAGGTACCATGTGCAAACCTGAAGAGGACTACATCGACAATCTTTCTAATTTCCAATTGGGGCCTAACAGGGTCTGAGATGTCCGACTGCACATAAGGCCTCAATATTTCTACGATCTCACCGAATGCCTCAGGGCTCATCCTATAGAACTGCATGTACTTATTATGTTCCATTTCATCAGACGATCTCCACACAATAGGCTCAACGTAATTCCAGTGGGTGTGTTGTCTAGGCTCCACCCAGAACATCCGTGGAGGATGTGTCTTCTTGTTGGCTAATAAACAAAGCATAGAAATCTGATAGAAGCAACTCATACGCTCCAGAGATGACATCGCCCTTGGCTTTGGAGTTCCTAGGTTAGGAAGTAGTTTGGTAGGAGTACCCAAGGTCACTGTGGGATTGCATATTGTCACTAACAATGACATCCACATGATAAGATCCGTATTGTAGAAAGTAGGGTCCATTGTTGCTTACATGCACCTACAACAGAAAAGATACACCCTAAAGACACTCGATAAATGCCTGGAAACATTCTCATACATTAATGACAACAAAACATTGAGAAGACTACATACCTCATGCACGGTGCGGTGACGTTCAGTTCAACCTCCAACAAACCCTTCCACCACCTACGAGAAGGTAAAAGATAATTTGATAAGAAATTAGGTCATCTTTTATGTTTAAAGGCAACCTCTATCATATGTCGCTAACTGACAAGTATACTCAAACACAAAGGTCTTTGAAATTTATGATTGCGAATCTAAGAAACACTTATGTTCATCTAATATCAATTTACACTTAGAAAAAAAACAAATTAAAATTAAATATATATGAGAAATACCGTGTGGAATATATATTTTTTGCCTTGCACAAGAGCAACCTGGAGAGGAGAAAAGCATGTAGGCAAGGAGTTTATTCTGAAAAATGAATAAATAATAGGGGGGCGGAGAGCCAAAAGTAAAATGAGCTGAAAGTAAAAAAACAACAACCGAAAGTAAAAAAGACTGGCGTCATGTGCGTGCGTGGGTGAGGATTTGGGCCCCGTTGGATGGGACCCACCACCGCCCACACGGCAGTCGACGGCCCCCCGTTCGAGTCCATGTGCGTCAGGCTATTGACTGTGAAAGGGAGAGGCCTCTCCCGGCGTAAAGCCGGACAAGGAAATTTTTTACTTTCTGTCCCGGGTAGCAAGCATTTATCGAAAGTATGGGCAATTTTTTTTTTTGAAAAAAAAAACAAAAAAAAACATACTCATGTTTGCATTGTGAGGAATCTCACAATGCAAAACCAAATTTGCATTGTGAGTACCTCGATTTGAAGAACTTCCCATATATAAGGTGCCCGCTCACGATGAAGAAGTTTTCCTTGCCAGACTTTAGTGGTTGTGGATGACTAGCGGAGGCGTCCGTTGATTCCATCGTGACATCATGTTGTTTGTTGCCTTGATTCAAGCTTGAAATCAAGGTTTTGCTATAAAGAAGGAATATTTTATGTAAGGCATGAAGTTTTAGGACAAGGCAGTGAAATGGGGTATAAATGACTAAATGTGAGTCGTATGGGACAATAGATGACTATGTGTGACTAGGAGGGCCAAAGTTGTGATTGACAAGTTGTTTTATAGGACATAGTTGGCTATTTTCAATGATAAATACACTACTAGAATGGAGGGGGTTTGTAACAAGTTGTATTTTTATTTGCAACGCTCTATAGAAATGTTGCTCAAGTGAAGCAACGTCTTGGTACTTGCTCCAACAACGTATTCACCTCAAATCTATGAAATTTATCAAATCATATTATTAAGAACATTGCTTGTTAAAATGGTAACGTTGCTTAATTTGCCGGAAACGTTGCTAGAGCAAATTCTAGGACGTTGCTTCACTTGAAGCACGTTCCGCAAAAAAACATTACAACCCCCCCACCCAAATTCTAGCAGTGATAAATTGTCAATTACTCATAGGGAATTTTATTGATGGAAAATACATATGAGGACTCTCACACGTCACACCAAGTGACATTATCACGTAGGCTTTTTGGATAGATTTTGATGTGCAAAGGTGAATTTGAGGGTCTCTTTGCATAAGGATAAATGTAAAATCTTGATGTTGATTCCCTTATGTGCCTCACTTGCAGCTAACAACTTGGATTAAATTACGTAAAGTAAGTAGCAACAAGAAAGAGTTTTTTTAACATCCTCTTTAAAAAGGTTATGTCCTGTCACACAAAGCAACATAACGGTACCTAAATTCTGCCTAAATCCCTAATGTAGAGATTCCCATCTACTACAATTTTAAAGGTATTGTATGATTAGAAAATAATAATAAGAAATTTTACATGCTATTACAAGCTCAATCAAACAAATTACAAGTTCTCTAAACAACCTAATCCACGGTTTGGCTTATGATATAATTTGAATGCACAATTAAGGACCACATGTATATGATATCAAAGTGTAATTTTTGTCCACCCAATGCATTCTAAAGTGAATCTTAAAAAAATATTTATACAAAATTCATTGTAGCATTGAACCTATACTACCTTTGTCTCGTGTTGTAGTATAAGATAAGTAGGTTGTCTCAAATCATTCTTAAAATAGATTGAGGCAACTTATTTGGAACAAAGGTAATAATTATTTGTATGAAATTATCCTAAAGTCAATGAATCTTCTGGATTTAAGTCATTCAATTAAATATAGATCCACTCACTTTCATCAAAACTTTTAATGTCACTCACCTTTCTCTCTCTCTCTCTCTCTCTCTCTCTCTCTCTCTCTCTCTCTCTCTCTCTATATATATATATATATATATATATATGTTTGTCTAATACCTTCATATCTAACAATGTTGTTTAGCTATTCATTCTATTTGACAAAGGTTATTTAAAGTATGAAGATGTTGAAAGGTTTACAATATGTATTAAGGAAGAGTGCTCTAAAATGAAGTTGTACCAAAAATGGTGCTCAAGGCTTCTATACCCACAGGTACATAATAGCTTCTTCTCTCAACAATACCATGTACTCACTACAAACATTATGGGGTGCCAAATTAGTACACCGTTGTAGGAACACCTATAAGACCACCTTCAAAAATTCTTGAAAATTACAAAAATAATCCAAAAATAATGAATTTACTTGGATTATCCTTCCACTTACTTTGCCCTGATAATGCCGCCTCGCCATCACACATGTAATCTTCAATGAACTTCTTAAAATCGGGTACTTCCTCAATCAAATGAGGGATAACCGGCTTCTCCTCAATATCCATGAAGGATTTCATAAGAAGCGGAACGGTAGGGTAGCTGTTGCCCTTAAGCTTATTATTCCATCGCCCGAATAGAGCGTCAATATCTTCGTGAGTGTGACCTACAATAAGAAAGTTTAAAAAAACTTCTCTAAAAACACCCTTATGAACCAGAAGGGAAAAGAATGCAAAAACGAACCGATTCTTATTATCGCCGCATGCATTATCAAGTTGCATATGCAACACCGGTGGAAGAGACTTAGGAGGGATTGGTGCCTCCGGGAGAAGACCAAGCAAATCCAAACAAATATCAGCACCATCCAAACCAACCTTGGAGAGAGGGCTACTTCTACCACCTATAAACAATTCCTGAGAAGAGGACTTTGGAGGAGATTCCAAATCTCGAAGAAGTTGAGCGAATGAACCGATTGTATGATTTGAATCCGTCGGATAAATATTGAGGCCGTAATGTCCATATCGTACGTCGCCGTGTCCATGAGCAATCATCCCCGTAATAGAAACCGGCAATTTCATTAAGGAATCTGTTGATTTGCTCTTGTGGGATAACTGAGGAGAGGCAGTCTTTGAATGATCCATTTTGTCATGAATAACACACAAAGAAGATTCAGGCTCTTTCTCTGAGTTTGAACGGTTGCTATAATAAAGCAACCTATGCGCCATTTGAGATGTGTTATGCGGTTTGAATCTCGCATCGTGAAGAACCCATGCCCGACTACCCGGCGTACTAGAAGCTCGAAGTTGTTTGAGTTAATCACATTCACCACAACGAGCAAATGTGTCACCCTTTGGCTTAGCATAGTACTCTGGGAATGAGTCTTGTCTAATCCTACTCAGAGATGAGGGAGATATAGCTGGTAGGCCGTGTATGGCATTCACGGCATTCACCTCTGGTAAAGTGTCCCTCCAACCGTACAATGAGGGCAAGCACTTAGACACTACCTTCTCGCCAGTATGAATCGTCCTTTTTGATGTGGCATGAGATCTGCAGCATTTTCTACTATGGATTTAAGGGTAGCAGTTGCTTGCAATGTTTAGATACGAGGTTTCTTGGAACCACGATTTCCGTGATGCTCTGCTTGAACTCAATCGCGGTATGCACTCCTCCAACGGAAAAACGATGTGCGTGACACACCCATTATCAAACACCAAGCTGTGCAACACACCTCAATACCCTCCAACGTTATCATATCAATCCCATCGGCATCTTGATGAACTTGGCCGTGAACATCAAGGAGACGATGTTTTCGGGAAAAGACATCTCTGTTCACATAGAATTGGGTCCGAAGGTCTTTAATCTTGCCACGGGGATATGGCTGCACTCAATTCTTTGAACAACAAGCCTTGGTGGAAACATAGTTGATCGACTCAGATGTAAGGTAGTACTGTTTTTTTGATGGTGTATTACGAGGACGGCTCTGCCGTGTAGTCTCGCATTGACGTACACCATTTCGCGCCGGCCGTCCAAAAGCTTTGACAACAGCGTTGTAAATACTGTGTTGGTTGTGATCGTAAAGGCTCGCACCATTAAGAAGTACACGCTTGATTGGCCATGCACGCAAGGAGTATATCCAGCCAAATGGAATCTCTGCTTCTAACAACGACTCTGCAATTTGAACATAGACAAAGTCTGAGCCAAGACGTCCCCCATTCGTCTTAGGAACAACTGTCGAGTCCACGGATTGGCAAACACCCCTGGCGACGTCGTCCCCAGCTTCATTTAAAAGTGTGACTCGTTTAGACACCCATGAAGAACGCCCGAATCCTTCGCACTGTGCAACATCCTCGGGTAGGACGGGAGGTCAGAAGTCCACACCATCAACGATAAAATCATCCATCCTGTATACATTCAGAAAAATTATTATAAATCTTCACACATAGCAGTCAAAACCATTGTCAATATGACTTGTAACACAATTGTAACTACACGGTAAGACCCCATACACTATCATCCATGAGGACGCATTATAAATGTTCATCGTCCAAACCCGCGAGGAATTATCCCCGGTTTTAGGAGTATTTTACCTTGACACTGGATTCGAACGTGCGGGTTAAAAGCAATTATCACCGAACCGGGGATGATTATAACCGGTGCAGGAATAAAGATCCTAGACCTGAATAAATACCATAATAATTTATCTCCGGATCAGGGATAACTTTCTCCCTGCCCATGGTATACTTACCAATTACACGATGGCCATGACATTTATTCTTGGGTCGGGGATAAATATCCCCAACCCGGGGATAAATGTACAGTAGGGTGACATTCAAATTGGCGTTTGGGCAATTCCATGGATGGTGTCCCACACTGCTGCCAACTTTGACGCCTTCCACAGGGCTGAAAAATTGTTCTTTTATCTTGAAATTTTGAGAACAACATCACCTCTATGTTAAAAACATGCATACCAAATTTCAAGTCCAGAGGACTTATAAAACAAAAGATATTAAAAATTAACCACCATGGGGTAGCTGTGAGAAAAGTTTCTCAACTGCCAACTTTGACACCATCCCAAGGATTGAGGAAATTTTTTTTGCCCATGGAATTTTTGGAGTGAGAACACCTTTATGTTGATTACATGTGTGGAAATTTTCAAGTCCAAAAAATGCACAAAAAAAATCACATTCCAAATCTACCAACATGTGTAATTGTGAGAAAAAAAGGGAAAAACCATTTTACTACTTCCAACTTTGACACCCTCCCTAGGATTGAGGGTTTGTTATTTCAACATGAAATTTTTGACACATGGTAACCTTTATGTTGATAACATGTGGGAAAATTTTCAAGGCCAAAAAATGTATTCTAAAGAAGATATTCAAAATCTACTAACATGGGGGTTAGTTGTGAGAAAAGTTTCTTAGCTGCCCACTTTGACACCCTCCCAAGAATTCAAAAGAATTTATTTGTCCATGAAATTTTGGGTATGAAGTCACCTTCACGTCAAATACAAGTGTGGAAAATTTCAAAATCCAAAAGATTTACACAAGAAAACATATACCAAGTCTACCAACATGTATTGTTGTGACAAATAAAGGGGAAAGTTTACCACTACTTCCAACTTCAACACCCTTCCTAGGATTGAGTTTTTGTTGATACATAATGAAATTTTGGCCACAAGATCATCTCTATATTGGTAACATATGAGATAGATTTCAAAGCCAAAAGATGTATATACAAAAAAAATTTATTCCATATCTACCAATGTTTGTAACAATGAGAAACTATATTGAAGGGGCATATTGAGAATGTCAAATTATCTTTGACACCTCATACTCTTCATTGATTTTATTCATGTGACTAAGCTACCAAATATAAATGCATCTTGAAAAGATCAATGAAATCTACATGTAGAATTGCAGAGTTGTTTTGTGTAGAAGAATCCACTTGTCATAAGGTTTGGTGTGCATTATGCACGTATGACGAGTTTTCTCCTCCAAATATCTGTTGAGCACTATGTAAAGGAAATGTTGTGTGTATTTTGTCATGTGATTTGTAATAGAGTGAATGTTGAGATGGTATTGAGAGTGAATGTTGAGATGGTATTGAGTGGACATATTAGATATGGGCTGAGTGTTGTTGACTGATTGAGTAGACAAATCACATATGGGCTGATCCATTGAGTGGGCATATCACATATGGGCTGATTTATTGAGTGGGTATATATATATAGTTTTTTGAGTGTTGTTGACTAGTTTACTGAGTGTTGATGAATCACATGTGGCATGAGTATGTCCAAGAGTATTTTTTGGTTCACTCAATTGATGCACATGCCATGGTTATCATCTAATGCACATGCCATGGTTATCACCTAATGCACATGCCAATGTGAGTGTTATGTTGTTGATTGATTTATTTAGTGCACATGCCATAAGCTGAGTCCTTTGTGTTTATTGAATTATATAATCCAATTGCCATAGGTTGAGTGTTATATTGATTACTTATTGAAGAGCATTTAGTATTGTATCAACATCATAAAAAATAGTCTATAATGGCAATTTCAGATGAAATCCATGCTCGCATTATAGGTTTGAGTGAGGGAGGAAATACAGGAGTTCAAATTGCAGCCATTACTGGAGTTTCTGTTAGAACAGTTCAGATGTTAGTAAAAACGTTTAAAGAAGATGGAACTTATAAGCGCAAACCTTGCGGTGGAAGTCACGCTAAAAAACTTAGTGAGAGAGATGTGAATAATATTGTGCGTTATGCAAAAACTCATCGTCGTTCCTCGGTCTCAGAGATTACTAATATGTGCCATACTCAAGTGTGTAGACGTACTATTCAAAGGGTATTACATAAAAGCGGTATTTTTAGTCGAATTGTAGTCAAAAAACCTTTCTTGACATCCCATCACATGTCTCAACGGTTAGCTTTTGCTCAGAAGTACCATGGATGGAGTCCAAAAGAGTGGGAGCGTATTGTTTGGACAGATGAATCTACTTTTGAGATTGGAAAAAGTTCTCGGCAAATTCATGTTTGGAGAAGTGCATATGAGCGTTATTCATCAAGTTGTATAGTTCCTACTTTTAAAAGTGGACGGACATCTTTGATGATTTGGGGTGCATTTGCTCGAGGACAAAAGTCACAACTTGTCTTTATGCCAAAAACTCAACGTTCTGCTAAAGATTTTGTTGAAGTGGTCTACGATGGCGAATTGATTCATTTCTTGAGTAGACCTCCAGAAGGAGTGCTAATGGAAGATGGTGCACCTGTTCATCGTAGCAAAACATGTGAAGAATGGAGACAAACCCACCAACTCGAAAAGCTCAATTGGCCTGCAATCTCTCCCGATCTCAATCCAATCGAGAATGTCTGGAGGATGCTAAAAGATGTTGTGCAACATGGCAAGGAATGCCCTAGAAACTTAGAAGTGATGAAGGTAGTTCTTGAAAAAGAGTGGAATTTGGTTAGTGGTACAAAGCTCCTTCAACTATGTCATTCTATGCCCTCAAGGTTACAAGCGGTGATTGATGCTAATGGAGGACATACACGTTGGTAGATATGGAATAAATTTTTTTTGTATATACATCTTTTGGCTTTGAAATCTATCTCATATGTTACCAATATAGAGATGATCTTGTGGCCAAAATTTCATTATGTATCAACAAAAACTCAATCCTAGGAAGGGTGTTGAAGTTGGAAGTAGTGGTAAACTTTCCCCTTTATTTGTCACAACAATACATGTTGGTAGACTTGGTATATGTTTTCTTGTGTAAATCTTTTGGATTTTGAAATTTTCCACACTTGTATTTGACGTGAAGGTGACTTCATACCCAAAATTTCATGGACAAATAAATTCTTTTGAATTCTTGGGAGGGTGTCAAAGTGGGCAGCTAAGAAACTTTTCTCACAACTAACCCCCATGTTAGTAGATTTTGAATATCTTCTTTAGAATACATTTTTTGGCCTTGAAAATTTTCCCACATGTTATCAACATAAAGGTTACCATGTGTCAAAAATTTCATGTTGAAATAACAAACCCTCAATCCTAGGGAGGGTGTCAAAGTTGGAAGTAGTAAAATGGTTTTTCCCTTTTTTTCTCACAATTACACATGTTGGTAGATTTGGAATGTGATTTTTTTTGTGCATTTTTTGGACTTGAAAATTTCCACACATGTAATCAACATAAAGGTGTTCTCACTCCAAAAATTCCATGGGCAAAAAAAATTTCCTCAATCCTTGGGATGGTGTCAAAGTTGGCAGTTGAGAAACTTTTCTCACAGCTACCCCATGGTGGTTAATTTTTAATATCTTTTGTTTTATAAGTCCTCTGGACTTGAAATTTGGTATGCATGTTTTTAACATAGAGGTGATGTTGTTCTCAAAATTTCAGGGTAAAAGAACAATTTTTCAGCCCTGTGGAAGGCGTCAAAGTTGGCAGCAGTGTGGGACACCATCCCTGGAATTGCCCAAACGCCAATTTGAATGTCACCCTACTGTACATAACCTTTGGAACTGAACATCCCCAAGCCTGGGACTCTATTCAAGGCTCGGGAAACTGTCTTCGAGGCAGCGAGATTATTATCCCCGGGTTGTGGATAATATATTCCAGACCATTCAGTAATCTTCGAGAGCCACGAAAATGAATCTTCATGATATTGGATATTTAATTCCCAAATTCAAGAATCAATTATCCCTGGATTGGGGATAACTTCATCACTGCCGTCGGTATACTCATCAATTACACAAAGGCCATGACTGTTTATCCCCTTGGTGCATGGAGGATTATCCCCGACCCGGGGATAAATGTATATTTCTTTCGGGACTAAAATACCCATATCTTGGGGACACTATCCATGGCTCGGAAACTATCCATGGCAGAGAGATTATTATCCCCGGGTCGGGGATACGTTTTTCCAGACCATGAAATTTCTTTTCGTGGGCCACGGAAATGCATATTCTAGACATGGCATATGAAATCCCAAATTTAATTGTCATTTATCCCCGGATCGGGGATAACTTTTTTAATGCGGTTGGTAAACTAATCAATTGCACGAAGGGCGTGACTATTTATCCCCGGGTTGGGGATATTTATCCCTGGGTCGGGGTAATCATTTTCGCCCCGGATATATCCATCCCCGAATACCAGGTATCTCATCTTCCCCGATACGATGATAAATATTCCTTGCCTAATGGGTTTTATCCCCGACCCGGGGATAATCAACTTACTATCAATAATAAGTGCTGCAAGAATGAATAAACAAAGATTGAGCTTGCAAACCATGCTCACCTGCGCTTTGCACATTCGATGTGGAACTAATTGGGTTTGCAGCTGAAGCAATCACACAAACGAAACCAAACAGAGTTAGCAAAAAATTTGTCACAAAACTTAAACAAAAACTATGATCAAAATCGAATCTTTTTTCTATATTGTCGGGCTTTTTTTACAATCTAAACATTGTCTACTTGAACGAATACAATGCATGGTACTAATCAAACACAAAGAACACACGCATGAACTAATCAATCACAAAACACAAAGACGACCATCAAACTAAGCAAACACAATGCACAAAGACGCCGCACCTCAGACGAACGGAAGGAAGAGAGAGAAAAATGGAACTTGAAAATGAAGAATGAGTCTTCCACCCCAGCCTGGAGCTAAACGGCTAGCTCGTGAGGGGTATCTTAGTCGCCCAAAATCGTGCAAAAAGGCTGTCGCCACCTTGAGCTGCCGCTATTGGATACATGAATGGATTCCACTTTTTGAAGTGGAATTTTTGAAATCGTATGGCGAGGAACCCATTTCGGCGGGAAACCCATGTATTATTTCACCGTTTTAATTTTTGAAAAGTTTATTGTAATAAGCTTCATTATTTTATCTTACAATATAAAACCAAAAGTAGTAGTAAAATAAGACGAAATCTTATCAAATGGCAACAGATGTAGTTCAACTTACATATTAATTTTGTGTTTTCACAAAATATTTGACAAATACCTTTATAGAATTTACATATAAGTTTGTAGTTGAGCCACAAAAGTTTATGCATTTGGTTCATTAATTACAAAATCTATTGTTTGTAATCAATGTAACTAGTTTTTTATAGTAAAAAATAAATCATTTTGTCATATTCAACATATAAAATACAAACATTTTAATATTTACAAATAATTTGAATTAATACTTTACTACTTTATAACAAAAATCAGCGTTGAACCTTAAATTTTAAACGTTCTATCTTAAAGTTTTTAACGTTATACATGTAATTTTAATTGTTGTACATTAAAATTCGAACGTTCTATCTTATATTCTAAACTTTAAACCTTTTATTTTAATGGTTATAATTACCTCATATATTAAACGTTATACTTCAAATCTAAAAGTTAAACATCAATCGTTAAATATTAATTGTAACATGATTAATAAATATGTAAATAACATTTATATTAATTATAAAATAAACTGTTTACATTTAAAGAACAAAATAAATATTTTGGGTTATAAATGTATATTATTATTAGGTTTTATTCTAATATTTGAAAATAATAATTTTATTATTCCAAAGAGAAGGTTATGTTTATTTATTGCTGGAAATGGCCGTTACTTTTAAATTTTGATGTCCATAGTTTCATTTTGAATAAATCAAGTATTTTTGTCATTGCGTGTCTTGCAATGAATGTTCAAATGCACTGAGCTCTATCAAAAGTAAAGTACATGAGCAGATGATAAAATAAAGAATAGCAATGTGCAAGTTTGACAATTAGGTTGTACAATACTCATCAAATATTGGGAACTTGTTAATAACCTTTTGGAATAAGAGTGTCATTTTTGAAACTTTGTGGCTTACACATGCACTGTGGAAATAGATAATATTGCAAATAAAGCAAACTAAGTTCAAATATGTCAATCATAATGAGTGGAATCAAGTATTACCGCCTTTAGAATAAATTGAACGAATTTATCATGCTGAATGATTCCGTGAATGGCATTCGTGTTGAAATTCCAAAACAAATGAGAGGGATCATTTTATGGCAGCTCTGGAGTGAGAGGAACGACACGGCGTTTAACGATGCCAAGTGGACCAGTAGAAGTTGAGAGCTAAAGTCTGGCACAGGCTTCTCGACTACGGGCGGGTTGCTTGGTCTAAGGTCCAAGCGAGGAACTCCTTGGCTCCGGAGAAGAACTCAAAGTTCTCTAAGCGCTTCAAGAACCTCTGGTGCTGCAACGAGGTCCTGGCTTCGTGGGTTGACGAGAAACCGCGATGGAATCTTAATCCTTCTTCGTTTAGGTGTCACACTAGGACTAACCCCACTAACTCTTATGATGGCTCGGGCGCCTAACCTTCCTCGCCGGACCTGGCAGGGTTTGCCCGGGTCTTTGTTTCCCCCCCCCCTTCCCTTTGCAGTAAAGTTTCTCTTTACTTGTATCAAAAATAAATAAATAAATAAATTCCAAAACAAATCATATATTGAATCATTTGGATTCAAATGCAATTCATATCCAATGGAATATCTGCTATTGCAAGCATTAATTGAAACATTCACAAAGAAATATGCTCATGACAATCTTTGGCATAAAAGAAAATGATCACAAGTAGGAATGAGTCGCAAATATTTTACAACATGTTATGAATTCTGTATTGACTAGCAATTTAGGAGCACTCTTTATAATCTTCTAATAAAAGAGTTAGAGATGGTTACAAATATTTTAATTTCATGTATTAATATTAGTAATACATGTAATTAAGTGATTGGTAACATAAAGTTAGTCAAAACTTTATAATAACTAGATTTTTAACCATAAATTGAAATCAGATACAGTAAAATTTTAAATTTTTTATTTTTATTATTTATGTTAATATTTGCTAGAACTATTAATCTATCAAAATCAATTATTAAACGTTGATAATGTGTAATATTATTGGACATATGGATGTTATGTTATTTTTGATGACGTTATAATACAAAACGATTTTCCTGAAATATAATAAAATTAAAAAATACTTTTATTATGGATTTTAAAGTATCAATGGGCAAATAATGCGAATTGAACCCACAATAAGAATGAAGAAACTTCATTTGGAACAACAGATACAACAAGCAAGGCGCCTTATTCCGTACACTCTTGTATTAGATTAGTTATAGGTTACATGAACCGTATTTGAATGTAATGGAACTTATTATAGGCTATTAGTGAATGAACATAGTCCATTAGTACCGATTGCAGTCTAATACTTTGGAAATTCAATATTTACGAGCTATGTTTATTATACTCTGTTGATTTCATATGAATTATGAAAACTATCAAATTATTTTGATTCTGTTGAATATGTAAAAGTGATCTAGACTTCATTTTAGAAGCATTTTGGCATTCATTAATGAATGTGATGCGGTCATACCAAGGCTACTACACCAAATTCCATTAGAACTCTGAAGTTATGCGCCTTTGGGCTGGAATAGTACTCGAAGGGCTAACCTCCCGAGAAGTTTTGATGTTGCATCCATTTTAAATTTTCATACATATATATATATATATATTTTAATTAACTATGTGATTGTCTTCCTTTAGTTAGTTTAGAGTCACATATGCATTCTTAAATCCACCCAAGTAATTTAATTTAACTTGAAAAATACGCAACTCATGTGGAAGATTTTACAATTATATTTTCTAAGAAAGGAGGCTTCTTGGATGACTTGCGTATGGATTGACATGCTAATAAATTTTGGGTGAACTAGAAGACCCATCAATGTAGTGTAAGAGTGTATGAGTTTGCCATAGAGGGGATCAAAGCAAACATGGGTTGAAACCTCTAGAAATTTGAACAAATTTAAATAAGAGGTTGGTGCATGGGTCAGGGTAAGAAAAGGGGGGAGAATTATTTTTCTGTGTTTCATACCCTATAAAAGCCATGCAAATAATCTTAGTACCAAGATTACATGTAGAACCATTTTTTGAAAAACATGTGCTATAACTAGGACTCCTATAAGTTTTGAATGAAGGGATGAGTGCATTTGTATGGGGAAAATGGGGGTTGGAATGGTTTTTGAAATTTTCCTAGGTAAATAGTACCCTATGAAAAATATGGGATGTGTTTTGCAAACTTGGGAGACATGGAAGTATTTTTCAAGAAATACTTAAGTTTAATTAGACTTATTAAAATGGGGGGCGCTTTCAGATGTCTGTTTAAAAAAAGAATGGAAAGGGATTTTATATTATGGCTAGCTAATATTGCATAATTAGTGTAGTGAAATAGTGTGCAATTTCCACTGAGCTCACCACTACACAAAAGTTATTGATTAGTGTTACTAATTATGGTAATTGCAATTTGAAACACTAAAAGGCACACGTCACCATATGGTAGGACCAATCTTCAAAACATAACACTAAATGTGAGTGCATGGAAATTTCCTTGGAACGGAAAGAATGGATTGGAGTTTGTGCAATTCGTGGATTCAAGGAAAGACGAAGAGTATTTATTGTGGGAAACATAGTACAAAAGTTAGAACAATGCTTAGAACAAAAATTTGTGCAATTTACACTAACAAAAAACCTAATTTAGAATACTAAATAGGATATTACGCAAAATTATGCATGCCCATGCTCATGTGCATGGGCATGCAAAAAAGTGTCATCATGAGGTGGTCATGATGACCACCTCCGCCGCCAAAGCTGCTTCGCACTTCACTCGTTTTTCCTCTTCGTCATTCTGTGTGTTTTTGCTCCTCGTCCTTGTTGTCGCTCTCTCGCATTGCTCTCTCCTCTCTGACGCGCTTTGCACGCTTGCCGATACTTGCTTGCTGTCGATACTTAGTTTCTCGCTCGCTGCCAACACTTAGTTTCTCGTACTAGTCTTCGTTTCCATTCTCCGTTTCCGCCGCGAGTTATCTTTCCTGTTTGATTCGCTTTTGCTGCTGTGTGAGGACTGAGAGTTTGAAGTTGCAATATTTGAGGTTTGAGTGCGCAACAATTTTTGTCAGAGTTGTAGTTTTTGCAAGAGCAGCTTGGAGAAACGAGGAGGCTCAGGAGCTTCGAGGAGGAATACCTTCGAGAATCGAGGAGGCTATGGAGCTTCGAGGAGTTCGATTAGTGGAGAGCAGCTTCGAAGTTCCGAATAGTAGGTTGAGTAGGCTGGTTTAGTCTCTCGTTTGAATGTTTCTATTTGACTCGTCTGCAAATTTGTGGTATTTCTGCAAGTAAGCTAGTTTAGCTTGTTCCCCTTGCCATTGCAATGCCTTCTTAGGGTAAAGCACAAGAATCATCCTTGATATTTAGGATGCTGTGTAGGCCATAAGATCGAGCCCAAGTTTCTGGTTTCCCTCAGAAACTGTAGTACTAGGATTTAAGCTGAAAAATTATAACTATTTGAATTTGTCACTCTATGTCTTGGATTCGTGGTTCCAGATTTCAGTTGTTAAGGATTTGTGTCATTGCGAGTTTGATAGCTAAGAAGTAAAGCTCACGTTGGTTTTGTCAGCATACACAGCAAACGTTTTCTGCACATCACGATCTGGTAATATTTCGTTGCCCATTTGTTTCAACTCCATATGTAAAACATTTGTTTAGTTTTTCGAATCTTTGGTGGGCAAACAGTAGTAGGGCTAATGTCTGATGTATTTGGATACAGAAAGCTCGAACCAAGTTGTGGATAGGGCATCAAGTGAAGTGGCAGATATGACCATCTCAAGTTCTGCCAAAGGTTCTCCACTTTCGAGGTCCAAAGTCGGTGAGGAGGATATCAAGCATCCGCAGCAAGAAATGAGTAGCAACGAAGACTTGTCTTGGACTGACTCATGTGAAAGCTCTGTTGAGGATAGAGATTCCACCACCAAAAATCAGTTGTCTGAGAGTGTGAGCGACGTTGAAGTACGCAGTGCTGAGCAAGGTCGACCAGTCATGAAGCCTCCTCTTCAGCATATGGCAGAGAGGTCTGAGGAATCTCCTTTGAAGCAGGATAGCAGGTACATGTATTACGGTAGCCGTATATTTGTTGTATCTTTTAGAGGCTGTTTTTCAGCTGGCTTAAGAGAGTCATTTTTCTGAACTTGCTCCTAGGAGCCCAAGTAGATGCATATGTTCGTTTCACGTGCAGCGACGTTAACCCCCTGACTGGAATTGAACAGGGCTGCCATTGAGAGCCGTTTGCGGAACATGTGGAGTAAGATCAGTGGAGAGATGGCTGCGCTTGCTGAGGAGAGAAGCGAAGAAGACGTTGTTCGAGAAGAGCTCATTCGGTGGATGGGCCAAGTACCTTCTGTTCTCCAGGATACCAGTTCGAAGAAGCTAGTTAGTCCCACACACAAAGTGGCCTTGAGTTCAGAAATTGAAACCACTGAACCTAAATTAGTGGACACTCCTCCAGGTGGTTGAATGAAGAAGACGACACTTGACTTTATTTCTTTCTCGATATAGGAATGAGCTGTGCTTTATCAAGTTGTTGGACCAAAATTTTCGTCATGTTCTTTACTTATTAGTTAGCTACTTGATGTAGAGATGTACCACCACGAACTGTTCCAGACAAGGGTCAACCGCATGCGGGTGCAAAAAGGGCAGCGCTGTTGCATGATGAATTTGCAGCTCAGGAAAATGTGCAACAAGAATGGGAAAGGGACTATCACGAACGGAAATTGGATCAGTCCAAGGTAAGCACATTTCTCTGAGGCAGAATCTAACCCCTACTGATTGTGAGTACATTTGAGTGTTCTAGTTCTAAAGAATGTTGATTGATTTATGGCAAGTGCTAGACAGAGGAGGCTCAAGTTGAATCGTACATACATGTCTGGTATATGTTGGGTTGTTGCTTTAAACTTTGTGTTGACAGGGAGACGACAGTACTGCAAATCTGTCAACACGCGCTTCTACTGGTCCAGATGGACGAAATGGTGGTCCAGACGATCCAACATTCTTCAGGTCTCCTCGAGCCAGGCTTGCCAAGAGCAAAAGCTCACTAGACCTTCCGACAAGACCCAACGAGTACAATTCAGACACGAATTCACCTCACCGTGATGGACCGTCTGTTGAACCAGACTCATGGAATCGAGTGAGGTCCCAAGAACAAGGGAGCGGTAGTCCTCAACGTGATCCATCGTACCAGAATCAACACCACAGAGGTCCATATCTGTTGAAGCTAGCCACCGGAATCACGGTAGGATGCATGACGAGCGGCCTGCTGCACCTTCTATGTAAGTTACTTGTCTCGTCCCCCCTTTACGAGCGATATCTTATTTTTTAAAATACTACAATTTATATATTAGACTGTCCGTGTTCTCATGCTCACACAACTTTTGAAAACATGAGGCAGGAAGCATGGCCTGAGAGGCAATCGGACCAGTATAACCACGACACAGGTAATCGAAGTGGACATCTATCATCTGCAGAACGAGGTTCTCATTATAGATCTGAACGGCCAGCTGAGGATGGGCTGCGGAGATCTCACTCAGACTTCAGAGCTGGGCAATCCACATGGAGTGATGGAGATCATCGGAGCAGTGGTGGGCGCCCTCAGCAAGCACAACCTGGGTATGTTGTCAGAAATTATTCATTGGATCCAGATCGATGTGTCCTCCATGATGTTGATTCTGTTTACTGGAAATTGAGTTTGGCTCCGTTAATTGAGAGGAACATGGGATTAGGCTGGTTATCCTTCCACTGTGCTAAGGTGTGTACTCTCGTTTGGCAGGGATAGTGGAAGAGAAGATACTTACAATTCTCCTCACCCTGAGAGTACCCATTAGCATCGGCACTCTAACAATGACGAGTGGCACGCTGTGGATGATTACGGCACATTCGATCAGCATCCCGAACCAAGTGCTGGTCTAGGAAGGCGGCAGTCGTATTCTGGATATCCTGCACCTGCTGCTTCAGATCCGTCTCGCAGAAGCTCTGATAACGGCTTGGGCACCTATGGCGATCCACGTTACAATGATGAAAGGATGCATGGACAGAGGGGTGAAAGCTTTCCAATTTCCAAGGTCCGGTTCAAACTCTCCATATGCTGTATGGAGTTGCCGGATATGTCAAATACTTGGTGCTTGCTGTGGAAGGTTTCGATGATATTAACTTCTTCTTGTGTGCCCTTATTAAGCAGGCAGGTCATGGTTTTGGGCAGCAGTACTCAAGTCAAGCAGGATTCTCGATGACGGAGCCCATGCTGAGTCTTGGCTATGATGCTTCGAGGGAAGGTTCTCTAGTGAAACCATCTCCAAAAGCGGGAGTGAATAAGAACATCAGTGATGTATTATGTGCATTGCAAATGGCAAAGGCCAACATTCAAAACGGGGGTGCAGTAGCCAAGGAGGCGAGGTCAGTTGCTCCCATCCCAATAGCTTGACATATACCGTCTTCTTGCTTTCAGTAGCTGATATTGCGACCTTGGAGATTGAGCGGGGATCAAGTATCACTGGAGAGTGGGTATGGGATGGAAATTTCTGCACAGTACAGGCAATCGCCATGGCAAGTAATGCCGGAGCAGTTCAGACAACTTGAGAGCCAAGCCCCGTTATCAACACCTTCAAGGCGGTCATCTCTTAATCCAAGATATGATCCATACGAGGCAGATTATGGTTCAGATCGGTATCAGTCTGAGGGTGACGCCAGTAACAGCACGGGGGCGGAGACTAGTTATGCGGACCAGCTGAATGTTGGGAAAGGAGTTCAGTTTTTCTTCCCTTGATGGCTGTGAGAATATGCAATCTTTTCATTGTATTGAGTTTTTTTTGTTTTTTTGCAAGTATTTCCGGTCTTGTACATTTTTCTATTGCCCTTCAATTTGATTAAGTTGCATTGTCCTTCATTTAATATTATACAACATGATACATGGGAATGTCCAAGGACCGTCTTCATTAAACATGAGGCTTGCCAATGATGAGAATTTCTTTTTTTGTAACGGAAGTGGATGGTCTTATTTCTTTTGTGCGAAAAGCCTAAACTTGTGTCAAATAGAAAGTGAAGCATCCAGATGTAAGTTCACAATTTTTGAGACGGGCAAGGTAATGACAATTAGATTCTTTCTATATCTTCTATTTTCCATTGACTAAAAATTGCTGAAATCTATATTTCTTCACTTCATTTGGGACTAAAGAAGTGTTGACCATGTAGAGTGTCATGTTCTTTTCGACTGATCTTTATTGAATTTGTTGACAGACTAGCTTTTTTTTCACTCAAAGATGTTCTTGACCTCAGGTAAGGAATGTTGTGAGTGCAACTAGGTTGATGCTCTCACACCAATAGGCTAGGAATAGTGACCACAAATATTTACACAAACAAGTGTGTAAATTAACTTAAACTAATCTTTAGTCATAATCTTTGAAAAGAGTATTTTACAGCGAAACATGCAATTTTGGCACTTTAGAGAGGCATGCATAGATGATCGAAGAGAAAGCGGGTGCATAAGGTCTCAAGCCTTTTACCAAGCCCGCCAAGTACCAATTCTCATGTAGATGTAGACTAAGATCCACACTCTTGTGAAAAACTCATCTATTTTGAGGCTAGCGTGAATAGAGTGTTTGTTCAACCTATTCTTGAATGTTTATACTAGAGGTCACAACACCAATGGTGGGACTACTAATATTTCTCGGATATTTCTCGGAGTGAACACTATGCTAATTTGTACCTAGCCACTATAAAAGAGTTATTGTTTAGTGTTATATGAAGATTGGTGTTATTTACTGAAAGTCAAACATTACACATCAGTACTGAGATTAGTGTTAAATTTGGGCCGCTATTGCAATTTATGCTCATTGTTTTCCCTTGAAGCCACAAGAACAAAAATGACCACAGAAAACCGAATACCAGTCAGGAGTCTGCACCAAAAACCTACGCAGCAAGAACGCACCCGCCACCCTTCGCCCAGACAGATGGAGTTATACGCATGACTTACCCGCCGATGCACATGACTTAACTCCTGAACCAGGCAGGAGCAGCCTGCACCGCAGACCAGCGGCAGCAACCACCGGGACCAGGAGCCGAACCGCATCTCGAAGACAGCGACCAACAACTCACCTGCAATACACAATAAATCAGGTAAATATTCTGAACTCCATACTAACTCATATTAAAAATATGTATGCTACCCAGCTGCCTCCAGGAATATACAGGTACCAACAACAACGAATCATATGCAAACTACAACGCTCAATGTGCAAATACCAAGACCACAAACGATCGCAATTAATAAATGCTCCACGCTCAGCTACAAACACCATGACTACAAGTGATCGCCCAACCTTCGCAAGACCATCCAACAACAGTACACCCCAGGACACATTCACAAAGCCCTCAATCCAGGTAATCACTCTCAAACACTCTTCATTTCCTGCCTGCATCCTGAAATCTAACAACAGGATCACCAAACCACAAGACTTACGAACCAAAACCACAAGAAGGTGCAAACCACAACAGAGAGCGGACATGAAGGAAAAACGCCACCAACATCAAAATGACAACCACAAAAAGCTCCCGAAGCCCACATCCAGACACGAAGACTCCCAAGACCGAGAGCCAACACTCAAAGAAAATACAGGGGGGAGCAGCACAAATACAAACAAGAAAACTTGGAGCTCCCACCTGAGATCGCCTCCACAGACGAGTCCACATCAACGGCTCCTTAGAAGCCCTAACCACGACCTCAAGACAGGTTGTACTGCCAACGGCCTAACTCCAATCAGGCGAGTTCCAGGTACAGTCGGACCTAGAGTAGATAGCGAGGATGGCGGGCATGGAGCTCTTCAAGCGGTCCAGGCTCCACAACGCGTCCATGAACCTGACGCCCACACTGGCAAGGAACAGGCATCTTTACTGGATCAGCAACATCCACAGCGATGCGTCCAAGAATTACAGCAAGAGGTCCAAGAATTACTACGACGTGCATAAGAATTACCACGAACTGCTGCTGACGCACAGTGGCTAGGTGAGCGCCAAGGTGACGCTCAACAATTCAGCAGGAAATCAACATCAACAAGGCGTGGTAAGCAAGCAACAACGGACAACATCATCACCAGCAAGGTAAGTTCACTAACCTTCTTTTCGTTTCACCCTCTTGAAAAAGTATTATCCGAATGGATATGTGGAGGAAATTCCAAAACAATGTGCAAAGAAATGAGCTACAGTGCTCAATCATGCAAAGACAGCCATGGAAAAGTCAGCTATAGCCGCCCAAAAAGCATCTTTACCAGCCATGACCTCAAGAAGGGCTATTCCAAGCAATTTTTACCAACAGACAGATTGTCACATGGCGCCAGCACTGCGCTTACCCAAATTCGGCACAACACAAGCTGGCGACAAAGATACTCCCTACTCCTAACGGACGGCTACAAATCAATCCACGAGCCAACAAACCCTAAAACGAAGAAGATGCAGGAACGGCGCCTAGATTCCCCCCAAGACTCACTCATCCAAACCCTACACCCGACAAGTAAGTATAAACACTCTTACTACAAACCCTACCGCTCATCCTCCCCCATTGCCTCCCACTGCTTAGACTTCTTGAGGCAATTCTATAGAGGCTGTATAAAGAAGCTCGTCGAGCTTAGATCTGCTAAGAGTAGACAGGTAGAAACTTACCTTAGTTATACAAGCGCTACACCGCTCTAGTACTGCACACAGCTTGTCGCACCACAGTTCGCCACAGCTAGCAGAAGCTGCCCAAGGAAGCTGCCAAATGGACATCACCAAGCCGCCCTCCACGACGTTGCCCGTGTCACGACAACATACAACAGCTCCAAGACTGCGGTCCAGCACCGGCCGAAGAAGTCTCGACGCACAAGATCCAATCGCCATCGCCCTCCCCCTCCAAACCCTCGGGCTGTACTACGGAGATCGCGGTGTCACAGCGTTGGCGCGACGCAGCCGAGCCCCTGCACGACAAGGAAGGAGGTAGAGATACAACGGCGTTCACAGATGCTGCTGAGGAGCCACCGCGCAGTCGAGGAGACACCTAGACGCCTTTGGTGCCGTAAGAGACACGGAGAAGCTGCAGTCCTGCGACCCCCTGAGTTGTGCTATCGCAAGAGAGGAGTCAACATCGCGCAGCTGTGGAGGCACAGAGACGCCCTTGGTGCCGTAGGAGACACCGTGAAGTCGCAGTCCTGCGACACCCCCACGCCGTGTCATCGAGCGAGAGAAGTCAACTCCGTGCAGTTGAGGAGATACGGAGACGCCCTTGGTGCCGAAAGAAGCACCGTGAAGCCACAATCCTGCGACACCCTTGTGCTGTACCATGGCGGGAGAGACGCCAACAACGCACAAGAAACACGCCCTGTGAGACTGCATGTTACCCGTCCCTGACGTGCCACTGTGAGGTGCTACGGAGGAAAAGAGCCACTACAGAGGAGGCAAAGCGCCACCGACGCAGGGCAAGTCGCATCTTGTGCACAGAAGCGAGACGAGTAGAGCGCTGTGGAGGAAGCCGCCCACGGAGAAAGACGTACGGTGTGGTGGTGGCCGTGTGCCGAAGCTTAGAGGGCAATCCAAGTGACGCCAGGGACGAAGCTGGGTGCCGCTGTTCAGAGAGCGTGAGAAGGACGAGACAAGTGAAGAGCAGAGAGGGAAGCCTGCCCTCACCAAACCCTACAGTGGAGAAGACCCCTGGCGGGAGCTCCCAAAACTCCCTTTCCCTATAGCAAACATCCTTCAAACAGCCAGGTAAGCATTTTCTCATTTTGAAAACCTTTCTTAAAGATGTATCAAATTTTCTCTTCTCATGCATGTACTTGTTATCACGACCTGCAAGCCCACAAAGTAAGTTGTGGGATGGAAGTGATTGTGTAGTACCCCAAATAAACTCAACCCTTAAAGTTGTAGAAAAAATCAGTAACAACCTCATATTCCTGAAATGTAGAATGACGGAAATTACCACCGCCTCCTCCAACAAAGGACCAGATTGTATGCTAGATGACCTTGCTGCCCCCTCCTATAACGGCCTAGTACTAATGGAAATTGTTGAGGAGAATACATGTGAGGTTGCTGCAGTACACAAGAGAGCCATTGAAGAAGTGGAAAATACCCCCAATCTTAAGAAGGTTAGAGCATCCAAGTTGCCTCGTCCACCCTATTGGCTGGGTTTTAAAACACTCAATACTATAGCTATGCATAGTGGAAATGCTAAAGAACCTATGCTAACGGTCCTTGAGTTGATTGAGTTGGGACTGACTGAAACAGAAGCACAAGAGAGAGCTGTTGCATTACCTTCCTTCCCCTTTGTCGTTCAAGAAGAGTGGCCCTCGCGAAGGGCAGATGGAAAAGAAGGTAACCACTTCAACTTAACTCAATTACCTAGTGAGGTAGAGATTGATGAGTATGGTTGTGCATTAGACTATCAAGTTGCAATTCTCTTTGAGATTGATGAACAAATCTTCTCTAGAAATGAAATCTATGACATGGTAAAAACAAGACTCCTCCATATGAACATTGACCTAGGTGAGATTCTAGGTGAACCAATAGCAATCCTATGCCACCACAAGACGGACAAATGGAGTGGCATCATCAAACTCCACCTCAAAAACCCTGGAGTTGATGTGAAAGGACTCCTCAAAGGTACGAGACCATTCATCCTAACTCTCAATGAAGGCATCCCTCAAAGGGGTAAGGTATGTAAAAGCTAAGATTCCCTAGCTCTTGCGAACCTCCTGTCCGTGAAAATCTCCGGTGCAAACTTGGCCCAAAAACCATGGTATGTTTTGCACAAAGAGATTGTGAAGGAAGGGTTTGCTAGAGGGTTTGAGTATGAAATAACGGATGTCCAGAAAAAGATAGAATTAGACTTCGCCTGGGTTAAAACTCCTTCTCCAGAACAAGCCCAAAAGGTAAAAGTCCAAAAAATTGCTTTCTCAAATGAGATTTTTAACCCATACTTTGCTAGCAAGGGTAAGTTGAGTGAAAATGATAAGGCAAGAAAGAACGCCCTCATCTTAATTGCAAAAATCTAAACAAAACAAAGACAATTGATGCATTAGAACAGGGTATCAATGCATTTATGGGTAGGGAAAATGTTGTGAGCACCTATTTTAGATTGGAACATGGTCGACATGTTGGAATATGTAACATCCAATGCTTGAATGTTGTTGTATACAAAAAGCTAGTAAATACCATCGGTAAAATCCTAGGTAAGTATGTCGAATTTACACCACCCCCCAAAAGTCTCGACGGAGTTAGCGCCCCCTCAGATGAATGTGTTGCAAAATGGGGCTTTAACGAAGTGAACACCGCAGTAGCTAATGCAGTCATCGCCTTAGAAAATGCACCAAAAACGGGTTATAGTAAAGAGGACCTACACAAGATGGTCCAAGAGGAGGTGAAGAAAGGGACCAACAACACTATTTTGGAAGTACGGAAAGAGATGGGGGCACTAAAGACAGAAATAGTACAAGAAGCCAAAGCATACGCGGACAACGTACTAGCCAAGACAGCCAAGACACTTAGAAGAGAAATGTCCTCCCTCCGCATGCACCTTGTGCAAATAATCCAAGAACATGAAGAGGAAGCCTCGAAAGAAGCCTCCATGGTTGTTAGACGACCTAACTTGTTAAACTAACTTCGACCTACAACACGATAAAAAACCTAAAAGTATATTTATATACTTATCTAAAAGTATATTTATATACACCCCCAAAAAAAACAACAACAACAACAACAACATCAACAACAACAACACCCCACACACCTCCCATTAGTAACCAGAATCATTACTCATTGCAAACTATTAATTACACGTTGCGGGGACATAGAAACTAATCCCGGCCCTATGCCAAATGTCTTCCACAACCATCCAAATACACACAAAAGATTATCAAAAATATATATCATTCCGAACACTATAAAACTCCACCCTGAATATCAACACTTAGCATCTTCCTTTGCACCACTTCTAAAAAATAATCACATACTTCACCAAACTTATTCCACCCTCAACCCCAACATTTCCTGCTACATCCATCAAAAAAACAACCACTCATTGACACATATCTTATTCGCCGTAATTACCACCCTCCACCCTTCAATAGACGAATGTAACAATCTCACCAACCAAAATTCTACCAACACAAACCCAACACATTGGACAAATATACTACTAAACACCCTATCCTCCCTACAGAATCTCCCCGAAAGACATATAGATACGCTCCACCCATACACCAAATTCCTAGAGGAAAATCAACACCTTTTGGAACACAAAACCACTCTACACAATGAACTATATATCTTTATTCATAGCCAAACTCCACCCCCTTCCCCCGATGAACTACAACAAAAATTTCCCTACTTCCCGCACAACCTTATCCTAGAAGCTCTTAGATGCTTTGAACCAATTCATGCCTACACGCACCCCACCCCGACACCTGCCTACATTTCCCCTCCACTTGGTAACCACGACAATATAGACAATAGAAACACATATATAACTACATGGAACGCCTCAACATTAAACACTGATTTACCATGCATCCACAATCTAACCGCCGACACCAATACACCACCCGCCATAATTGCCATACAAGAAACTAAACTAATCGCCACTAAATCCACAAAATACATCCAAAAAACATTCCCTGATTATAAACTTATATTTAACAACACCCATTCTCTCACACGATGCATCCAACAACGAAGACCATATACACCGGCAAGAGGAGGTCTACTCATGCTCATACACCAATCATATGCCTTCCCCGGAAATATTACTAAAATCCCTACCCCCGCTAATATATCACCATATCTTCAAATTATTGAAATTACTAACCGACCCCTCCAACCATGGCTCATTCTTCATCTATACATGCCCTCACACATAGAAGACTCTAGACTTATTCCAGAGATCCAAAATTCCATCACTTCACAAATAAATACACACACTAACCATACAATAATACTTTGCGGAGACTTTAACCGAGATATCGCCCTCATTGGACGACTAAATGGAACGGTTTTTTCCCCCCCACGTGACATAGACTATCAATGGCGTAATTTCACGGCTAACCTTGAATTATATCTAATCCCAACCAATACACGATACTCTCGTCAAGGTGGACTTAATTACACACATACTAGCCTAATTGATGGATTTTACATAAAAACACCTCACCATACCGGATACACATCTATCACCAATACCACAACCAACTTAAATTTGGACCACTTCCCAATCCAACTTAATATACCTCACAACACCCTTATAAGTAGACCTCCCACAACCATCAACTCAAATGTTATTAAAATACTAAACCCCATCCCAAAAGAAAACCTTGATAACTTTAATACAATATTCTTTGAAAAAAACTCACTACAAATAGACTCCCTTACAGATATCCTTTCTAACCACCAACACCTCACACACATACAATGGCAAGAAGCTTGCACGACTCTTGACAAACTTATCAATGAAATTTCCACCCAATTAGAAAAGACTTGTAAAGCACCTCCGATTCCACAACTCACACCTAGAACCTCGCAACAAGGAGGATATCTTCCGAGAAAACTAGCCAAACTGTGGAAACAACATCTTCTCACATACCACACCATTCGTAAAACAATTTATATTGCTAAAATTAACCACAATTGGCGAACCCACCCCATACTCTCCGAACTACAAAACCTCCGCTACCCTCAATTCCCACAAGTACCACCACCCAACACCCCTTACGAAGACTGGTTAAAAGACATTGCAACCATTACAAAAGATGCCAACAAAGGATCTCGGAAAATTACTACTAAATATGCAAGAGAATGCGTCAAAAAAGCCATTTCTAAGTATCGTCAATTATACGAAACCAGACCAGAAAAGATTAATAGAAAAGTCTTTAAAAACAACACAAACCTGCCACTAGACTGTATTTTAGACCAAAATAATAACATATTAACCAGCCCAGATGACATCGCAAACGAAATACATCTTCAACAATCTATAAACAATATACCAACCACCCCCCATGTCACTTTCAACCACAACATACACCAATATGCACATGCGGAGTTAGACAATACCCGTGGCATGATTTAGACGGATTTACTATTGATAAAAGAGGCGAACCAACAACACCTCTCCACACATACTATAACACAGACACATACAACATGTGCCTAAAAAATCTGGGAACCAACAAAGCCCCTGGCCCGGACCATATACCCAACTCAATTCTAAAAAACATGCCCCCAAGATTCCACGATCTTCTATCATTATTTTTCCTCCATTGTTACAAACAAAAATCCATTCCCGCATCTTGGAAAACAAGTCTAACAATCTTATTATACAGAAAAGGCAACCCATCCGTGCTACCTAACTACCGACCTATTGACTTAGCTAACACCATTTACAAATTATATACTAGCACACTAACATCAATATTATCGGCCTACGGGGAAAAACACCAAATATTACACAAAAGCCAAGAAGGGTTTAGAGCCGAGAGAAGCACCACACGGCAACTTCAAACCCTCATTGCCGCTTTTGAGGATGCAAAATTCACGAATAAAGACATTTACATACTCTATATTGACTTCAAAAATGCATTTGGTTCCATTCACCATCGTCGATTGCTAGCCGTTATGAGTGATCTTGGCTACCCGGAAGACGCAGTCACACTAGTTGGCAATATATACTCCCAATCTACCACTACATACGTCGGAGAATTCTTTGGTAAAACACGCCCTAACCCCATCCAACATGGTACCATCCAAGGCGACACATTGAGCCCATACCTCTTTATTATTTTTCTAGAACCTCTACTGAGATGGCTTCAAAGAGGCAGTAATGGCTACACATTTGGTACCTCCAAAGTCACCGTAAATTCGGCCGCATATGCCGACGATCTAGCGGCCATCTTCGGACGTCTTAAATCACTCCAAATTCAATTAGACAAAATAGACAAATTTTGTCTATGGACCGGGATGGAACTTGGGGTCCAAAAATGTGCCGTAACCGGATGCCCAAACAAATCCAAAATAAATCCGACCGCCTTCAAAGCACTTATCCAAGCTACCAATATCCACTATCGTAACCAACCAATTCCGGTACTCAACCAGAACCAACCTTACATATACCTTGGAATAAACCTAGTTCCATCGTTAAAATGGAAAATTCAAACCCACGTTACTACTACAAAACTTATTAAACAATGCAATGAACTTACACTATGCCCGGCCACACTGCAACAAAAAATAAAAATGATTGATACGGTCATACGACCCGGTATCTCATACAGTTTCTATGCGGTCCCTTATTCTATGCCCGCCATAAACAAACTTGATAAAAAATCATAGCCATACAAAAGAAAGTATACGGACTCCCTAAATGCACGCCCAATGTCATAACACAACTCCCCCACGAACTATTCGGATTAGAAGTTTTTTCCCTCAAAAATGCCTATCTACGTTGCATTGGAGAACAACTCCAAAATGCACTTAACGACGAGGGACAACTAGGCCTAATTTACAGTGGACTCCTTCGGCACATCCTTGCCAATTTTGGAGGAGCACAATACCTCCAAAGACTGAAAAAAACTGATTGTCTTCGATCTCCTATTACCCGCACTCTTTCTACTCAAAACAGAAGGTCAAACATTCCTAAAAAGCACACTAGAAGATTTCCTACTAGGCCCCGCACCGCTTGAACAAAATTGGGCAAACGAAATTGTAGAGCCAAAATGACAAAAATAGATTTTTTCCGAAAATTTAGTGTAGAAAAGGTTGTAGATATATGGAGAATTAAATAATTAATGATTAAGTTTACACTAAGTAGTTAATTAATTGGAAAGTACCTATTCATATCCAAGAAATAAGAAATAATGGAAAAAGGGTTGAACTCACACCCTTTGGGTAGGGTGTACCTTTTCATGAATAGATATGAAGAGATGTGAAGATTTAGTGGAATTGATTATTGATCTTAATGGTTAATACTAGGAAAAACCTCTTTCCAAGAGTTGTACCTCTTGGATGTTGAGTAGAATGACTAGCTTGAATTTTTAGCATTCTTGGCCATTACCATAAAAATTCCTTGGAGGAAGATTGGAGTGAGCCCTAGCTTTAGGTGAAAAAATTAGTTGATGACTCTTAATGTTGTAAGAGTATTTAATTTTATATATGAATATATAATTACTATTGAATTTGCATGTGTAGAGTCTTGTGTGTGACTTGAGTCATATGTATAATTGCAATAATATGTGAACTTCATTGAATAAATTTGACATTTTGTGTTGTAAGTGTAAGTGCATGCATTAGGTATTAATTATGGATAAAATTCTTATGCATGAATGCATTGTATATTTATTCTTCATGGAATAAGTTAGGGAAATACCCTTACTACTAAGGTCGTGTGTGTAACCTTGTATGTATTGGAGCATTAATCATAATTGTGAAGATTAATGGAGATAATGTGAAATTAAGTGACTTGGTGCATAAGGTGTATGATGCATAAGTACTTAAGAAGATCTCAAGTGTGAGTGAGCATAACTTGAGTATCATAAGAGTAAGAGTGGAGTTCTTATTCATGTTAATGCAATTTATGCAATAAACATCAAGAGTGGCATACCTTGATGCATGGCAAGAGTGTCATATTATGCATACAAAAATTAGCATTAAGTCTAACCTTAATAGAAAGGATTCTCTAAGGTAGGCTAAGTTGTGAGTATTTAAGAACCTATCATAAGAGAGAAAATGAGGAACAAATCCCGAAGAAAGACTTAAGAAAAGAACATAGAAACTTAAGAATCTTAAGTCCAAGTTTGGATACATAATCTTATGAAGGTTGAGACCTTAAGTACCAGGAGACCCTTAAGTTTAAGAGCTTGGACTTAAAGGTTCGTATGAGTGAGAATACAAGACAACATTTGCATTCAGTGAGATGCACTCCCGGTTCTGGAAGTCTTAAGACAGAAACTTAAGAACACTGTAGGGCTGAATTGGTCTAGACAGTGCAGGTTCTTAAGAATCAGTCCTAAGTGAGTAAGTGAATGCTTAAGAACTAAAGGGCAGAGACTGTGTTCTTAAGAACATGGAGACGACCGAGAAGGAAGTCTTAAGAACCAGTCAGAGATTTTGAAGACTAAATGGTAGAAGTAAGTGTAGAACACCGTAGTCTTTAAGAATTAAGTGTGGATAAGTGAACTTAAGTGGAGACTTAAGAGCTGAAATTCCTTATGACTTAAGTTAACTTGTGTATGTGATTTTTGAGACTAACCCTTGTCTTAAGAACGTGATTACGTGGATTAAGTGGACGGGCGTGAAAAGTGGAGCAATTTTGCATGAGGTAAGAATTTGAATTCTTTAAGACTGTAATTAAGAAACCAATGCAATGAGACTTAATGGAAACTTCCATTAGCCGAGCGTGGCAAGTGTTTAAGAATTAGTGGCATAAGCACAATCTTAAAAGGACTAATGTACCTCCTTAAGGCACGAGAGATCCTTGGGGTTTAGACTTTGTTTGTGGATCCCTTAAGACTAATGCTAACAGTCCTAATTTCCTAAAAATAGATAGATAACCTTAAGAATTAACCAAAAAGATAGCTTTAACGACACTACTAATCTCTAATTACTTAAAACTAGGCGTATGATCATCCCCGTAACGAATCATATGAGGTGTGGGTACACTTGGGTGTTTTATTAGAGTGGTGAAAAATCACTCTACAGAAATTCATAACCTCCCTAGACTTGACCGACAATTATCCGCCAAACTCGTACAAAAACTTTTTTCCGCAAACATTACCGATCTAAAACAAATTACTACCAAATGGAACACAACTTATGGACGACAAGAGCTACAAAACATTCTATGGTACCCCTCATAAATTAATAAAAAAGTGCATTAAATATTGCTAAACAATTATTTTGTCAATCCATGTCTCCCTGAATGCCCGAACCCTTGCGCTACTCACGCCCCACCTTACACACTCAAAGACCCGTACATCATTGGCCACAATGACATCCATCCCAACATCAATCTCCCATTAATCCCTCCAAACCCGCCACACTCACGACCATATGCCCCTCCGCCACATATGTTAAAAAATCCTTCCATGTACCCAATAAACAACATAACCGCGCACAAACATAGAAAGTATGTTGACTCCAACAACATAAGCAAACAACACACGTCATACCTATGCCATTGGCCCCACAATAACACCACATATACCAAATGGCTCCAGCAAAGAAATCTCTTCCCTTGGCACAATCCAAACGCTTCCTTACATAATACAGAAATCCTCACACAATACTACCTTAAAATTCAAAACAGTTATTACCTTAATATCATACAAATATACCATCCCCAAGCACAACCTCGAGATAGAAGATTTGTCACGCCACCTCTTATTATCCCCCTCCTTAACATCTTTACAACCGAATGCAACTCCGAAACTGACATCCTGTCAAAAACAAATTCAATCAAAATACAACAAGATAATGCCCACATATACGAAGATAATAGTAGGCACCTAATAACCATACCACTCGCTAGACTACAATGGCTGTGGAACCAATATCACAATGCATTACAAACCCCCATCAATATTGAACCAATACCCCAAACATTTGAAACCGAAATTGTTTGGCTCTACTAAAGATATAAATACCGTATACCTAAAAATGACCCCCTTAAAAATGCACACTACACATTACCCGATCCAATCCTAGACTACCTTATTACATCTCTAAATATCACACATTCATACTTCTCATCTCCCGTTACATGCTCCACAAAAATTTCAAAATTCTACTCTCCATTCGAACGTGACAAGATTTTTGGTTCTCTTGGTAAAGCTTTTGATTATAGATGGAGCGGAATAGGCCTTGCACACCCTCACAACAAAGAAGAAACACAACAAGCAACACATTGGGCACGCCTAGCGGCAAACAATGATTCCAACCACAACATCACCATTATTATTACTCACGACACTAATTGGTACCACAACTCTAACCCACACTTAGGCCCATTCCCAAACTCTCACATCATAGTACTATTTGAAGCGGACTCTATGATTTACAAAGAACCCACTATACCACCGCAAATACAAACACCCCGCCCCGAACTAGCAACCCTACATATCCTATATATACATCACCAAACTCGAGAGATAGGTACTCCGGAAAACCTCACTCATCTCACTTTGATAGCAAAAAATCTAAACATTAACAAGGTATACACCGCAATTGCCCCTCCCACACCTATTTCAACCCGTGTAAACCGTAACAAAAAATGGTCTAAAATCCCCCACACAATCATCCCCGCACTACCAATTACCCAACTGAGCCTCCCCCTCCTCTATTACCAAACTAATACCGACCCTAAATTTGACCCCAACTTTAGCTATTACACTGACGGCTCCTTTAAAGAACCAACTGAAATAAGCCCGGGACATTGGCACCAAGAAAAAGCCGGTTATGGGATATACAATTCTACCAAACAAATAAAATTAGCCAAAAGACTACATGGACTCAAAAACATTCTAAGAGCCGAAATGATGGCTATACAAAAAATCCTTAAGATAATCACCACTCAATATCCAAACGAATCGGCTCACATTTTTACAGATTACGTAAATGTATTACATCTCCTAAATACACACATTAAACACCCCACTTTATACAACAGTCACCCGGACAAAACTATCCTTACATCTATGGTTGCAATGCTCCAAAATCGCACACAAATTACTACACTCCACAAAGTCCGAGCTCATGCTAACATCGCCGGCAATGAACAAGCCGACAAACTAACAAAGGAAGGAAGAGAAAAAACCCACAAGGATGCCGAACACCCATACGAGCACGCACATGCCACCCCATATTACTACCATAGATATGAATGGCCCTCTATGGGCGAAACTCCCGACAAAGGCCCCATACGATTCTTGGACAAATATCTCAAAAAACATGATCTTGTAAACAACCAAGAAAAACTCACAGAAAAATTTCCCCAATATTGATAAATGGACCGGCAACCCAAACATTCACAACGTATTGTCCAACAATTTTTGGAAAAACCCAATTATTACGGATCCACAAATCACATGCCTAATCAAATTCCGCACCGGACAATACATGGGTAATGCCCGCAAACAACTCTTCTTTGGAATTGAAAGATTTCCTACAATAACATGTCCAATTTGCAACACCACAGACCCGGACACATGGCTACATGTCCTACTCAAGTGCCAAAACCCCCATATACACTCACTAATTGTCAAAAGACATAACAAAGCCGTATGGGCTATCCGTAAATTACTTATATCATCTACCAAATCCCGTTGCTTTATTTTCATGAATGCCGGAACCTTTAATGACAACCCACAAGAAAATACGGTCCCCCCTTGGCTATTACCATGCATATGTTGCACTCAAAGATGCCACTGTAATGCAAGATTCAAACCGGACCTACTCTGTGTTAGAAGACTTTCATACAAAGACCCCCACCAAACCACATAGACCCTAGTCTCACTATTCAGTTTATTGAATTCACATATTGCAATGATAGATTCTCTCCGGACACTATTGCTAACAAAACAAACAAATACCAACCATTACTTGACGATATTCAAGCACTAGGATGGAAAGTCGACCCCCTCATTGTCATCACCGCGGGTGCCAGAGCCACCACCTTCATTCCCTCAATGACAACCCTTGAAGAAACATTTAAAATCCCCATCACTTCAATCAAAACCACCTTTTCAAATATTAATATTATTGCAATTCAACATGCTATGTCAATACTCCTGCATAAACGGAAACTTGAAAACAACCAACCCCTTCCTAACACATCGAACCCCCCTCCATAGACCTGTACTTGTATTTCACCATACACGCCCTCCCTCTCTCAGAGACTTTTGGGACCTTGGGTCCCATGGTATTGGTCACTTGTTACTGGGTACATAGTGTCCACCCTCGAAAGGGGGAAGTAGTTCCATACTACTAACCCATGCCCGGTGGGCATGAACTAAGTGGTGGAATGAACGGACACTCTATCCACGCCAGCCCCCCCTTCGGAAACCGACGTTCTTCTTCTTCTGTCCAAGATTTGCAAAAGCCCACCTCAGGACTTTATCATTCAGGACTTTATACATTATTTAACGAATCCATCATTTTATGAAGCTTATTTTTTTCATTACATCCTAATCATGAGAGTGATACTTATTATTTTCCTATCAGTCGGTTTCAAAATTTGAAGTGTGAATTTACATTTATAGAATAATCGTTAGAGCATTAAAATCACGGGAATGGGTGCTCCCACGGTCTTAGGTGTCGTCCCTCCGACCTTGTGTTCGTGAAGGCCCACTTCCCATGCTTTTCCATACCCGCTCCCCACACGTACCCGCGCAATACCCCTGCGATACCAGCCCAAACCCAAGTAAAGCCCGCCAGATACCCCTATCCAAAACGACGCTACACCCAGATGATACCCGTCGTCTCCACCATGCACTCTGTGTGTTGTCTCGAACCTTCTCCAAGCTTCGACGCCAATTCTCGCCCATTCCAGGTCCTTCCGCACCGTCGTGTGTCTTTAGAGCTTGAAACTGTGAATTGCGCTCGTTACTGTAGAGATACGAGCTTGTTTTAAAGACCGAGCTGCTCTTGTTTGCGGACATTGTCTGTAGCTGAAGAATTTGCTTCGTTCAGTTCTGAGGAGGAGAGAATTTCAGCTCTGATTTTTTTTTTCAGTTTTTGTAGAGGATAGGAGATCGGTTGTTGTTGAGATTGTTGAGAGTGATACTCTGTGTGTTGAGGAGGTTTAGTTGAGAGTTTAGTTGCATCGGAGTTTTGGAATCATGAATCCGGAGACGTTTACGCACAAGACGAATGAGGCGCTGGCGGCGGGTCAGGAGCTGGCGACGGACGCTGGTCATGCGCTGTACACTCCGATTCATCTGCTTCTTGCGCTTCTGGACGATAGCGAAGGGCTGTTGAGGCAGGCTGTGACGTCGGCGTCGGGGAGTGAGGCGACGGTTGCGTCCCTGGAGCGCGTGTTGAAGAGCATTCTGAAGAAGATTCCATCGCAGAGTCCGCCTCCGGATGCTTCTCCCGCGAACAATGCACTTGTTAAGTGTATTCGGAGCGCGCAGAAATTGCAGAAGTCGAGAGGAGACTCGCACTTGGCGGTTGATCACCTCATTCTTGCTTTGCTTGAGGACGCACAGGTCGCGGATTGCTGCAAGGAGGCGGGCATCAGCGCTACCAGGTAATTGTTGCTGCTGCTGGTGTATTATAATGTCTTTAGTTCCTGCTTCTTTTTTTTTTCGTGGTTGAGGTCTATGTTTCTTTATTGTTCGTTTTTGAGTCGCTTGGATATCGAATTCTCGCCGTGTGAGTGGGTGGTACAATATTCTTTTTGCACAAAATACTCTAAACGTTTTTCAAGAAATTGCGATGCATTGATAGATTTCGTCTCTTCTTAATTTCAGATTCTAAATTGATGTTGCATGCCTCATTTTTGACAGGGTGAAGAAGGAGCTCGAATCCTTGAGAGGAACGTCTAAAAAAGTAGAGAATGCTACTGGCGACACTAACTTTCAAGCCTTGAAGAAATATGGCAGAGATCTGGTTGAGGACGCTATGAAATTGGACCCGGTTATTGGCAGAGACGATGAGATTCGGAGAGTTATCAGGATCCTTTCACGAAGAACGAAGAATAATCCTGTCTTGATTGGTGAACCTGGTGTCGGGAAAACTGCTGTTGTGGAAGGTCTTGCTCAACGAATCATACGAGGGGATGTACCAAGGTACGTGGTTGGGTTCTATTTTCTCAATTTCTTTCATGTTGCAATTATCAATCTCCTCTTCATCCTTTCTTTGTACATATCCAAGTTCAGTTAGTATTTCGTCTCACATTTTATGCACATGCGCAGCAATTTGCTGGAAGTTCGGTTGGTTGCTCTGGATATGGGAGCCTTGGTTGCGGGTGCCAAATACAGAGGCGAGTTTGAGGAGCGGCTCAAAGCTGTTCTCAAGGAAGTTGAGGAAGCGGCTGGAAAGGTCATTCTGTTCATTGATGAGATACACCTTGTACTGGGAGCCGGTTAGTTTCATATTCCACGTTTTCCTCTATCTCATGTTATGATTTATTTGACTCTAATTTATTCCTGTTTTTCTTTTCGACATCTTCCTTTTGGTTCTCATCGAGTCGGATGTGGTATATGTTTTTCACATGTGTGTAAATAAGAACAATTGACTTACTTTAGTATTTATTATGTGGATACAGGGCGTACAGAAGGATCCATGGATGCTGCCAACCTTTTGAAACCAATGCTTGCACGTGGTCAGCTGCGCTGCATTGGTGCTACTACACTTGAGGAATACCGGAAATATGTTGAGAAGGATGCAGCTTTTGAGCGTCGATTCCAACAGGTGGGTGTCATGGAAAGTGATGATTCGATTCAAAACGCCTGATACAATGAGTATAAACAATTTGATATCGCAATTGAAGAGCATGACGTTCTTTAAATTAGGATATCTTAATAGTCCACAGTAGGACTTAGCAATTCTCAATCTTAATTCTAATTCATAATGTGTGTTTGTGTTTGAACTGACAACTTCTGGTCTATGATTCAGGTTCTCGTTGCAGAGCCTAGTGTTCCGGATACTATCAGTATTTTGCGAGGTTTGAAAGAGAGATACGAGGGACATCATGGTGTCCACATCTTGGACAGGTCTCTAGTTGTGGCCGCCCAACTCTCAAGCCGCTACATCACTGGAAGGTTTCTACCTGATAAAGCTATCGACTTGATAGATGAAGCATGTTCCAACGTGCGCGTTCAACTGGATAGCCAACCCGAAGAAATCGATGCACTGGAAAGAAGGAAAGTCCAATTAGAGGTGGAGCTACATGCTCTGGAAAAGGACAAGGACAAAGCAAGCAAGGCGCGCTCAGTTGAAGTAAGTATTGTTTTTAAATTTCTCTTTTGATGCTTATAGATTTAAGGGATTATTGTTATACAACAAGTGTTTAGCTTTGATGATATAAAAGCCTGTTGAGCTCGGAAAGGGGAGGCTAATATTGGCTGTCACATTTCTTTAGGTACGGAAAGAGTTGGACAATATTGAAGATGAGTTGAGACCCTTGAAGATGAAGTACCAAAGGGAGAAAGAGAGGGTGGATGAGCTTCGCAGGTTGAAGCAGAAACGTGAAGAGATCCAGGTCAACTTGGTGGAAGCAGAACGGCGATATGACTTGGCAAGAGCTGCTGATCTCAAATACGGGGCCCTTCAAGAGATTGAGAAAGCTATCATCAAGTTTGAATCTGAACTTGGAGAGAATAACATGCTCACAGAGACTGTGGGACCTGAGCAGATTGCAGAGGTGCGTGATCTTTGTCAACTTTCCTCAAAACTAAAGCTGCCACATTAAATCGATTTAGAATATTTCTTGATGTTTAATATGTATGTTTATATCTTCCTGCTTTTGATCATTGAGGACATATTTCATCTAGCAAGCATGTTATTGATGGATTTGATTTGGATTGTACGTTTCATCTAGGTGGTTAGTCGTTGGACTGGTATTCCAGTAACAAGGCTAGGCCAGAATGAGAAAGCTAGACTTCTGGGCTTAGCGGAGCGATTGCACCAACGAGTTGTTGGTCAGGATGAGGCCGTGCAAGCTGTAGCTGAGGCCGTGTTGAGATCTCGAGCTGGTTTGGGGCGACAACAACAACCCACTGGCTCATTCCTCTTCCTTGGTCCAACAGGAGTCGGTAAAACAGAGTTGGCAAAGGCTTTGGCAGAGCAACTCTTTGACAAAGAGAACCAGCTTGTTCGCCTTGATATGTCTGAGTATATGGAACAACATTCCGTTGCACGACTCATTGGTGCTCCGCCAGGGTATGCTCCTCTTTTGTTTTCTCTGGTAAAATTGTTGTTTATGGGATTTTAATTCACTGAAGTTTCTATCCTCAAGATTTAGAGAAAAATTGTGTGCATAAGCAATTGTGTTTTTGTTGGTGAACCAAATGTTTCATCTAGATGCTGATATTTCCGATTGAAATTTTGTGCAGGTACGTGGGACATGACGAAGGTGGTCAGCTCACAGAAGCCGTGCGGAGGCGCCCTTACAGTATAGTTTTGTTTGATGAAGTGGAGAAGGCCCATCCTTCGGTTTTCAACACCCTCTTGCAGTTGTTGGATGATGGTCGTCTAACTGATGGCCAAGGCCGCACTGTAGACTTCACCAACACCGTTGTTATCATGACCTCCAATTTGGGAGCGGAGCACTTACTCTCTGGCCTCACTGGCGTCATGCCTATGGAGACTGCCAAGGAAAAAGTGTTGGAGGAAGTGCGGAAGCATTTCCGACCTGAACTTCTCAACCGACTGGATGAGATTGTGGTATTTGAACCACTTGCGCATGGCCAACTTATCAAGGTGGCTCGCATGCAGATGAAAGATGTGGCCCTCCGTCTTGCAGAACGGGGCATTGCTTTGGCTGTCACAGATTCGGCTCTTGATCTTGTTCTGAGGGAGTCTTATGATCCTGTAAGTTGCCATCCAACCCTCAATTTATTTGTTGATATTCAAACCTCCATTGTCTTCGCGTCAATATGCGAGTTAACTCTACACTTGCCGAAGAAAGTAATCATTTCTTGGCCTTCTGTGTATTTCTGAGACTAATTCGGTTACATGCTTTGCTTGCCAGGTGTACGGTGCTCGCCCATTGAGAAGGTGGCTGGAGCGTAAGGTGGTCACTCAATTGTCGCGAATGTTGATCAACGATGAGGTGGATGATAACTCAACTGTGTATATAGACGCGGAGCCAGGGGCACACATACTTTCTTACAAAGTGGAGAAGAATGGCGGATTAGTGAACAGTGAGACTGGTGCTAAGTCAGACATCCTTATCGAAGTCCCTCATGTTCAGCAGCCCGACGGGAAGAGAATGAGAGTCGAAGAGCCAGAAGCTGAGGAAGCCGACATGGACGAAGATGCGTAGATTTCCATCGTTTGGTTCTGGAGGTCAAGATATTGCCCGTGCAGGGAACATCTTCATTCGAAGATAGTCTCTCCTACTTGTAAGTCTCTCGGGTAGACTTCAAAGTTGGTATAGAATATATTTGTACGTGCAGTAATCAACAACCCGCTCGGCGAGGTATATTTGTAATTAAAGCTTTTCTCGAAAAAGACTGTATTTTCCAGAGACTGAATTCAACCTTTGCGCAGATTGATTCATACCAGTGTTCAGGACATGCGCAATCGGAAAGTGCAGTCACATCGGAAAGAGCTCGTCCATGCTGCCATCACACAAGAAGTTACTGTAAGAAAAACCTATCCTTGCTAATACACGAAGGAACATGATATTCTGTCGAGTGAACGAGTAGAGAGGGTTATCTGTGTCGGTGGTTTACCTGTGACCGAGAGACTCGATGATATTGGTTGTGACAGTGCTCCGCTTGTGCTGAGCGAACGCGTTCGCAGCAGCCTTCCGACACAGCAAGGACCCCGCCAATGCACCGACCATTGTTGGATTCTCAGAGACCCTGTTCAGTGTGTCATTCAAGAGATTTCTATTATTATCATTGCTCAGGGAATCAGGAAATTCAAGTCCAGAGGGTGGAGTGTACCTCTTCTGCACGTCGTTCTTGCCATCGGCATTCTCGTTGCTGAAATACTCCTTGGCCCACGACGTAAACACAGCAGTGCTGCAGCATCCACGTTTGTGTCAGGGCTGTCCACTTTGTACCTTGAAAAGGTCTAGCGAACATGGCTTTTTACCTGCCGGAAAGTACGTCACCTTGGCCACCGCAGCGTCGAGGGGAACCGAAGTAATCCGAGGTTAACACTGCAGGATGTTTAGTTAGAGACCACTTGGATCACTAGAAATCGATCAAGGTACTAGGAAGCGCTGCATCATACCTGTTTTGCCATCACTGATGAGATCCGCTTTTCCTTTCTGTACGATGGTCACACCTTGCATCCTGATCGGCAAGGGAAGACCATAGTCAGAGAATTGAACACTGAACACTTTCTAGCATCAAGGTGATCCAGCCCCACATTTGGTTCAGAATGTTTACAACAGCCAGTGAAGAGATTAAGTGTCCAAGGAAGAAATAACCAGGTTTAAGGAGTACTTTTTGGCAAGCTCTTGCAGCTGGCCGGGAAGATTTTCATTAGATATCTCGTGTGGATTTGAAGGGACCCCCTCGTTGTCCCCTCCCACAATCTTCGCCACGAGGCGCTTGTGCTCCATCACATTTGGAGTCAAAATGGCAAGAGGGTACCCCATGATTATCTCGGGCTGGTTTGTCACCAAAAACAAACCATCCTGCATCATATTTACTCACATGCATGTTACTTCTGACAACCATGGAATTGCGATGTGAAATGGAAACCAGACTTTCGCTATCATAAAACACAGAGCATGATGAGGTTCTAGGAGGCGAAATGTTACCCCATCTATCACAAGAGGAATGCTCTTGGACTTGGCTTCCTCGATGATACCAGCAACACATTCCTGTTTCCATTGTTCAACCAGCACACACACACGATGTTGCTGCTGCTGCTTTACAATGTGTCATCAAAGCTCCTGGACAATTGGCAACAGAAGTACGTACCAGGAGTAAAGCATCGCGGCCAAGGCCAGGACCAATGACAATGCAATCAAAACGCTCCAGCCACTTCCCCACTTCTGCAAGAACTTTCTCTTTCAAATCACTCCTCTCGCTCTCCTCAATTTCTCTGCACGGCCACAACATAAAATTGCTCAGTTCTATGGCACGTGATTTCATCCTATGACATTCTCAAAAATCCTCATGAGGATTAGGTCTCTACCGCGCTGAAATAGTAGATTGGAAGAACAGGATGCACACAATGATCTCTACCATCATCTTGGAATAGTGGATTGAAAGAAGAAGGAAGGCAACGAACTTTACCCTACGTCATACGATTCATGCAGCACAGGATGCACAATCAACTCAGGACTGTAGCTCTTGATAACAGTCGCAGCCCCAGCCGTGCAGAACACATGCGCTAGATCTGCCCCCTGAACCCCACCAATCACTCACTCACCATGTCTTCAACCTTGACCGCCTAACAAAAACACACACTAAAGATGACGGCAGTCAGGACACACGGTACAATACTAACAAATGTGTGCAGGACTAACACACTACATTCAGGCAAACAAAAAACTCATGGAAGTAATGCGTGCACCATAGCAGAGACATGGACCAGGAAACAACAACACAAAGCTACACATGACTGACCATCTTGAGTGCTGAGATTGCAGCGAAATATGGTGCTCCAGTGTACTCGCGGCACCCTCCGATAACAGCAATTTTCCCTGCAAACAAATGCATGTACAGATCAGACATGGGACATCTTCAGATTTTCCATGAGAGATGACAAGAGCGAGAGTGCCTGCTTACCAGCTTGGCCTTTGTGTCTGCCAGGAGCGAGAACTGGGACGACCTTCTGCAAAGCAGGTAGGATCTTCTGAAGCTCGCCATCTGCTGCAGGAATGGATTTCGTAGCGTCCATGGCTTGAGAGTTGGTGGCCGTGAAGCTACCGCCGGAGGACGAGGAAGACAGCGATGGCGACGACGACGTGGAGTAGCGGCGAGGCCGTTTCACCTTCGGGGACCGCCTCTGCTGCCCCGGAAGCGACCTCAGCAGCTGTGGACGACGATGACAAGAGAATTGTTGAGTCACACACGCCACGCTACTCACACTCGCGCGCATCAACACTAATCTCTGCATTCTAGCGCTCACAACCACAGAAAACCCACCATAAACCTCTCTCAACCAGGAACCAAGAAAGAATCTGATAACCCAACATCTGAAGAGATGGTGAGCCTCATTAGCTACAACTTCATCAGCTCAACCAGAACCCTAAAAGAAGGAATCTCTGGAAGAAGAAGGAGAAGAAGAAGACCGGCTTGATCCCAGAATCTGGATTGAGAGATGGTGAACCTCATTAGCTACAATTCCCAGGCGAGTGCCTTGGAGAGTGTAGCTGGCCCTCTCAATGTCCTCGAGCTCTTTCCGCTGCGCTTGCAGCTCTTTCTGCATCACTTCCTCGGCCATCTCCTTCAACCGATCTCTTCTCGCCACCTCCATCATGATCATGACCTCACACTAGAATCCACAAAGAACGCATCAGGAGAGTTTACCCACCTGCAGATAGACGATGCGCAGGGAGACGGAGGCAGCAGCAGCGAAGGAAGGCGATTGAGAGCTCAAACAACTGGGCAACAACTTCTACTAACTCACTACAGTCGTAGCGCTTCGCCGTGTGGAGATCTCTGGCGGTTGGACACTTGTTTCGCTTCGCCACCTGCGAACATGTTGATATCCTCGCAGGTTCTTCGAGGGTGGGCCACCAACAGCAGCTTCACATGAACTTTTTGTTGACGATGCGAGAGGTGGTGAGCTACCCAACGTGGTGTGAGAGAGCTTGTGATCTGACGTATGATTTTGGCGTTGTTTTATCATAGGAGCGATTTCACATCATGTGAGCTAGTTCGAGTTCATGCTGCGGGTTGAGGAGCTTGCAGTTCGCCATGGCTTTGGCGGTCTCATCGTCGGTGGGACTCAATTTCAGTAAAGTGGCATTGCTTGCAGCTCCTTCAGGCGCTTTCACGTCTTCACTGTCGCGTGTTGTTGAGAGGAATGCGAAGAAGCTGAGGAGTGGAGCTGTGAGAGCTCTAGTTGGGGAGATTGCGCCTCTCTCAGGCTCTGCCCAATCAGGTATGGTTTGTTGGTTTGCGCAGAGTTTTGTTGCTGGGTTGGTTGTCTCGGTGGTGGTGTGTTGAACTGGGTTGTTTGTGCAGAGAAGGTGGAAGCCGTGGATGTGGTGGTCATCGGCAGCGGCGTGGGAGGGCTGTGCTGTGGAGGGATTCTGGCGCGCTATGGCGAGGATGTGCTCGTGCTGGAGAGCCACGACATCGCGGGAGGCGCCGCGCATTCCTTTGATGTCAAGGGGTTCCACTTCGACTCCGGGCCGTCGCTGTTCTCCGGGCTCTCGTCGCATGGACCGCAGGCCAATCCTTTAGCCCAGGTTCTTTAGCCTGTGATTTTGTCGATTCTTTGTGCGTTCTTGTGTTGTTTGCATGCCCTCGAGGAGGAGCCTGTGATTTTGACGATTCTTCTTCTGTGATTTAGGTTTTGGATGCTCTTGAGGAGTCTGTGGATTGCGTGCAATACGACTCATGGATGGTTCACGTTCCGGAAGGCCAGTTTCTCTCTCGAATCGGTCCCACCGAATTCTACAAGGTACCATTTTATTTTAGAATTGGTTCCAGTGCACCACTTTGTAGACACCTGATTTAATTCAAACATACTCGTTGCAGGATTTGCAGCAAGTTGCTGGCCCGGATGCGGTGGCAGATTGGCGCAAGCTCCAGGTATTCCTCTTTTAGGTCTTGGAACCTCAGGGTTACATGTTGTGATGTATGCTTGTGTAGATCAGGGTTGCATGATTCAAAATGGTTTTGTAGGTCTTGGGAATGCAGGTTTTGGTGTACGAGGTCTAGGGAAGTATTCCGGATCTGATGTAGGTGACCTTGTCCATGTGATGCGCTTTTGCCACTGTAGGAAGCGATTCTCCCGCTGTCGACAGCGGCCATGGCGCTGCCCCCAGCGGCGATACGCACAGATTGGGGGGCGCTGGTGACGACGCTCGGGCGCTACGGGCCCTCGCTGCTGCAGACGTTCCTGAAGCTGGGGCCACAGGGCTTCATGGGCGCCGGGAAGCTCCTCGGCCCGTTCTCGGAGCTCGTGGACTCGCTCCAGATTCGCAACGCGTTCGTGCGCAACTGGGTGGACCTGTTGTCGTTCCTCCTCTCCGGCGTCAAAGCCGACGGAACACTCGCTGCAGAAGTGGTAACAACATGCCAACACTCTCATTTAAGATCTGCACATGAAATGCTGCTGTGTCTGTCTCATCACACACATTCTCATAACGAAGCTTGAATGAGAGCTGTCGATCACGTTCCTTCTATCGACCTTAAAAGAGAGTCGCTGTTGATCACGTAGTTGCTGTTTTCTTGAGGTGGCAGGTATACATTTTAGAAGAGTAACAAATGCTGTGTCTCATTCTCGTAACGAGCTTGTAAGAGAGATGGTTTTTGCTGGTGATCACTGTGTCTTGAGGTGGCAGGTGTACATGTTCGGAGAGTGGTACAAGCCGGGTTGCACGTTGGAGTACCCTCGAGGTGGCACAGGGGCCATCATCGACGCCCTCGTTCGGGGATTGACGAAGCACAAAGGCCGGCTCTCGCTCAACTCGCACGTTGAGACGATTCTCATCGAAGGAGGGCGCGCTGTAGGCGTGAAGCTCCGAAACGGGCAGGTGAGATCAGTGCCTTGCAAACCTCTCTCTCCATGGAAAGCAGCTTGTATTTTTACAGATGACTTACAGCTCATTTACATGGATCGATGATGCAGGTTGTGCGCGCTCGCAAAGCTGTGATCAGCAACGCATCAACATGGGACACTGTCCGCATGATTCCTCCGAGCGACCTTCCAGCGGAGCTTCGGACGCGAGCCGATACCACGCCCCAGTGTGACTCTTTCATGCATCTCCATCTCGGAATTGATGCCACGGTGAGCTTTACAAAGTCACTCTAAGTTTCCTCCCCCCTCCCTCCTTTGACTACCCTCTTCTCACTCTTAACAGTTATTAGATCAGTGGTCTTTCGATTAGAACCGTGGAAGAGTTTGATGGTCTCCAACTTCAAGCCAAAGTAGTTCATGTCGTCTTTTATCCATTACACTACTCTTTCCTCACTCTAAAAAGTTATTAGATCGATAGAAGAGCTTGGTGGTCATTAAACTCAACTCAAACTAGTTTCGGCCGTCTTTGAGTGTGAAGAAAGAGGCGTTAGCCGCCTTTGTCTAACTTTTAGATGGATCGGGAACTATTTAGAGCCGGATCTTATCATAGAAAATGAAATAAAGAGGGGTATCTTATGAAAGAATTGGGCGAACTTACAAATCACTCTGTCTGTCTGTTGCCTGCTGCAGAGCCTTCCGAGCGACCTTCAGATTCACTACATCGTGGTGAACGACTGGGCACCCGGAGTGGACGCCGCTCAGAACGTGGTCCTCATCTCCATTCCGAGCGTGCTGGACCCGTCGCTGGCGCCCCCGGGAAAGCACGTCCTGCACGCTTACACGCCTGGCACAGAGCCATACGACCTCTGGAAGGGCCTGGATCGGAGAAGCGCGGCGTATCGCCAGCTGAAAGCTGAACGATCTGAGGTGGATCTCTCCACATGTTGCTAAATTCGCTGTTCGGTGCTGGATTATCATCTGTTCATTTCAAGGTGAATGGTCGTTTTTGGTGGCTGCCACCATTGTCTGTTTGGTGATCGATTGTTGGTTGTTTTTGGAGGTGAGCAGGTGCTGTGGAAAGCCGTGGAGAGAGCACTGGGTCCGAGCTTCTCCCGGGACAGCTGCGAGGTGAAGCTGGTGGGAACACCCCTGACACACGAGCGGTACCTGCGGCGGAAGCGAGGCACCTACGGCCCGGCCATCCGCGCCGGCCAGGGCCTGTTCCCCATGCCGTCCACCCCCATCGACGGCCTCCTCTGCTGCGGCGACTCCATCTTTCCGGGAATCGGGATCCCCGCCGTCGCCGCCAGCGGGCTCGTCACGGCCAACACGCTCGCCTCCGTCTCGGACCACACCAAACTACTGGATGCCATTGGCCTGTGAGGTACTAACACTACCTGATCTGTAATGGATATCACAGTCTGTAATTTCAACCACCACCACCAGCATTGAATTGGGCATGATTCATCACAATTTGTAATGTTGTTCCAATCCTTATCATGGAGTTCAAAACCCATCACTAGTTGGTTGATTTTCTGCATGCTCGACGGATTCATGCTGGTTGTCTGGATGGTGGATTGGCTGCCATCTCTGCAGCCTTCCCATAGCTTTCCAGCATTCCATCAACTGTGAAACTTGAATCGAATTCACGCAACCCTGTCGCTCCTCACTCAAAAAGTGCCGCCCTTCACTTACGCAGAATATGGAAAAGGATGCTTGACCGGCTTGCAAACACAGTAAGCGAGGAGCGAGAGGGTTGCTAGGATTGTGTGCGTGCCAGGCACGTGACGGCTAACCTCGTGATCATAAACCAGATGCATGTGGCAACTTTTCCTCTTCCTATCCAAGACGCACCTTCCCTTCATCGGTGTGCCCTACAGTAAATCTGAGAACCAGCCACACTATTTGAAAAGACCAAGTCAACAACGTTTGAAACGTTTCCAGGAACAGTAACATGCACCTCACTACAAAAAGAAGTAATTTTCAAAGGCGGAGACTCAACCTTCCGAGTCACGTAACGTTCTCGACCGATCAAATGGGCTGGTTCTATTCTGGGTAGCAAGGTGGAGGAAAGGATGTGGAATCACGCACCGAATGCAGTGGATGTCGGCCTCATTTTCTATCCCTGCAGCTTCCGGACAGCGAGAGCGGACTTCACTTCACTCGTGTTTGCAGGCTCTCGCTTGCAGCTCCTGGAACGCAGTGGGCGGGAGGAAGCTTCAAATGCAAGTAGTCAGATCTAGAAGAAGACATGGTGGTGAGAGGTTTGGGAAGACGCCAGGGTTGAGGAGCTGGCTGTGTGGCGGCGGCTGCTGAGGGGACTGGTGAGTGGGTTGCACATCATGGGAAGCGGTGGAGGAGCAGCTTGTTCACTTGTGGTGGTGTTCTCCTTCTTCTTCTTCTTCTTGCAGACGGCGTCTGCCGTTCCTTGCTCCACCGTCCTCCGGAGCGTCACAAACTTCACCATCTTCGCAACGGACACTCTCCAATGCACGCAGTCGCCGTTTCCCTACGACAGCCCCGACAAGTTCGCGTATTGGGTACGTCTGCTGGGTTTTAGGTCATAAACCCCGAGGCTCTTGAGGTTTAGGGTTGGGACGGATCGCTTCCGGGGGTTGTGAGCTCTGAGGTTCATAGTGGGACAGAAGAAGGAAGAAGAAGGACAAGGATCCTATCAGAAGAACAACAACTTCTAGACTACATCAACTCACTCCTCCTCCTTGTCTTGGGAAGAAGAACTCGTGTCTTAGATGCGCCACCTCGAGATTAGTGCAGGCTCATGCAAATACTGAATGTTATATGAAAGCGAGTATGCCTCAATGTGTATCACCATTGCGCAGGTCTTTGCGGCTGACAACCAGTGCGTTCCTCATTTGTATGGTCACCACCATGAGAATTGATTGAAGATGAGTCGGACCGTCCTTGATGTGTGCAGGCGCTGAAAGACAACACCACCGGGTTCGTGAGCATAGTCCTGGCCGCGCCCCTGGTGACGCAGCAGTACGCCGCGTTCGGGTTCTCGGAGCCGGGGCAGATGGTGGGATCAACTGCGGTGGTGACCACGCTCTCCGTGACGGGCCAGCCCGTGGTGACGCAGTACTTCCTGGGGGACAAGGTGGAGAGCCGGGTGGTGAAGGACGACACCAGGCTCACGCTCACGCAGCCCGTCCAGGCCTTCTACAACCCCGGGAGCAACTCGGTGTACGTCGGCTTACAGATCAACTTCGCGGCGTCCAAGGCCGTGCCCAACTTCGTCATTTACGCGCAGGGGCCCTCCTCGGGCGACGGCTCCACCATCTCGTATCATCGCGTTGCCAATATTGACAAGCTCACCAACTCGCAGTTTCCTGTTGGTATGTTCCTCATCCCATCTCTTTCATCATGTGCTCTCATCATAGCTCACTTGGATCATAACAAGGCTAAGGCCACTTCAAAGCATTATCACAACTTAGTCCTCACCGAGCTGCGAGTCTAGACTTGCTCACCAACTCGCAATTTCGTGTTGGTGTGTTTCTTGTCCTATCTTTTCGTGTAGCTCTCACTTGGACAGCATTGTGCTCTCTTGTTTATGATACTACTCTTTGTTTGCTCTTAGTAGCTGTTGGATGTAGAATTCTTATTCAGTATGGACAAAATTTTGAAGTAGGTTTAGCTGGCCTTTGAGAAGAAAGGAGAGGTCATGTTGTACCACGCGCCTTTTTCCTCTTTGAGCTGAGAAGAGAATAATCTAGAACTATTCAGGGCTGCTTTTACTACTCAAAAATGGAAAAAGAGGTCGAAACTCTGGGTGTTTTTTGCCTGTAACTCTTCTGATGAATAATAGGGGGCATGAGCGTTGGAGATATGTGATAATTTGGGTAGTTTGGTGACTCGTACTGGACTGGAACGTTGGCAGGTGTGGTAGGGGAATCGGAAGCCTCCAAGGTGAGGAAGCAAGTGAAGGCGCACGGAGTCATCCAAGTGTTTGGATGGGGCGTGCTGCTGCCGATCGGGGCGATGGTGGCTCGCTACGCCCGGGACTTCGACCCGGCCTGGTTCTACCTTCACGTCACCTTTCAGCTCATCGGCTTCGTTTTCATCGTCGCGGGCGTGGCCACTGGTGTCATCCTCGCCAAATCCATCCAGACCCCGGGCTTGGACGGCCACCGAGGCCTTGGCCTATTCCTCTTCACGCTGGCTATCTTGCAGGTACCACGTCCATATCCTCTTGCATGTGCATGAAACCAAAGAAACCATGGAAAACAAAAAAAAGCATCTCCATTAAGTAAATGAGTCACCTGGGTAGCACTTATCAACTTCGGAGATACCAGCACTGGTTCACTCCCACCATTTGCTGGTCTCTCAAGTAGAAACCTTCCTAAGCATAAAAGAACTTGGTGGTCTCTAAACTCAACTTAGAAGTAGCCACCTTCTCAGGAGAGGTACCATAAGTTAGAAGTAGCCATCTTGCAGGTATGTTTGCTCAGTGAATGAAACCAGGAAGAGCACCTTTCTGAATCTAATGAGTCACCTGGGTAGCACTGAATAACTTCTGAGATACTTCACTCCCACTATTCAGTGCTCTCATAAGTAGAATCCTTACTAAGTATGGAAGAGCTCGGTGGTCCAAGGTCGTGAACCTTAGCCAACTTTTTTTTTCCTCTGTAGAAATGTAGCGTTGTATCGAGGTCGAGAAGAGGCGATCGTTGCCTGATTTGAGAGAGAAGTAAGTCTATCGTTGTGGCTGAGGTGTTTGGCGGTGCACCAGGTGTTGGCGGTGGTGTTGCGGCCGAAGAAGGATGCGGGTGTGCGCAGGTACTGGAACTGGTACCACTGGTGGGTGGGGCGGCTGGCGATGTTTCTGGCGGTGATCAACATCTTCGTGGGGCTGGAGCTGGGCGAGGACGAGAAGCGCCTCAAGGTGAGCTACGTTGTGCTCCTGGCCTTCGAGCTCGTGGCCTTCGCCGTCCTCGAGACGCTCTACTGGTTGCGCTGGAACCGCCAACCGGGAACCGACGCCGGCCACCGCTGGAACCGGTCGTCCACCGAACGCGAATTCCACGTCACCGATAGTTTGTAGTGGGGTCAAACTTACTATTTTGACTTACTATTTTGACTTACTATTTTGAGGAAGTGAGTGGTTGTCTTTTTCTACGGACACATTTTAGAGTGGTTTTGGAATTAGAGTTGGATAGATTGAAATAGGTTTAAGAGGTTTTATTTTGTATAATTTGAGTTGTTACTCTAATACTTTGTGGTGAAAACAAAGGGTACGCTAAATTTTATGTTTAGTGTAGTGGTACTTTATAATTTGAAAGTGCTATAACTTTTTACTTTTAATGAGGATTTTTATTGAGGATTTAACTATTTATACTACTTAAAGAGGGTGATCATTGTCAACATGGTTGGCAAGAATATTCATTGGGAGTAAAAAAAGTTATAGCATTTATAAGTGCCTACACTTGAACATAATATTTAGAGTAATTATTGGACATTTTGTGTTTTGAGTCACAAAATATGTGGATTGGCATTGCTTGGATTCATTCTTGGCCAAAAGATTTCTAACAATGGCAAATTATCCTTGAATCCCTCGAGATGCAGGAAAATGCAATGCACATGAGAAAGGAGATGCCACCCTTCCCTTGACACCATACAAAGTTAACACCTACAAGGCCTTGGAAGCGTCGATATTGGTGCTCTTGGTGTTGTAACGTTTCCTATGATTGGTCATTGTCATCCTGGTCTTTAGAATTGACTTTGAGCTTTGTGAGAGCTTTCCAACACATCTCCCCTAAACTGTTTTCAACGCATCTCCCTAATCTCTTTCCAATACATCTCCCTTTTCCAATACATCTCCCTAATCTCCAGCCGATGCACGCAATGGCAAATTACAATGATCTTTGCAAACTGGGGTCAAGACAAAATGTATCCATTGTGTAGATGATGTTGTTTATAATCTATTACCACAATATTATTTTCAATTTTTTCATTCTAGTGTAACTTAAAAATCCAAGAGGTCAAAACTAAGATTCATGCTTCTTCTTGAAGTAGAAAAATGTAAATGAATAAAAAACCAATCGTCAAGAAAGTCAGGTCCTTCAAATCACAAAAAGACATCAGACTCTATGGAAGTAACTTGGCACATTAAGCAATCCATGCTTTACTCAGAAACTCTACAGTTAACTAGGAACTTAACATCAGCAGACACATTTACAGAAGCTATAATATGTGATATCCGGGTCCTGTTGTTTGTACAGTATAAGTGTAGACTATGACAAAATGCAGCTCAGCCAAAGTAGCAGCATTCTCTCAACCATAAGGAGATATTTTTACAGACCTGACGAATAAAAAAACTGATGATCACTTCTTAAGAGATTCCCATGTCATAGATCAGTGCGAGGATTGAGAAGAGGAGCCAACCTGCCTCTGAAAGCTCTGGAACTCACGTTTCAGCTGCGAAACTTCTGCAGCGACATGATCCGCCGTTTTCTGATTGGCCTTTAACTTCTTCACTTCAGCTTCCAACAGCTTCACCTTATTTTCTTGTTCCTTCAAAGTAACGTTCAGATTTCGCATATTAACATCTTCTGATCTTTGGGCAAGTTGCACAGCCTGCATTTTAAAGCACCACCGTACTCAGCACACAATTAAAAAGATATAATTATATATCACACCTAGAACATGCAAGGAAAAAAAAAGGAAAGGCAACAGAAGAAAGGAGGAGAAGGATGCGGCAGCAACACACCCGAATCCAAAAAGAGGAATATTCACCTTTTCTACGAGAAGTAAACGCGGGGCATGATCTCCAAGAGCTACTTCATGGTTCTGTACATATTGCAAAGTCTCCAGCAAGTGTCGTCCCACATATTCTGCACAGTGGCTTTCCAATAAACCCTGCCACCAGATATACTAGTTGTGAATTTTCCAAGCTCCCAGCTAAATTCAAACTCGTACGCTACCGGCTATCAAAATTTTAACAGCTTGGCCACCATGAAATCATCCTGAAGAAAATTGGCAAAATCTTAAGTACCTGGGCCATAACATGAGTGCACCCAACCGAATGATAAGGACAATTTATTTTCTTCATTGGACAGACAGTGGCACAGTGGTACTCCATATCCTTCCGCCGCACCGAAGACTCGCAGTCTAGTAAACACGGAAGAAGCTTGTAAACGCATGAAGCATCATGAGATTCTGCGTGTACTGCAGCGTAAACACCATCGCAGCCTTCGTTGGAACATGATACTGGCCTCATGACACAGCTCATTTGATGCCGAGCAAGCTCCTTGTCAGACTCAAATTTCATGTCGCAATGGTACGTCTTCCTCTGATCAGTCCTCTTCACCAAAGCTTTCGCTAGTGCCTGAAAAACTCAATAACCAATATGACTGAACAGAGAAACCCTTGGGTGTTCGCAATATGATAGACAGATTATCTGCCATTGCACAAAATCAAATGACCCGGAGCACACATGATAAGCTATGAACTACTGTTAGAATAGTGAAACACACCTCTCGTCGCCCAGGCAACCACACATCCGTACGATCCAGCTCATGAACGAAATCATCGATTTTATCATCCTTGGCAGAAACAATACCCGAAACACGAGAGAACATATTTCTCTTGGATTTGATAAAGCTTTCAAGCATCTCATTCACAACCTGCGTCGGCGGTGCAACCTGAACAAGAAACAGAGGAATACTCGATCAAATCAAAATTCCAAGAAGAATCTCTTCATCCTACCGAGAATCAAATTAATTGTGACTGACCGGATTCGGCGAGCCTGAAGTGGCGTAAGACTCGCTTTGCTGGTTCAGATAATCCAGCATCGCTTTCTTCACATCGGGAACCACAGCCGCTCGCTGGCTGAAGGTTCCCGACGTCTTTTCCACACAGGCTGCAGCTAGCGCGACGAGCAAAGCCTGCGTGAGGCGATCCACCTCCTCTACATCACAGAAGCCACACTCCAGGACCCGTCCTTGCCTCGCCTCATCCCCTGGACAAACCAACCCCATCCAATCAATAAAGTCTATAGTTGCGAAACAGCCATCAAGGAAGACCTCGGCACTTCATCTCGCTGCAAGAAAAACCTTCCGAACAAGCTCCTAAACCTAGCGCTCTCTTTCAATCACAGCATACGATGAGAAACACTAACCTGCAACAGTCGCCATGATCTTCACACTGCCGCTTCACGAAATTTATCCCGCCATAGCCACGTTCTACACAAAAACCTTAGACCTTAAACCCTAAACCCTAGGTTAATTGCGAGCGATCACTCAGCAAGAGCCGTGGAATCCGACTGCGGATTGATAAGTTACCAATTCATGGCTTGAAGAGACGATCAAGTGACTAGTCGTTTGCCTCAAGAGAAGAGATGCGCGCTCATAGGGTGACCCAAAACCGACCGGAGACCCAATACCGCTCTCCTCTACACCCTTCCTCTATACCCTTCCTCTATACCCTTTCTCTATACCCTTCCTAGATTCCAGGGAGGAAATGCAGCCGGTCATCACATCACTTATAAATCCATTGGTCAATGCATATGTCATGTAAAGACAAGGTACATTTCCTCCATAGATTCTAGGAAGGGTGTAGAAGGGAGCGGTATTGGGTCGCCAGTCATCTATTTTCTATAATCTTCGTAGATTTCACGGAGGAATTGTACCTTGTCTGCACATAACATATGCATTGACCAATGGATTTATAAGTGATGTGATGACCGGCTACAATTCCTCCCTGGAATCTAGGAAGGGTATAGAAAGGGAGCGGTATTGGGTCGCCAGTCAGTTTTGGGTCGTCCTACCTTGGCCACAAACTCACGAAATGGTTTGGAATTTTTAGCAGCTATTTGAGGAAAAATAAAAGGTTTCTCTACAGAAGTAAGGTTCTAGCATACTTGGATTTTTGGCACAGAATTTACAGAATTTGAAAACCTTCATTCCATCCTTCATTTGAACCACTCAGACTACTTCCATGAAATTAATCCTTCTTTGCTCGTAGTGGATAATGAAGACCTTTACTGTGTCAAAACAGTGGGTTTGGCTACTTGATTAGCATAAACTGAATATACAAATTCTCTGTGCAATGCAAACAGTTTTGGTCTGTTGACATCATTTTTCTCCTCTGAACATGTTGTCTTGTGTATATGCAAGTTTCCGATATAGAAATGATATCGGAACAAAGATCCCACGCGCTTTGGAATTAGCTAACTAGTGCTCGGAAGCCGATCTAAAAATCTGTGAACAAGCAATTCATCATCCAGGTCAAGAGTTCTACATAGATGGATACTGACCTGCTTTTTCACTGAGCTGAATGTAGAGAAAGCACACTTCTTCTTCACTATCAATGATGATAATAGTATTTGATACACTCTTTTTCTTCAGTATCAGAAACAGCTTAAGCTGTCAACCATTTAACATGAGTTGACATCGGTCCATCAAGCTCTACCAAACCCCTCCACATCTAAGGACTATCTAGAGTGAACAAATGACAGTAAATTAAGAGACCTTGATAAAGAAAATGACATCACCACTGATCTCGTCAATTCATGTCAGAGCTTCTTCTACTGAAGTTGATAAGTGACATGAAACAGACGGCCACTGGTTTAAAACACCATTTGTTGTAATTCAAGCATCCTCACGACAGACAAGTTTTGTCGCCTCCGTCGACAGCAACGACGTTTGTGATGGCCCCTCTTACGCCAATGGAGGCGCCGTACGTTTCCTGTGGTAAGCTCTTCCACAACTAACAACTGTTTTTAAAGGGAATCAAAATTAGTTATAGCATGAAAATATCCACATTCCACACCTATGATACCAACACCAAAATGCTAGTAACGACTCATGAAGCCTCTCCCAGTCAACTGAAGTTGATATCTGACTGAAAATAGACGGTGTTTTAAAACACCATGTGTTGGAAATTGATCCGACGTGGGGGCTGCTCAAGCTTTTCCTGATATATCTTCTTTCGAATTGGTTCAAGCTCTGGTAAGCTCTGCCATTGTAAGCACCCTTCACCTGCAGTGCTTACGAGAACGCTACCAGAACCCCTACCAGATACTTATCAGGTAACTTATCCTTCACTACCAGCGCTTAACATGACGCAATCAGAGCTCCTACCAGAACTTCTAGCACGACTGTTACCAGAGCTTGAACCAAATGGAGCTTCATACTAGCCAGACGCACATGGTGCGGATGAGCCTCCGCTTGGGAGCCCCAACGATTGGTGGTGGGCCCCACAAAACAAAAGGTAAATTTGGATAAATTTTAAATATGTAAATTCGTTCAAGTGAAAACTCATTGGGAACTCTTTAGGAACATGGAGAACACGTTGGGAACGTTGGGAATGCATTGGGGAACACAGTGGGAACTTTGGGGAACAACCTGGGAACTCATTGGGAATGCATTCGGAACATTGTGGTAATAATATGGTTAAAAAGGTAAATGAGAAGAGGATAACCATATGGTTTGGTTTGGAACCACATCGGATTAAACCCTAAACTCATGTGGGCATGAGGAGCCAAACCCAAACTTTTAGGGACCATGTGTGGGAGATGAAGCCCCATATGGTCGTCATGTGCATCGGCCTACTGTCTTAATTGGCAAGAGATGCCGCTTCATCTCGCACATGGAGAGCTCACCATTAGACTAGATTCCTTGATTTGAGTGGATTGTTGGTGACGGTTCGACTACAAGAAACAGGGTGTTTAGCAACGTTTTGAAACCTATGTCTATGGGCTAGCTTTGTACATAAAACCACGCTACAATTGTTGCTTCTTTAAAAGCAACCCCCTAGACATTGCTTAAAAAAATTTCAAAACGTTGCTAAACACCATGTTTTCTTACAGTGTTGGTCGACATCGAGGATTATTTGGATGTTAAGAGATGTATGCCAACACCTCGTCGTATGTTGATCGTGAGTTCACGTCTCGTCATGCGTGTGCATTGGTTGATGAAGATCAACCAATGCACACATCGGATCGACATCGATCATGGAAGTCGTGGTGGAAGATTGCATGATCAAGCGATGGACATGTAGATAATGAAGAGGTGGAAAGTCGCCTCTTCACTTACTATTGTTGGTGCATAGGTTATCGTTCATAACTTTTTAGCCCTTAAATGTTAGTTGGGAACCGTGTATGCAGGCACGTATTTTACTCTATAGAATATCAAAAAATGTATTCAAGTTTAGCAAGGACATTACACCTTTGGATTGAAGATTCCCATGGTGTCAATTTCTGATATTCCACTTTGAAATTTTTACTGTGGAAGGACATTACTTAAACTTGAGTGGGAGAACAATTTTTTTCCTAAATTGAATTTCAAATGGGGAGACGAGGCACTTCGGGCACCTCCAAAAAAATCTAGGTCATTCTATTGAATGTGATATTTTCAATACTAGCAAGTAATATTTTTTCCTTTCATTTCGTCAAAAGAAAATTCTTGTCTTTAGTGGAAACTAGCATATCAACCCAAGTCAAACATTTTCACACATTGTTGGGCAAGGTACCAAAAACACTTCTTCTTTCCCACATAAAACTTAGAGATCTTCATATTTTTTACCTTTTTTTCCCACAACAATATGTAGTGTAAATCTTCTTGTTGACCATTGGGATTGTCAACCTAAAACATATTAATTTCACAAAAAATTTAAATGCGAATTGGCAATTTTTGAACCTCCACTCCTTGCACAGTTGTTTTGAACATGCGACATCCCTCCTCTACCTCTAGAATTTGTTGTACAAGGAACTAACATCATGCTCAACACGATGGTAATGGATTTAGACCTTGTGTAGTGCAAAAATTTGACACCAAGTGAAGTCAAAGTCTGCTGATCCACTAAACACAAGGAAAGAAATGAACCCTTTTCTCTACTTCAAACACTATAATCATTCAAATTGTGTGGTCAAAGTTTATGAAATTTTGTGAGTATGTTGCTTATTAACCCCTAAGGTACCAAGGCAGTTTTACACCAAAAACACTTCAAAATTAATGGATTCTAGTGCAATGAATATAGAAGGTAACAAAAACTTTTATTTTTAGTTCTGACCGTAGGATCTCAATAAAGGCTTATTAAGTAATACATGTTCAAAATTTCATAAACTTTGACCGCACGGATTGAAAGATTATAGTGTTTGAAGTCAAGCAAATGGTTCATTTTCTTCCCTGCGTTTAGTGGATCAGCAGACTTTGATTTCAGTTGGTGTCAAAAAATTTCACTACACAAGGTCTAAATCTATTACCATCTTGTTAAGCATGATGTTAGCTCCTTACACACCAATTTTTAGAGGTAGAGACAGGGTGTAGCATATTCAAAACAAGTGTGCAAGGAGTGGAGGCTCGAAATTTGTAAATTCACACTTTAATTTTTTTTGAACTTAATATGTTTTTGATTGATAATCCGAATGATTAATAAGAAGGTTTACATTACATATTGTTGTGGAAAAAATAAAAGTGAAAAATATGAAGATCTCTTGGTTTTATGTGGAAAAGAAGAAGTTTTTTTGGTACCTTGCCTGACAATGAGTGACAATGTGTGAAAATGTTTGACTTGGGTTGGTATGCTATTTTTCACTAAAGACAAGAACTGTTTTTTGACAACATGAAGGGAAATAACATTACTTGCGAGTATTGAAAATCTCACTTTCAATAGAGTGTCCTATCAAAAGTTTTTGGAGGTGCCCGAGGTGCCCCCCCTCCCCATTTGAAATTAAAAACCCTATAACTTTTTCACCAAATGTCCAATTTAGGAAAAAATTGTTTTCCCACTAAGGTCTTGGTAATGCCCTTCTATGGTAAGAATTTCAAATATGAATGTTTGAAATTGACAGCATAGGAACCTAACCGAATTTTCAAAGAGCCCGTTTTGGACACTTGGTCCTTTAGGGGTTAAGTTGTTTTTGAGATCCTACAGTCAAAACTAGGAATGCAAGTTTTTGTTTCCTTCTTTATTCATGCCACTAGAATCCAACAATTTTTGAAGTGTTTTTGGTGTGAAACTGTCACGGTAGCTTAGGGGTTAAGGATTAAGGTTGTATGATGTGAGCTGGAAGGAGAGAAGGTTAAGTTTGCATGCCATAACTCTTAGCCGCCTTTCATGTGTTTGAGCAGATTATAGAGCAGATTATAGAAATCATTGAAAGTGAAAAAGAGGTCAAAACTCTTGTCATTTTGGACTCTCTTCATGAAGATGTAGTACTATCTTCTAAGTTTTGGCCACACGTACATGAATTGTTAAAAAATAATGTATATTACAATGTAGAATTTCATAATGGATTTATTTGTATCACACGTACAAAATGGGCTTTTTTTTTTTACACTCCAATTTGACACTTTTACATTATGCACAAGTTTTTGACATCGTTTGAATCAACACTTCAACAGAACGTGATGAATCAATAGAGTGTCAAAAACATCACTATTTATACTATTGTATGGTGAAATAAAGATACCATGAGTTTTGGTCGCTTTTCGTAGTATTTAAATAAGTTCTAAAATCAATCTTAAGTAGCTCTAAATTTCTACACGTGGCTCAAAGAAGAAGAAGATGACTACGACTTATGATACAACATGATCTCTCATTTTCCCTTCTCAAATGCACGACTTTGTATTTTTTTATTTTTCTATTTTTCTAAATTTTTTTACCTTGAGTTGAAAGACCATGAAGCTATTTTATAATTAATATATCATGGATCAACCGTGACCAAGTTCCTCCTTATCTACCGTATTAGCTACTAAGAATATACAAATTGTTGTATAAAAAATAAGAAAAAAAAACTACAATGAAATTATGTGTATTAAATCTACCACCAATTCCAAGAAGATGCTATGTTTTTAATCTTAATATTACTTTTTTAAATTCATAATATCTATTAGATATGGAAGAGCTTGGTGGACCTCTATTAAATTTATCAAGCATGCATTAAGGATTTGGTGGTCTTTAAACTCAAGTTAAAATTAGTCTCATAACTGAATACATGTATTCAGATGGAATACAAACTGAATATTTTTTTATTTTTTTATTTTATTAAAAAATTATTTGTATTCAGAATACACATACATGTATTCCGAATTTGATAACCTTGTGATCCATCACACATGTGATTTGTTACCTGAAATTGCCTGTAAATATCTGTATCTAAACATTCCTCTTGGGCCAGAAACTATGCATCAGGGAGGATTTGTTGTCGTTTTGTCCTCTTTTCTCATAATTTTGTTTTTTGAATTTGCTCTAAATTTTAGCTTAGAAGTCACTTTTAAAATGCACCTATGATTCAGCGTACCACATGACTTTTCCCTTCTTCATTTTCAAATGCGGTTTAAAATTAATGTTTCCAACTTGAGTTTTATCTTTTAATGCTCAGTTGAACCGGCAAGGCTTGGGAGAATTTATGAGTGTAATAGATTATGCAAAACATCATTTACACAACAGATGTTACATTTCATTGCAACCACGCTTCACTAAAATTATTGTAGTTCAGCAATGTCTGCATCAATTGGAGATCTGAGAGATGTGTTGGAAAGCTATCTGAGAGACAAACGTGCATTCTAAATACTGCCACGACTATGGCCAATCATGGGAAAAGTTACAACACCTAGAGCACCAAAATTGACCCTCATAGGGCCTCGTAGGCCTTGAAGAGTAACTTAACCCCTAAAGGACCATGACCACTTTCGCTCTAAAACCAGTCCAAAACTGCCAATGTCAAAAAGAGACATGAAAATCACATTTTAAAGTGATTTCGTATTTTTCAACCGTAAGATCTTAAAATAGACTTCTATATCAACATCACATAGAATTTTAGTTGCAATCCACCGCACGGATTGATAGATTTTAGTGTTTAAAGTCAAAACAATGGTTCATTTGCTTCCCTGCGTTGAGTAGATCAACAGACTTTGACTTCACTTTGTATCAAATTTTTGCATTGTACAAGGTCCTAATATTTTACCATTGTCTTAAGCATGATGTTATTTCCCAGTACACCAATTTTTAGTGGTAAAAAAGGGGTGTAGCATATTCAAAACAAGCGTGCAAGGAGTGGACGTTCAAAAATTGCCATTTCACGTTATATTTTTTTGTGAACTACGTATGTATTCAAATGATAATCCAAACGGTCAATAAGAAGGTTTTCACCACATATTGTTGTTGAAAAAATAAAAAGTGAAAAACATGAAGATCTCTAGGTTTTATGTAGAAAAGATGAAGTTTTTTTCCCCCTTGCCCGACAACGTGTGAAAATGTTTGACTTGGAATAAAATGCCTTTTTACACTAAAGACGAGATTTATTTTTGAAAATTTTCAAAAAAAGGAAATATTCTTTATATGTGTGAAAAATCTCAATGTCAATAGAAACTTTTGTCAAAATTTTTGGAGGTGCTCGGTATCCCCACTTTTGGCTTTAAGTGGTACTAACTTTCAAACCATAAATCCAAAAAATAAAATAAAAATATGTCCACGAAGCTCTTATCAGAGGCAATCTAGAATATAAATTTCAGAGAAAAAGGATTTCTTTTCGAATTTGAGGAACCTGCCCAAAATCATAAATCCCCCCAAAGGAGGCTCTGGTCCTTTAGGGGTTAATGGACACCAAGCTCTTTTGGAGTTATTAAGGATTTTCGTTAAGAGACCACCAAGATAGACTCACATGTCTATTATCTATTAATAGATAGTTGATAGAAAGAAGGGTATCTTATTGAAACTTTGAGTGACTTTTAAAACAAGTCAATTGTACATTATTATTGATTGTGATAATGTCACATATTTTGAAAATTATTTGAAAATTTCACTTGAAGAGGACTCAAAGGTTTCAAGCACCCGACAAAAAATTCTTTCCATCTTCCACAAATCATGTGAACAAAAAGTTCTGAGATTTTGCTCCTTTTTCTTGTTTTTTTTGTGCCTTAAGGCAAATCAATAGTTTTTATGTTCACCATTTGGTATAGTGTTTTACATGAAATTGAGGGAAAAACAAAGTAACGTATTTTGTTCAATTTTTAACCCCTCCCATTGTAACATTGTTTTGAATATGTTAGACATTTAATGTCCCTAAAACATTTTGAACACGCCCCTTACATCATATAGATTGTGATGGTGAAGATTTGCAACTTTGCGAAGTGTAAAAATCATTTCGTTCCATTGCAAAAGCATAATGTTCTAGCCCTAACAATTTAGGGTGCAAAACAATTTTAAATTTGGCCTAAAACGTTGTAATCTTCCAATCATATTGGTCAAAATTTCTAGAATGTGTTAGTTAGTAAAATTTAACAAAATTCCACAAAAAGAAGTGGAAACAGATCCATCATTTCTAAATATTTTATGTAAGCACCAAGAGCAATACTTCAAATTTTAGTCAGGGTCTTTTATTGACAAAAATTGAGCACAAGAACAAGGGCTGGTTTGATAGAGTCTATCGTTTCCTATGTTTCTAGTGATGTCCATGTCTTTCTTCTCTCTCTCCTCCTCACTATCACATTGTCAACACATGTACCTAATGTAATATACCTATAAAATTTATTAAAAACAAAAAACAAAAAAAACAAAAAACAAAAAACAAAACAAAAAAAAGCACAACTCCTTGGCTTTCCCCTTTTTCCGCGGAGCCCTTACCCTTATTTTTTTAGTCCATATGGAGCCAAATTGCAAAAAAAAATCCCAAAAAGAAATATTTCCCAAAAAAGTGGAATACTTATGATTTCATGTCGCAAAAACTTCATTGATGGCCGTTGCTATATCGCCATATTGCCACTAATGAACAACCCAAAAAACTAGTTTCTACTAAGGTAAGCCCCCCTAAAACCGACAAGTTAAGGAATGTGCATACATGGAGAGAGGAGATAATTGTGCTATCATTTTTCAGTGATAGCCAATAGAATTACAATTCCAATCCAAGTGGTTTCATATTTTTTCGACGAAAACTGAATTAGTTGTGAATTTTCAAAGTGTGCAACCATGTATAGTGGGTGGCCAGCAGTACGTACCCCCATAACCAACGACCAAAAGTAAGGGTCTTCACTAATAGCAAACCTCCATTTGGAGCTCTGTTGGTGGTAATGGGATGGAAGAGGGTTGGATATACCCCAATTTTACACGTGTTGGCTATGGGTTTTTGTTGGTTATGGGGAGGCTTACCTTAATGAAATGCGGAGCCAATCATAGTACGAGGATTTGGTGCATGTCCTGAAAGTGTGCATTTAGTTTTCTTTTGAGATCGTATACGTAGTTGATTTCCACAAGATTTGGCCTGTTCTGAATTCAATAGGAGGCACTAATTCAGTCTGAATGCTTGTCCGGGAATGTGGAGTGAAGTTGTCATCTTCACTCTTCTGTTTCTGTAGTGGTATGTCTCATGGAGCAGAGTTTTTTGGAGCATTCATGTGGTGTTTTTTTAACCCTTCTAACTCTAAAACGTCAGTTGTGAACCGTATATACATGCATGTATTTTACTCTAAAGAATACCAAAAAAATATTTGAGCTTAGCAAGACTTACACCTTCGGTTCTTCAACTATCATCTTTCATTTGGAGGTCATTTCAATCAATCTGAACCTTATCGTGTTCAAATACGACACCATACATGTAGAGTATTGTGGCCACTTGTGGCACCTTTTGGCATTTAACCCCTACAGGTTTGTGGGGGACCATATATATGGTGATGTATTTTGCTCTTACCGTACAAAAATGTACTAAATTTAGCAAGACATACACCTTTGGATTGAAGATTCTTCAACTAACATCTTTCATTTTGAGGTCATTTCAATATCTGAACCTTATCATGCTCAAATACAACACCATACATGTAGAATACATTACCATCTTGCATCTTCTCAAGCTTATAATCGGTGCAATGATCATCTGAATAAAAATTGCCATATGTCATTGGATGGGGCTAAACACAAATACAAACTTTTGTAACTATGGTAGACATCAGTTCTCAAGCCTTGTATGCCAAGTACAGAGAAAACATCATGTTGCAACCCAAATTGGTTGTTGTCGTCACGGTCTTTCAAGAGCACTTGGGGCAAGTTGTTAGCTTTCCAACAAATCTCCCTTATCTCCAATCGATGCAGGCAGTGGCAAATTGTTGTGAATTCCGTGAAGTGGGGTCTCATCCGCTATGTAGATGATGTTCAACATAATCTATTACACTCGTAGATTCTCACAAATCCTAGCCTGGCATGAAAGGATCAATGTTTGAGTTCTTTCCAAACTTTTGAATTATAAGCATACTCTTTCCTCACTCTTAATTGTCACAAAGTACTTGGTAGTCTCAAAACTCAAGGCATAACTAGTTACAACTGCCTTTGAGTAGGAAGAGGGACAAACTATGTTTTACTATGAATCTTAGCGGCCCATTAACTCAAAGAGGTTATTATAAATGTTAAAACTATTTCGGGTAGGTTTAATTTTTTTATTTTAAATAAGGGGTTAAAACTCTTGTTTTATATTTAAATAAATAGTAGCAGTTGCATGAGCTTGGCATGATGTGGTGTGGCTTGCTGAGCATCATTTAAATGTAAGGTAAGCCCCCATATAACCAATAAGGAATGTGCATATATGGAGAGAGGAGATAATTATACTATCATTTTTCAGTGATAGCCAATAGAATTATAATTCCAATCGGAGTGATTTCATATTTTTTCGATGAAAACTGAATTAGTTATGAATTTTCAAATTGTGCAGCCAGATTTAGTGGGTACCCCCCATAAGCAACGACCAAAAGTAAGGGTCTTGACTAATAGCAAACCTTCATTTGGAGCTGAGTTGGTGGTAATGGGATGGAAGAGGGTTGGATATACCCTAATTTTATACGCGTTGGCTATGGGGTTTTGTTGGTTATGGGGGGCTAACCTTAGTTGCCTTTACCCACATGAAACAGGCTCGGAAGAGTTACCACCTGATGTGTAAGTAGTTTTGGTCTCTTCCTTTTATTGTAAGCCCACGATTTCTGCAAGTGGTTAATTGTACGCTGTCAGCCCAACGTCCATGATCATGAAGGGGGGGCATTAGTAGCACGCAAGCCAGCATCTTGGCCCGTCCTAACGTTTTCTTGTGATGCAAATCAACATGTTGTCATCGCAAGCATGGCCCGTACTACTCTTCTGGGAAATAGATCTCCTCAAAATCAGTATTGCCTGTTCCTTGTTCTTGTTGCATTGAGGATCATAATAACCTCCATCGTACGTGATGACTACCGTAACGGGAAATCCAATGATTGGTGCAAAAAATGTGGGACAAAAAACGCATGATGCCCCACATCATCATCGACGCTCGTAATCCTTGCAAGTCAAGGGCATAATTGAGGTGTTTCCTAGATTCAATTTTTACTGTATAAAATTGAAGGGGTAATTTGATGGACTAGTCCACCCTTCTTCCTTTTCTAATTTGCTCTCTCACAGTCAGACCCCATAATTAATGGTATGTTACACTTAGACCTTGAAAAAGTCATGTTCTTTATGTGGATTAAGGCGGTATGGCGGTACGAGCTGGAATTATCTTGTTAGCATTACTGGGCTGTACATCGTTCACATGCATGTTTTAATTACATGCATGAGCAAAATTGTAATAAAACGTAGCTTCGTATTTGACTTTTTGCGGAGAGCACTTTTTCCATTCATTAATCCTGGCGTGTTGTACCTCGCGGGCGATATACTTCTCAAGAAATCAAATCTCCCAAATCTCCCACTTAACCCCCATTGATCTCCCTTGCCCTTGTCCTTTCCCAAACCTCCGTAATGTGATATTACAGTTCTCGCCCGGCCTCTTTGGCCCTTAGTCCGTACTTGACTCCCGAGTACTTACCCCCGGAGATGAGCTCCCACAGACCCCGTCCAGACACATTTATTTTGTTCCAGCTCATGCCCACCTCCTGTCTCATCCATGCTCATAAATTATGACTCATAATCACCCTTGTCTCCTGCTCCCCGAGCTCCATTATTTATACACTCTCTCTACTTCCACTCCCACCCACTTCAAGTTTTCCGCATCTCCCTTCTCCACTCAATCTCTCGCTAGCTAGCTTTGAGTCGATCCCAACCCGTAGCACAAGATTTTGACGCGTAACACGCCTGCAGAATGTGATATGACAAGTTCATCAAGTCATGTGTGAAGCTGAGATCCAGTTGTGTTCGAGTTTTGAAGGCTGTTTTAGAGCTCGTTTTCATGACTGGATGTTGTTTTAAAACGAGTTGCTTTGGACCTAAACATTTTTTGTTTGATGTTACGTGATTGTAATGTGCTCGTAATGTGCGGTGCACTAACATTGTCTTCTTCCCTTCTTTTGTTGTTCTTAATATACACAGGGAGCGTTGAACGGCGAGTGAAGCGTGGCAGTGGCATTGTGAATGTCCATCACGATCTGTCAACATTTCATGTTATGTTGACGGGTCGTGATGGGCACTCTCAGCGTCTCATGCTCAGATCGAGGGTCATGAGAAATTCATGTCCTCTCACTTGAAGAATTAGTCAAGGTATTTGTAAAGCACTCAAGCTTCAGTAAGATCCTACCCGTCTTTCGATGTATGATGGTGTTATTTGTTAATGCATATTCGATTGGTTGTCTCCTTCAATTAAGTCAAATGGAAGAGCTTCCAGGTCTCTCAACTTAAGTCACAGCTTAATTCCTTTGAGAGGTCATGCACATTCACTTCTTTTCTCTTTGAGTTGAGTATAGAAATTTAGAGCTGACTTACAGTTTTAAAAGCCCACTGTCTTAGCCTACAATTCTATTGGTATTTTTTTTACAATATATCGTGATCTACTGTTATCCTTGAAAGATGCAGACATGGACTACAGCATGTTTATGTAATTGGATGAAGATACTTTGTGGATATTAGTCGTTTTTTCCTTACCTACATATGAAGTCCACACATGAGGTTTGATATTCATGGCTTCAAGTTGGTGATTACTCGCAATAAATGAGCGCCCATTTGACATGGCCATGTTATTACACTGGTTTTCCACATGCTTGTTTCACGAATGCAAATGTTGAAGGTGAATAACCTTGGAACGTGCCATTAATGTAACCATTGAAAAGGATAAATTCACAACATCAATAAAGGCTAGGAGATAACCAAAGGAATATTAAATAGATGCTATGTTGGAAAGCTGTGTGAGATATGTCATTGATTAATCAAAGCACAAGTCTATGCAATGTTGCACAATTGGACATTTGATGTGACTTTGCAAAGTGCATTGTGGTACAAATTTATTTACGCTTTTCACCATCTTTTAACAAATCCATCAGCACATAGAGCATTTGAAATTTCGATGTTAAATTATACAATATTTTTAGAAATGATTTTCATGGTTTGATATTTATTATTTGAAATTTGATAGTAAGCGGCAATAATATTTGGCATCTACTCCTCCAAAATGATGTCAAGTCAATTTTTTTGAATGTACAACTAGATTTTAAGTATCCATCTTATGATACATTAATAGAATAAGGATGTTTCTTTAGAATCTCTTTTACAAATGGCGATTTGATAAGGGAATGTGGACTTTTATTGAACAATGTGTATAATTTAGAATCAAGATGCAGTAATGGTTGCTGATATCAATGATATGGTTAAAATTTGAATGTATTGGTTGCTTGATCTCACCATTACAAATTCCATCACGACTCCCTCTTAACCATGAAGGTTCAAGAAATTGCAATGCACTACACTACAAATCTCATTTCGTGTATCCACACCAATTAGTTTTAAAATGCTATAAGTTTTTACTATTGATGAATATTTTTACCGACTATGTCCTACAATGATATGCCTCTTTGAGTACCCTACGCTATGGTCAGTTTTGTACATAATTAATTCAAAATGGGGACTTGTCCAAAATTTTGGAAATTTCAAGAGATTTGGCTAGGCGATACCTATGTAATACCAAGGTGACACCCGTGCAAGATCTAGGTGATACTTGTGTAATACCTATGTGATATCCATTGTGTCGAATCAATGTGAACAAAAAAAAATGCTTCGGCACTTGCCTGCCGAAACTGACCGTAGCGTACGGTGGTATAGATAGATGTGCTCTTCGTAAAAATCTTCATGAAAGGTAAAAAAAACTATAGCACTTCCAAATCATATAGTGTAGATATACTAAATGAGATTTTTATTGTAGTGAGAGAGGGCAACTACCATGCTATCTCTCTCAGTAAGCCACACATTCCACTGCACCATGAGGGATTAAGCCAATATTTCATTGACTTTTTAAAACTACCAACCACTATAATGTTTACTTTGTGTAGTATGGACCAAAGTAGTTCAAAAATGACACTAGTTGGAAGAAGAAGAAGAAGAAGAAGAAGAACGCCGGTATCCGAAGGGAACCGGCGTGAATAAAGTGTCTGTTCGTTCCATTGCTAAGACCATGCCCACCGGACAAGGAATTAGCGAACTGGAACTACTTCCCCCTTTCGAGGGTAGACACTATGTAACGAGTAGCCAGAAACCAACCAACAACGATCAACCACGACCAAACTAACTAATCAACAAAAAGCAAAACCAAACAGGCAGTCAATCAGGAAGAGACAGAGTGGCAAAGTTCCTAAGGGGGGTCTTGCCTATCAGGAAGGACTTGGTTGTTTTCGATTTTGCGTTTATGCAGTAAAATAGACATGGCATGTTGAATAGCGATGGTGTTGATATTTTTAAAGGTAGTTTTAATTGTATCAATGGGTATCTTGAAGGTATCTTCGAGAGTTTTCATAGATGGGATAAAGGTGGTGGCACGAGCGCCGGATGTGATAACAATAAGGGGGTCCACATTCCAGCCGAGGGCAATGATGTCGTCTATGAGGGGTTGGTATTTATCTATTTTGTTTTGTATTGTTTCCGGGGAGAATCTATCGTTGCAATATGTAAATTCGATGAATTGAATGGTGTAGTCTTGGTTGATGTTCTCGGGTGGTGGGTCGTTGTATGGTAAACCTTTGACACAAAGAATGTCCGGTTTGAGCCTAGCGTTGCAATGACATCTTTGGGTCATACATGAGCATGGAAGTAGCCATGGGGGGACCGTGTTTTCTTGTGGATTGCTATTAAAAGTGCCGGCGTTCATAAGTATGAAACATCTCGATTTATTGTAGGAGGTGATTAGTTTTCGGACTTCCCATACCGCTTTGTTATGTCTTTTAACAATTAGGGAGTGTATGTGGTGGTTTTGGCATTTGAGTAGCACATGAAGCCATGTGTCTGGGTCCGTTGAGGGGCATATGGGGCATGTTATGGATGGGAACCTTTCTATTCCAAAGAAGAGTTGTTTGCGAGCGTTTCCCATGTACTGACCCGTACGGAATTTGATGAGGCACGTTATTTGTGAGTCCGAGATGATGGGGTTTTTCCAAAAGTTTGTAGAGAGTTCATTGTCTATGTCGTTATTGTTAGTCCATTTTTCTATGTTAGGAATATTTTCTGAAATTGTATCCAGGTTGTTGTAGAGGTCTTGTTTTTTGAGATATTTGCCCAGAAATCTAATTGGGCCTTTGTCGGGGGTATCTTCTTTGGAAGGCCAGTCTTCTTTTTGAAAGTAGTATGGGGTGGCATGAGCATGTTCGTGAGGGTCTATGGCATTTTTGTGTGTTTTTTCTCGGCCTTCTTTTGCAAGTTTGTCTGCTTGTTCGTTGCCATCAATGTTGGCATGGGCTCTGACTTTGTGAAGGGTTGTGATTTGTGTACGTTTTTGTAACATTTGTACCATTGATGTTAGTATGGTTTGGTCGGGATGACTGTTGTGAAGGGTTGGATGTGTTATTTGAGTGTTTAGTAGGTAGAGTGCATTTATACAATCGGTGAATATATGTGCAGGTTCATTTTTGTATTTTGTTGTGATGATTTGTAGTGTTTTGTGAATGGCCATGAGTTCTGCTCTGAGGATATTTTGTAGTCCATGGAGTCTTTTGGCTAGTTTAATTTCTTTGGTAGAATTATATATGCCATAGCCAGCTTTTTCTCTTCGCCAAGAGCCCGGGCTAATTTGTTCCGGTGGTTTAAAGGAGCCGTCGGTGTAATAACTGTATGCGGGGTTAAATTTTGGTGTGATATGAGTTGGGTAGTCTGGGAGAGGGGGAGGTATGACGGAGTAGTTTAATGTGTTGTTGTCATAGTTTAATTTTGACCAATTTTTACTTTTGTTTACGGGGGTTTGTATGGGTGTTGGTGGGGCCGGTTTTGTGTATGGTCGTTGTATGTCTAGATTGTCTGATATGGAGGTAAGTTCCGCAAGTTGTTCTAGGGAGCCCAGGTTTTGATTTTGATGATGGACGCATAGTATTTGTAATGTAGATGGCTCTATTCGGGGTTTTTTTAGCTCGGGTGGGATATTAGGTTCTTCGTATGGTATTGTGTCTGCTTCGAATAATGCAATGATGTGGGAATCTGGGAATGGGTTTGAATGTTGGTTGTTGTTTTGGTACCAATTGTTGTTCGGTGTGACGATGATTGTTTTTGTGTTATTTGGATCGTGTTTGGCGGCAAGTCTAGCCCAATGTATGGCTTGTTCTATGTCTTTCTCGTTGTGGGGGTGAGCTATTCCATTTCCGATCCATTTGTGTTCAAAGGCCTTGCCTAGGGATCCAAATATTTTGTCTCTTTCGTACGGTGAGTAAAATTTATTTAGTTTGGTAGGACATGTGATCGGGGAGGAAAAGTATGAGTGTTCGATGTTAAAGGATGATATTAGTGAGTCTAAAATGGGGGTGGGTATTGTGTATTGCGCATTTTTGAGGGGGTCAGTTTTTGGTATTCGATATTTATATCTTTGGTAAAGCCATATTAGTTCGGTTTCAAAGGGTTGGGTTGTTGGTTCAATGTTTGTAGGGGTTTGTAATTTTGTATGATATTGGTTCCATAACCATTGGAGCCGGGTAATGGGTATGGTGTGTAAATGTCGGCCGTTTTCTTCATATAGATGTGCTTGATTGTTATCTATTTGAATTGTGTTTGAGGATGTAAGGATATCATTTTCGGGGTTGCATTCTGTTGTGTAGATGTTTAAGAGTGGGATAATTATGGGTGGCGTTACGGACCTTGAGTCTGAGAATTGTTCTTGTGGATGGTGGGCAAGGATGATATCTGAGTATATTTTGTTTTGGATCTTTTGGTAGTATTGTTTTAATTTTTCAGTGTTATGTGTGGAGGTATTGGTGTCATGCCGTGGAAAAAGGTCTCTTTGGGGGAGCCATTTATTGTATGTATTATCATTGTGTTGCCATTGGCATAGATATTTTGTGTAGGTATTTTGTATGTTATTTGTGTCTGTGTGTTGGATATGTTTATGGTTTATGATATTATTAATGGGGTATGTGGTAGGGTTTTTGGGGATGTATGTTGGGGGGCGGGGGTGGTATGTATGTGGAGGGTTAGGGGGATTGGTTGGTGTGAGAATATTTCTTGGAATGATGTTATTGTTGAGGGTGATGAATGGATCTTTAAGTGTATGAGAGTATGGGTGTATGTTGCAAGGAGTATGACATATAGTGGGGCATGTTATGTGGCAAAATAGTTGTTTAGCAACACTTAGGGCACTCTTTATTAGTTTAGATGGGGTGAAGTGGTAGGTTTTGAAGTCCTCATTGTTCATGATGTGTGTACCGTTAGGTAAGGTAATTTGGTTTAGTTCAAAAATATTTTTTGAGAGGAGTTTTTGTAGAAGCTTTTGGGAGAGTTGGGCATTGAGTGTGTTATGATTTAATGTTTCTTGGCGCCATAGTATTTCTAGTGTTGTGGGATTAGTGAGGAAGTTCGGGAGCGTACTTTTAAGGTGGGCTTTAGCTGTATGTTTTAATAAGAAGAATGTTTGTGTTATCGGTGATCTTATGCAGTCACTTTTTTTAATTCTCGGTATGTTTTCAGCGCCACCATATTGGGCAAGGACATAGTGAGTTAATCCATTATATATTTTCCCAAGTCTTCCTTTATCGTTTAGAGCATTTTGCAGTTGTTCGCCTATACATCGGAGGTATGCGTTTTTGAGGGAGAAAGCTTCAAGTCCAAATAGGTTATGTGGTAGTTGGGTTATTGCGTTTGACATACATTTTGGTAATCCGCATATGGTTTTTTGTATGGCTATTATTTTTTTATCAAGTTTTTTGATAGCTGGCATAGAGTATGGTACACCGTAGAAACTGTATGCCACACCTGGGCGTAGTACGGTATCAACCATTTTTATTTTTTGTTTCATGGTGGTTGGGCATGTTGTTAGTTCTTTGCATTGTTTGATGAGTTTTGTCGTTGTGGTGTGGATTTGGATTTTCCATTTTAGTGAGGGAACAAGGTTTGTGCCTAAGTATATGTATGGTTCATTTTGGTGTAGTATGGGGATCGGTTGATTGCGGTAATTGATGTTCGAGGCTTGTATTAGGGCTTTGAAAGCGGTAGGATTCAATTTGGATTTGTTTGGGCAACCGGTAGCGGCACATTTTGGGACACCTACGTCCATACCGGCCCATTTACAATACCTATCAATTTTGTTTAGTTGTATTTGGATTGATTTGATTTTGTTAGTTATGGTGGCTAGGTCATCCGCGTATGCGGCAGAGTTTATTATGACCTGTGATGTGCCAAAAGTGTATCCGTAATTTCCTCTTTCTAGCCATCTGAGTAGTGGTTCTAGAAATATGATGAATAGGTATGGGCTGAGGGTATCCCCTTGTATAGTTCCTCTTTGGATGGGTATAGGTTTTGTTTTCCCAAAGTGTTCGCCGGTATAGCATGTAGCTGATTTAGAATAGATGTTTCCAACAAGTGTAGTTGCATCTTTTGGGTAACCAAGGTCCAACATTATTGCTAGAAGTCGGGCATGGTCAATTGAGCCAAAGGCATTTTTGAAGTCCACGTATAGTATGTATATATCTTGGTTAGTAAACTTTGCGTCTTCTAGTGCGGCTGTTATAGTTTGTATTTGTCGTGCGGTACTTCTCTCTGCTCTAAATCCTTCTTGACTATCATGTAGGATTTTGAATTTTTCACCGTATGAGGATAGTATGGAGGTGAGTGTACTGGTAAAGAGTTTGTATATTGTGTTAGCTAGTGCAATTGGTCTATGGTTGGGTAGTATGGACGGGTCGCCTTTTTTGTATAGTAGAATTGTTGTACTTAATTTCCATGAGTTTGGTATCTGTTTTTGTTTATAGCAGTGGGAGAAGAACAGAAATAATAGCTTGTGAAATCTTGGAGGCATGTTTTTTAGTATTGAGTTTGGTATACGGTCTGGGCCTGGGGCTTTATTATTTCCAAGATTTTGAAGGCATGTGTCGTATGTGGCTCTGTTGAGGTATTTATGAAGTGGAATTTCTGGTTCGCCCCGTTTGTCAAGGGTATATCCGTCTAGGTCATGCCAAGGGTATTGGCGTATTGCACATGTGCATTCTATTGTATGTTGTGGCTGGTAATTACATGTTAGTACTGTTGGTCTATTGGTTTTTGTTTGTTGGTTAAATATTTCATTCGCAATGTCTTCGGGGCTAGTTAGAATATTATTATATTGATCTTTGATACAATCCATTGGTGGGGATTCGAGGTTTTTAAAGATTTTTTTGTTAATTTTTTTGGGGCTGATTTCGTATAGTTGTCTATATTTTGAGATGGCTTTTTTAATGTTTTCTTTTGCGTATTTTGTGATTATTTTCCGGGCTTGTATGTTGGCATTTTTTGCAATTATCGCGATATCTTTTATCCATGTATCGTGGGGAAGGTCCGGAGGCGGCGGGGTAGGGATTTGGGTGTGTTGTATAGTTAGTAGTTCGTTGTTTATGGGGTGGTTACGCCATTGAGGGTTGTTTTTTACAATTCTGATGGTTTTACGTATGGTATGGTATGTGATTAAGTGTTGTTTCCAAGTTTTAGAAAGTTTGCGGGGTAGATACCCGCCTTGTTGAGAGGTTCTGTTTGTCATTTGGGGTATTGGGTGTGCTCTACAAGTTTGTTCTAGTGTATCAGAGATTTTATTGATGAGTTTGTCTAGAGAGTGGCATGCTTCTTGCCATTGAGTTTGTGTTAATTGGCTATTGTTTTCAAGAATGTTTATGAGGTAGTCTATTTGTACGGAGTTTTCTTCGAAGAATTTTGTGTTGAATTTTTCTATATTGGTTTTTGGGATGGGGTTGAGTATGCGTATAGTGTCTTTGTTTGGGATTGTAGGAGTTCTACTAATTAGTGTGTTATTTGGGATGTGCAGTTGTATGGGTGAGTGGTCCGAATTGAGAATAATATCTTTGTTTGTTGTAGAGGTGTATTGTGTGTTGTTGTTTGTATTTATATAGAAACCATCTATTAGACTCCAATCACTATAATTGTAGCCACCTTGTCTAGAGAATTGAGTATCGGTATTGATGTAGGTGAAGTTTAAGTTTTCTGTGAAGCGACGCCATTGGTAATCAATGTTTTGAGGGGGAGTGTGATGGTTTCCATTTTGGCGGTCAATTAGCGCTATGTCTCTATTGAAGTCTCCACATAATAGGTATGTATGATTGGGATGATTATTAATATGGGTTGTAATAGTGTTTTGTATATCTAAGAGAAATCTAGTATCTTCGGGATGGGATGGCATATACATGTGAAAGATTAACCACGGTTGTAGTGGGTGATTAGTGATTTTAATTATTTGAATGTATGGTGATATGTGCATTGGGGTAGGGATTTTGTTGATGTTGCCGGGGAATGTATATTTTTTGTGTATTAATGTAAGGAGGCCACCGCGGCCCGGTGTGTATGGTCTCCTTTGTTGTATGCATCTTGTAAGTGCATGTGTGTTGTTAAAGATGAGTTTATAGTTTTGAAATATATTTTGTATATATTTTGTAGATTTTGTGGCGGATAGTTTTGTTTCTTGTATAACTATAAGAGCCGGTGGTGTGTCTGTGTTTGCGACTAGAGTTTGTAAGCTAGGGAGGGCAGTGTTTAGTGAGGAGGCATTCCATGTGATTATGTATGTATTTTCTTGGTTTGGTCTAATGTTTTGATTTTGAGGAGGGATGTAGGGAAGAGGTGGGGGTGGGTGGGTGTATTCTGGTATAGGGTCTAGGCATTTTAGTGATTCATTTATGAGGTTGTTAGGGAGGTAAGGGAATTTTAGTTTTATTATATCATTTGAGGGTGGTATGACTTGACTATGTAAGAAGTCGTATAGTCTTTGATGTATTGAGTTTTCATGATTTATAATATTTTGGCTGTCTACTAGGAATTGAGTATAGGGGTGTGGAGTGTAAATGTGTCGTTCTGGTGGGTTTTGTAAGGTTAATAAGGTTTGTAGGAGTGAATTAGTCCATGTAATTGTGTTCAAATTTTGTGGATTTAGAAGTTGGTTACATTCATCTATGCTTGGATGAGTGGTGATTATTAGTGCATATAAGATGTGGGGTGGTGGATGCGTATTTTTTTGTTGTATGTATTAGGCAATGTTTGGGTGGGAAGTGTTGTGTATGTGGTGTAATGTGTGTGTGTTTTTTAGAAATGGTGCGAAGGGTTTTGCAATGTGTTCATATTCTGGTTGGAGTTTTATGGTATTAGGTATAAAGTAGATTTTGGCATTTTTCTTATGTGATGTAGGATGTCTTTTTAGTATATTGGGCATGGGTCCCGGGTTGGTTTCAATGTCTCCTCCTAGAAGTAGTAGAAGTTTGTGGTATATATGTTTAGTGGTGTATTTTATAGGCTTTGTTGTGTTATTAATGGCTTGTTGGTTTGGGGGTAGGTGGATGTTTGTATTTTGTGTGTGAGTTGTGGGTTTATTTATTTTTATAGTAGGTGTAGTTGTTTTTGTCTTTAGTTTATTATTTGTCCATGTGTTTTTTGTGGTTGTTTATGTTTTAGTGGTGTATGGATGTATGTATGATTGGTTGTATTTTATCTTGGTTGTTTTTGTCCGTGTGTATATGTAACTGTTATGTTTAAGACTATTTGTATGTGGGTTTATGTTGGTTTTTAAAGTGGTTTTAAAGTCCTTTTTTTCATATGCGGTGTTATTATATACTTTGTGGTTTGTACAATTGTTTGTTTTGGTGTTTGTATTAGTATTTGGTATGAAATATGTTTTGGCATTCTTTTTGTGCGAAGTGGGGTGTCTTTTTAATATGTTCGGCATGGGTCTTGGGTAAGTCTTCATGTCTCCTCCAATTAATATTAGAAGTTTGTAGTAGATGGGTTTTTTGTTTTGTTTTAGTATTTTTTGTTTTTGAATGTGACTTTGGTGGTTTTTTGATTGTATGTATTTGTTTTTGTGTGTGTGTATGTCTATGTATGTGTTATGATTCCCGCCGACCTTCTTTGGAGACCGGCGTTCTTCTTTGTATGTGTTACGTTGATGGTGTGTTGTTGTCTTTGTGTGTGTATATGTATTTTTATTTGTTTTTATATTAGTATTTATTCGTATGTTCGTATTAGTATATGCCTCGGTTTTTGTCTCGGTGTTTGTATCAGTATCCTTGTTAGTATTCGTGTTATAATTTGTACTAGTATACGGGCCAATATTGATATTAGTATTTGTATTAGTGTAAGTATCAGTATCAGTATTTGTATTAGTATACGTAACAGTATATGTATCTGTATACGTACCATTATACACATATTTATACAGATACGTACTAGTATACGGAAAAAATATATTGATATTTATTTCAATCAGATTCGTATATATTCTTACTATCATTAGAATTTCTATTTTTAGTAATTCTATTTTTGGCACCTTCGGCGCCCCCTCGGCCGGCGAGACATAAATCTCCCCTTCTATTTTTAATATTCTACATACTCTCAACAAATTCCTACTCTTCAATCGCAAACTCTTCTCATCTTTATATATATAAATTTTAATATTACTATTAACTTTCCTTTTATCCCTGTAATTCATATTCCACTTTGTATTTTTGGTCTGTACTATTTTATTATTACTACCTTTTCTATTTATTTTTACTCTAAATTTCTTTTTTCTCATTACAAGTTTGGTTAATTTCCCATCCTTGATTTTTGAATTTCTTAGGATGCATATTCTATTTTTAGTACATCTGTTTATAGCCGTGTTCTTCATATTTGTATTCTTATTATAATTAATTCCCATTACTATTTTGGTGAATTTTCCATCCCTTATATTTGAATTTCTTATGATACATATTCTATTTTTAGTACTGCTGTTTATAGCTATGTTCTTCATACTTGTATTCGTATTATAATTAATTCTCATTACTAATTTTGTTAATTTTCAATTCCCTATTTTGGATTTTCTTAGGAAGCATATTCTATTTTTAGTTATATTGTTTGTTGCTATATTCCTATTATTTGAATTCTTATGATAATTATTTCTCGTTACTATTTTGGTTAATTTTCCATCCCTTATTTTGTAATTTCTTAGGAAGCATATTCTATTTTTAGTACTATTGTTTGTTGCTATGTTCTTATTATATGTATTCTTCTGATAATTATTTCTCATTACTAATTTGGTTAATTTTGCATCCCTCATTTTTGAATTTCTTAGGAAACATAATCTATTTTTAATGTTGTTTTTTGTTCCTACGTTCTTATTATTTGTATTCTTATGATAATTATTTCTCGTTACTATTTTGGTTAATTTTCCTTCCTTTATTTTTGGTTTTCTTAGGAAGCATATTCTATTTTTAGTACTGCTATTCGTTGCTATGTTCTTATTATTTGTATTCTTATGATAATGGTTTTTTACCTTTATTTTCTTCTTACATATCCTCTCCGATTTTCTTCTTTTCTTTTTAGTATTGCTTGCTCTATTTGAAATTTTTGAAAATTTAAAAATATCTATCTTCTTCCTATTTAATTTATTATATCTCTTTCTACTCTCCTTGCTTTTCCTATCTTTAGCCATTTTCATATTCCTTGCCTTTTGATGATATGTAGTTATAAATGTGTGGGTTGTAGTGGGCATGGTCTTAGCAATGGAACGAACAGACACTTTATTCACGCCGGTTCCCTTCGGGAACCGGCGTTCTTCTTCTTCTGTGGGTTGTCTTTGTATATGTGTGTGTATGTGTAGTTTTATTTGGTTTTGTATGTCCCTTAGAATTTGTTTTGGTATTTGTATCTATATTCGTATCAATATTTATGACAATACTTTTATTAGTATTTGAACCATTATTCATATTAGTGTTTGTATTGGTTTTTTTATTTGTACTAGTATAGGTATTAGTATTCATTTCAATGTACGTATCAGTATACATACCAATATATGTACAAGTATCAGTATACGCGCCCTTATGCATATCAGTATACGTACGCGTATACATATCAGTATACGTACGCATATACATATCAGTATACGTATCCGTATATATATTTGTATACGTATCAATATAGGTGCCAGTATATATGCCATTGTACGTATCAGTATATGTATTAGTTTTTATGTTAGTATTTGAACCAGTAGGTGTACTAGTATATGTGGCAGCGTATGTACCAGTATTTGTACCAGTATTTGTTTTATATATCATATGGTGTGGTAATAATTCAAGTTTTGTGAGTAATTTACGATGTATTCTTTTGGTATAGGTGATTATTTTGTGTAGAATACAATTTTTTTTGGTATAGTATTGAGTATGGTCTTTGAGGTATTTCGTATAGCATTTGTATTGAGAATAGCATTGAATACAGTATTTTGTATAGTCCCATATGGAGTATGGTCTATATATTCTAGTAAGGTGTATGTATTGTGTATGATTTTTTATCCGGTGTACTAGTTTTGTATTTGTATTTATATACTTGTATACTATTATGTAATTGACTATATTTCTATATGAACACTCTACTCCGTGTTGTATTTTGTAGTAAACTAAGGAATGTATATGTTTTGCTATGTGGTCTTTGAAGCTCACATGTTTGGCCGGTTCTCTTCAATTCTTGCATTGTTGACTCTTCCCGTGAATGCTCTCATATTTTGGAGGGTGGCTAGCATTGATTCTTGGATGCACTCCATTTCTGTCTTCAATTCGTCATGTAATTTGTCGGTGTACTCCTTGTTTTCTTGCCTTAGTTTCTTGTTGTTCTCCTCCAATAACTCCACAATGTCCTTCTTGGTGATGGCTTCATTCTTCTCTTGCATGTTGAACGTGGTAATGGTGTTGACGATTGCGGTGTTGATGTCTTCAAACCCAAACTCCTTGATTTGTTCGGCGGTAGGAGGCTCCACCCCCTCTAAGCTTCTTCTATGCGGTGCGAAGTCCACATAGTTTCCCCCTAGTTCGTGAGTCTTCTTCACAAAAGTCCTATACACTATGGGGTTAGCTCAAAGGACGTTGGCACTACCGTTGTGGTGGGTGCCATTGTCCCGGTGGAACCATATAGAGCGCACATTAGTACCTCCCATGATTTTGTATATTTCATGGGTAGTGTTTGCAAGGTCCAAGCGGATAGGGAGGGGAGATAAGGTGAGGGTTAGAGCATCCTTTCTAGACTTGGTTTCGAAAATACCTTTTGGTCCTTTGGTGTCAAGGACTTGTCTTGCTTGCAAAATTTCACTTCGCATGGTGATGTGATGTGCTAGTATCTTCTTCACTTGTTGAGGGGTAGTGGCGATGATGAAGGCGTGTGAGTCTTCTCTTGTTTTTTGGACGCCCGAAATCTCAAACTTGTGGCCCCGGTGAAAGCTATTGCCAAGTATCTCCTTAAAGAGTACTTGAGCGGAAACCCCTATCAAAGTGTCACACTTGATCTTCACGGAGAGGTTAGATCCTTTGGCAATGCCATGATAGGACTTGCACACTTTCCCAACTACACACTCATCGTCAATAGTTAGAATAAAGGGCCTAAGGCCCTTGAGTAGCATTAGTCCATCAATCTCCGGTTTGAGGAGATGCAATTTAATGTTCCCGGCCCACACTCCTTTAGTTTTCCCATTTTTAATGCTTAGGCATTGGATGGCAATTGGATCAATAAGGTCCTTTCCTAAAGCAATGTTCATTTTTTTTAGTCTTTCTTCCACCATTTTTTTTACTACCTCATGCATGAGTGGATTTTTAGGTGTTTCAAAGAAGATGGCAATATGAAAGTCAAGGGAGAGGCCAGAATTCTCACAAGTTTTGATGTCACATGGCACTTGGGTGATGTTGAAATGTTGGCTCATCCCATCGCTTGTTGCCATGGGGTAAAGCATTTGTGGGATTCGGGGGAAGGCCACCCTTGCGTTGCATACTTCCGTAGCCTCATCCGCCTTCATTCCCCTTGTGACCATGTCCTCTATGGATTCACCGCTATACAATTCTTCGGCACCATCTTCCAACGCCAAGGTCTCCATGTCTTGGAAACCTAGCCAAAATTTAAACTTTGAAAATTCTTGGTCTTGGAGGGGCTTACCTTTTTCTGAAGTCGAAACTTTACTCTTCTTGTGGCTGCTAGATACTGCTGTGCCCTTCTGTAGTGCTCTGATGGGGCTTTCTTCCAAGCCCTCCATGTCGTCGTTGCTGTATTCAGACCTCCTGGAATTCCCTGCCATGCCTCTAGGACAAGTTGGGAGGTCGCTCGGGCTTATTGGGAGGTCGTAGTGAAAAGTAGGGAGGTCGTGAAAGGTAGGGAGGTTGTTGGGGAGGTGTTGATAGGTCGCAAGTGTGTTTTGGTGGGTCGCAGTGTGGGTTTTAGTGGCCGTTAGGAGGGTCGAGGGTACTGGGAGGGGGGTCGCAGTTGGTTGTCTACGGGGAGGAGTGTGGTGAGAGAGAGTTGTTGGTGTTGGGTTATCTAGCTTGTTTTCTGTGGGGAGAAGGTGGGGGAGGGTTCTGTGGTGGGAGGGACTGGGTTTGTAGTGTGCGGGGAGAGAGAGGGGGGAGGTTATGGATAGGAGAGGTTTTGCTACGTTCCCTGTCTGTGTGTATTCTGGATCAGAGGGGAGGGGGGAGACTATACTTCTGCAGAAGTGGGCTCGGGAGAGGTTTTCAGGTATGGGGGGTCTGCTTGGGTTTGGGTGTAGGGGGATCTGTCTGGGTTCGGGATCTGGGGAGAAGAGGTGGAGTGTTTGGCTACGGGGGTGGGCGGGGAAGGATCTGCTATGGAAGGGGAAGATGGGGAAGAGCGAGGGAGATTGTGCGGTGGGAGGGTTGGGGGGGGCCGAGGTGGGCAGGAGGGTGGAGAAGGGAGTTGATGCGAGGGAAATACGGAGGGAAATTGAGGTGGGGGACGGAGGGAAGCTGAGGTAGAGAGGATGGGGTGTGTGGATGGGCTGTGGGTGAGGAGTGAGAGAGAGGGCGATAGAAATCAAATGAGGGCGAGTGTAGGAGAGAACCTGCAGGGTCTCGCTCACGTCCTCGCGCGTCGCCGTCTGTTTGTTGCTGGTCTTCGTGGCTTTTCCTTCATACCTTGTGTTCGCTGTTGTGTCCGCCTTTTGATGGTCTTCTCTTGTATTTGTGCTGCCTTGTCTTGTGTTGTTCTGGTTCGTTTCTTTTGTTTTGGGCTGGCTGTGAAGTTTGTTGATTCTCTCCACTGTCCTTGCAGGTTGGCTGCGGCGTTTCTGTTCCTGCCTTTTTTGAGTCGAATCTCCTCGGATCTGGCTGCAGCTTTGGATCCAAACAAAGTTCTTTCGATGTACAAGTATATACTGCTTCTTTTTGTCTATTAGCTGTGTTCGTTTTTTATTTTGTTTTTCTAGGGTTTTGTTAGGGTTTTTTTGTTTCGTGCGAAAGTGGCAGCTACATTTTGTGTTTATGTTTTTATGGGCTACTGCTATTGATTTTACTAGTAATTCTGTTCTGTTATACACCTGATTATGGTACGTTTTATGTTTTTTATACTGAATATGCGAGCTGTAATAATTAAAGGTGTTAGAAAACTTACCTGGATTTTCTGTCGTGGAGTGTTGATGGTGATTGTTGTTTCGGTTGGGCCTGCTAGGCTGTTGTAGTTGAATTCGGTTGCCTCTGCAGCTGGGTCTTTCGATCCTAGAGTTGAATTTGTTTGTGGTTCTACAGCAGCTTGGCCTAACGTGTCTCGTTTCTATGCAGATTTTTGTCCTGTTCGCAGTCTTCAGCGGTTGCACTCCAGCCTGGGACTTCCAGCTTGGCGCTTTCGGATTTCTGCTGATCGTATCAGTTCGGCGTTGGATCCTGTGTCACTTCTGCACAGTATATTTGTATCCAGTTGGTCTGGTTCGCTGGTTAGCAATCTAGGAGGAGTATCTGTACTGATGTATGCTAGGGTAATATTAAGATTGTACGTCTCCTGCTCTACGGATTCGTTTGTGTCCAAGCGGTATTTTGTTACTTGCGAGTTGTCATTGCGGTTATCAGAAAGTTCTATGTCTGTGAGAGTGTTGTGTCTATCATTGCTAGGTGTGTGTACTAGGGGGCATTCTATTGGTACTACTGTGAGTTTAAGGTGTACTAGAAAAAAACAAGCAAAATACACTAAATCTAGGATAAGCAACAATGAAAGTAAGGTGTATGGGTAAGAAATAGCCTGGTATAGTGCGCAGTAGCTCTTGAGCTCGGATTTGCTAGTCCGTCCTCCAATGTTGTATGTTGTGGCGCTGGTTCGGAGGGTGTGGGACTTGTAGGCGGCTTGCAGATCTGGGAACTCTCTCAGATTGCGGTAGTCAAGTATGTTGGTACTTTGAAGAGTAGATCTGTGTCCAACACGAGTCCCAAGCTTTCAGATCTAAAACTCTCCACAGATCCTCCTTCAAATCACCTCGATTTCCTCACTAAAACCTCAGATCTGGAGCTTGTGAGCCCTTCCAACACTGCCTGCTTCCCAGGCCTAACCCTAGAACCAAATCAGATGCAAAATAGGGGCTCCCAACAAGGTCCAGCACTCCTTGTATCCTATAATGTTTGATTTGAGGCTAAGTCCCACACTCCCCCTCACCAGAGATTACGGAGCTCACTCAGCCATATCGTCTCATTGCCCAAACGAAAACCCTCCTACTACGTGACACTAGTTGGAAAATTAAATGCAATCTTTGATTGGCAAGGACTTGCTTAAAATGAACATATACATGGCAAATTATTAGAGGTGATGGAATGAGTGGAATCTTGGAAGTAGTAAACTATGGTGGTTTTGGATTGTTGAGTAGTGGCAATACAACAATTTGGTACAAGATGAAATATTTTATCCAAGCTTAGTAAACAACAATTAAGAGATTATTATGTCACTATAAACAATTAAGCGTGGGCATTATGAATCCGTATTAACTCATAGATAAAAATCTTGAACTTTTGATTTTCCAATTAAAATTTTTTATATCCATCTACTCACATAAAATATATCAATTTGCTTTGGAAGTAGCATGTGAATTTACACCTAAAATTCCAAGAGTCTCTTTGGGAGACCTTTGAGAGTTTGGGCATGTTCTTACAATGTCAATTTAGAACATCATTCTTTGAATTTTTTTTTGTAAATGAACACTACTAAAAGCTTTGTGTGAGTAATGGTTTTTCTCACATCCGACATCTAATAAAAAAAAGTTATGCCACATCTTAGATAAAAACTCCTTGAGAGCAAGCACATCGGGCAACTCCAAAGACTTTTGTTAGGACACTCTATTAAATGTGAGATTTTCAATATAAGCATGTAATATTATTTCCTTTTCTATTGCCAAAACATATTTCTTATCTTTGGTGAAAAATAACATATTAACCCAAGTCAAACATATTCACACAGTCACACATCGTTAGGCAAGGCACCAAAAAGACTTCTTCGTCTCCACATAAAACTTAGAGATCTTCATCTTTTTTACTTTTCATTTTCCAACAACGACCTTTCTATTAACCTCTAATGAACCAAGGCATTCTAGAGGAATCCCTACTCCATTGATTAAAAGCTATCACAATGAATTGTAATTGTAAAATCGTCTTCCAAATTCATATCAGATAATGTGGTAAACGAGTCACGAATTTCGACCGTAGAGATTGAAAGATAATTGTCAAGGGGAGACTTGGTCCGGTAGGGGTTAAACCTTAAAAGTCATTGGGAGACCACATATACGGTCAAGTATTTTACTCTTAACATACAAAAAAGGTACTAAATTTTTAGCAAGACATACACCTTTGGTTTGACGATTCTTCGACCAACATCTCTCATTTAGAGATCATTTCAATATCTCAACCTTATCATGCTCAAGTTCGACACCATACATATAGAATACTTGTACCATACCATTTTGCAACTCTTCAAGCATGTAGTCCGTGTAATAATGATAAAAAAAATTCTTGTCATGTGTCATTAAATCATGCCCAACACAAATTCAAACTTTTGTAACTACCATATACAACAATTCTTACACCTTGTATGTCAAATGCACATAAAACATCATGTTGCAACCCAAGTGTGGCTTCTCTGACCTTTAACCCTTTCAGGCTGATCGACCATATATGGGTCAATTCCGGACAAAAACCTTAATAGACACACTACAAGCCACCTCAAACAAAAAATTGACCATGACTTACAGAAGGAGGAAGATGGGCATCTTTTGAGACCACCGCCACCGCAATCAATGCAAGCATCGACGAGCTACAATGATTTTTATGAAATAAGCTCGTAGATTTTTGTTCTAAAATGTAACCACTACATAGATTCCATTTTGCATGATCTAAAACACTTGTAGATCCTCACAGGCCAAAAAAACTCATCGATCTTAAAGGATTAAGGGTAAGAAAGGATCTTAAAGGATTAAGAAAGCATGAGGAATTTCATGCTCCCAAATCCGTTTACTTCTAACCATGACCGGACGAAAGCAAAATGTACGAAAATCCTGGATGAAGTCTGGAACAATCTACGGTATTTGTAGATCCCTCTCTCGTCCAGTCGCTACTCCGAGCGGACGAAAGCATGGACGAAAGCATGGACGAAAGCGTCAAAAAGAGGACGAAAGCGTGAACGAAAGTATGAACGAAATTGTGGACGAAAGCGTGGACGAAAGTGTGGACGAAAGCGCGAAATCGTGGACGAAAGTATGGACGAAGCGTGAAAGAGTGGACGAAAGCCTCGTCAAAGGATTGGGGCTGGATTCCCGACGCGCATGCGCACGCGCGATCACTGTTGGCCACGCGAGAGGGGTCGCGCGCCGGCGTCCACTCGCGACGGCCTAGATGCGACCTGGCAATCGCCATGCGCGGCGCAGATCCCATGGATCATCCCACAACAGCAACAACATCAACAACGCGTCAACTCAGTGCACCTGCACAGTACTCCGCGATCATGTCAACGCTGCTACCCCCACAACAGATTCATCGACGACGCACGAGATTCCTCTGATGCTCCAGCCCAGGTTGAATCTCACTTGACCTTCCACGCGACCATCAGCAGCAGCGTCGACTTCCTTTCTCAGGTGAGACTTTCGGACTGATCGGTTTGGTTTTGTGATGATGCTTCAGCTGAGGTTTTGTTTCGTCGGTGACTGGAGAATTTTGGAGTGTTTTTTCTTGTTGGGTTTTTGATGTCGGTGTGGTTAGGGTTTGGATTTTGGTGTGAGAGGGATCGGAGCGCTGTTGTGGTATATTGAGCGCATTTCGAGGATGTTGGTGTGTGAATGTGGAGCGGATTTTGGTGTGGGGACTGAGATTGAGAGGTGGCGTGAGGAGATCGGCGCTTTGTGATGGTAGATTGAAGCGCATTTTGGAGTGGGATTGAGGGTTTTCCGAGTGGTTTCTAGGGTTTTCAGGGAGCAGCGATGGCGTCGGAGGTGGTGATGGTGGTGGGGTACGCGTTGGCGGACAAGAAAGTGAAGAGCTTCATCCAGCCGTCGCTGGTGGAGCACGCGCGGAGCAAGGGCGTGAGCCTGGTGCGCGTGGACATGGCGAGGCCCTTGGAGGACCAGGGTCCGTTCGACGCAATCCTGCACAAGCACGGCGGGGCGGAGTGGACGCGCTCGCTCGTGGAGTACAAGGAGCGGCACCCGAACGTGATTCTCGTGGACCCGCCCGCCGCGATCGAGAAGCTGCAGAACCGCGTGTCGATGCTGGAGGCCGTGCACCACCTCCGCATCTCGGAGGGGCTGGGCACCTGCGGCATCCCGAAGCAGCTCATCGTGGACGACGCGGAGACCTTCAACGACGAGCGCGCCATCGCGGAGCTCACGTTCCCGGTGATCGCCAAGCCGATGGTGGCGGACGGCAGCGCGACCTCGCACGCCATGTTCCTGCTGTTCAACACCCAGGGCCTGCACAAGCTCAGCCCGCCCTTGGTGCTGCAGGAGTTCGTCAACCACGGCGGCGTCATCTTCAAGGTGTACGTCGCGGGCAAGTACATCAAGTGCGTGCGCCGCAAGTCCCTCCCGGACGTGCACGAGGACCAGGTGAGCAGCACCGAGGAGCCGCTCCCGTTCTCCCAGATCTCCAACATGGTCTCTGGCGCCACCATGGACGAGAACGTCGCCAAGGCCGAGCTCCCCAACGCCGACCTCATCGCCGAGGTCGCCACCGGGCTGCGCGAGGGCCTCGGCCTGCACTTGTTCAACTTCGACATCATCAAAGACTCCGGCGTCGGAGACCACTACCATGTCATCGACATCAACTACTTCCCCGGCTACGCCAAAATGCCCGACTTCGAGACCGTCTTCACAAACATGCTCCTCGACCTCCGACATGAGTCCAACGCGTAGCTTGCTCGTCTCCGCCGCGAGGGCCGCGCGTCCCGCTTCTATTCCTCTTATTGTCTCATCGATCGGTGATGTGAATACAACTCTTTCCCTGTACTTGATTTGCGGTTGCTTTTTAGAGGTGTTCGCATCTTCTTCTAATTCTTCTTTGCCTTCACACTTCTTCTTTTCTGCTTTCACTTCTTGAGGTTCTCAAGTTTTTTGTTTCATCGATTGTCGATGCAAATTACGTGTATTTGATTTGGTGTGCATGTAGCGGTTGTTTTTGTGAGTTGTTTGCATCTCCTTCTCTCTTTTTTTTTTCCCTTTTCTCATGCTTTCTGTCTCATCGATTGGTAACTCGTCTCTGTGTATTTTATTTAGCTTTTGAGAGGTCTTGTTTTGGCCTTTTTCCTTTTGAGATTCTCATGTGGATTTATGGTTAACCCTTAACCCTTTACCGCCCAGGGATGTTTCTGGGAAAACCAAGATGTCTGCTGATTTTTTTCTTTGCACCGGATTTGATGGAAATCCAATGCTTAATATTGATATCTAACCTTACAAAATTGAACTTAACCCATGACCTGAACTTTGGGGAAATTTTGCACAACATCCACCGGTTGATGGAATAGATTATTGTGTTTAAAGTTATTGTATATTGGTAGTGAAAACTGTGGATTTTGGAGGGTGCACTACTTTAACCATCAATATATTCTTGCAAGAATTTTTTAACTTTGAATTAGAGCGGTTCACATGTGCACCAGGTTGGTAGCTTCGCATTGACATATCATATGTGAGGAAAATATTTACACACAATTATTGGTGATTTTTTTGCTTTTTTCTACTTGATTGTAAACAAAAATGTTCCAACCTTATACGAATCAAAACAGTAGTTTTGTATGTGAAGAGAGAGATCAACAATCACAAAACAATGAAGAATGTCTTAAAGAGCAAGTTCAATCAAAATTTAAGACCAAAATCAATGTGCATGTGTGAAATACAACATAGTATGTAGCATGGTATTCACTGTATTCACTGTATTTTAGTGTATTTGGTGTATTTTGTGTTGTATTCCTAGCTTTTCCAAGAGTTCTATAAATCCAAATCATGATCTGATTGTTGGAGAGTGTTTGTGTATTGAATGCGCAAATCTGAACCTCGTATCTCGAAGCCTAGTTCCTCATAGATTTCATGCAATTTGAGTTTTTGCACCTCCGAAGTCCCATTTCGGGCGTCCTGGGCGCTAAAGGGTTAAAAGGTCTATGGGGGACCATATATGCAGTCACGTATTTTACTCCTAGAATACAAAAAAATCGACCAATACACCTTTGGATTGAAGATTCTTCAACTATCATCTTTCATTTGGAGGTCATCTTAATATCATGTTCAAATACGACACCACATCTCCAACCAATGTAGCTAGTGCGATCGAATGATCTGAATACGAAATGACCAGCCCATAATTTTTTGTTTTTGTGGAATAGCCACAGTGGCTACAGAGGCCAGGGAGTTGTAGCACTTCTGGCTTTCTCCTGAAACCATACAAAACCAATTTTTTTTCCATTTTGGAGAATTCATCTCCATAAACATAGAATTGTACATCATTTTTGGCGACAAGATGGAGTCTCGGCTGTTCATTAGTGGCAATATGGCGATATAGCAACGGCCATCAATGAAGTTTTGGCGACATGGAATCACAATTTTTCCACTTTATGGGGGGAAAAAAAATCGCAATTTGGCTCTGGATCGACAAAAAAATAAGGGCTGGAAATGACGTTGGTGGCATTGGGCCAGGCTCAAAACAAATACAAAATTTTGTAAATATTGAATACATCAATTCTTACACATAAAAACTCTTCCACCTTGTATGTCATATACACAGAAAACATAAATTCATATGTGGCTTCTCAGACCTTCTCTGGTTGGAGTATTATTTATATTGGCGTGTTCACATTAATAAGATATCACTTTCATCCTGTGAGGAATTCAATAGATAGTAGAGTTTTCCCGAAAGTCTGAGTTATACAGGGTGGCTACATCGTGTCAGCCAAAAAGACCCGGTGCAGCATCCTTTAAGGACCTTGTGTCTTTCTCTATTCACCAAAGCAGGGTGAGATTTACATACGGCAATATTTGCAGGGTGAAAATTCTCACCCTGTATATTTTATGGGCCACACGCATGGAACAAGCTAATGTAACCAGAGTCAATTGTAACATAGATGCAAGGTGGAATCCAACAATTGACTCTGGTTTTGGCCACCGCTTTTCTTCGTGGCAGGCTTGGAAACTCCTTTCTCTCCACCTGTGTGAAGTTGGGAAAGATGCTAGCACTGACGTTTGTTGCACGTGGGTAGGTAAGGGCCCACAGCCTCACGGGCATATGAAGAGGAGACGGATGGTTCCATTGTGAAAGCTGCTGATTCAGCAGACACCGCTAAAAGTACATTTGTTAAAGTCACAGAGTTGGACCACAAGCTCTGACTCGGCCGAGAGATTGAGCTGGGTCTCACAAACGAATTGGCTGTACACGTGAAACCTGTCACACCACAGTACACGACTTGTGGCACCTGCCTAACTAATCTAGTCTACAAGATGCTCATCAGTGCGTGAGAGTTGCAAAATCCTAAGTTTAGTACAGTCCTACCGATGCAGCGACGATCACAATGTGTGATCCCTGTGTGCGCTTGCTATAATACATGCACTCTCTCAGATGAACTTGTGTAATAATAGCCGGGAAGGCCGGGCTTGTCTTCTCGCGATGGTCACTGCCGCCTCCTTCTCCAGAGTGAAAGTGCCGATGCGGGAGAGCTTGACTGGACTGGCGGAGTCGTTCGTGGCCACGACGGAGAATCCGCCTTTGCTGTACAGCTTCAGTGCCGCCTCGTTCGTCGCCACAGCGTGCACGTACAAGTTGGTTATCCCTGAAGACATTGCACAAAGCTGATAAGAAAATACTGGTGATGCGAAGGTTTAGAACTGGACAACTTCCACACCCAACGTTTTGGGCAAAGCTACCAAAATTTCGAGAGTCAGCTCAAAGAGGAGACAGTCGACACAACATGACCTCTCCTTCTTCCAGTCAAAGGTAGCAGACAACTTGAGTTGAGAGACCACCAAACTCTTCCATTGATCTGATAGCTATTGATAGTGAGGAAACACTAGTATTCTAAATCAAAAGAGAGGGCAAATTTATGAGCACTGATTCGGGTTTCAGTTAAGCGTACCCCAGAGCTGGGACATGTTCTGCGCCTGCTGAAGGAGCGCCATCCCAATGCCTCTTTGACGCATCAGAGGCGCGACACACACGTTTGAAAGGTATCCTCTCTCACGAACAGCATTGAGCCCCTGCAGCATTGGTCCAATTTACCGATTGTGAGCAAGGGATCACCACCAAGACCAAAACTCTAGAGAGTGAAACAGAGTGCGGTGAAATTCGGGACCTGAATAGCTTTTGACGGGGTTGACACGGTGAGAGCGGATTCTCCAGGCAGAGCTCTCAAGCCTTGGCTCAAGTCAAGGGATCCCACCACGACGTGCTCCTCACCGTTTGCCAACGTGACCTGCAAAAGAGGACGATCGTTCTAAGAGTTTGATCGAAAGCCTGGCGGTTCTGTGATCGAAAGCTAGATAGACTATTCGGTGACTCACCTTCAAGGAAGGATGGAGCTTCACGACTGACGAATCAGGGAGCCGCGAGAGGGGGTACAAGGCGAGAATGCAGGTGATGCGCTTGTAGCCTTGCTGGAGCCCCGCAACTTTGGACCTGAGAGAACTGAACTCGTCAGCTGCCTTCATCGTGCGATGCAACTGTAAGAGCAAGCAATCAATTCCAGGCTTTAATAACTTGTCAGAGACCTCCACAAACATTAGAGAAACGAAACCGGTGACCGCAATCCAGGTCTTTACCTTGACGGCTTCTTCGCTGCGGCCTGCGGGCACCGCGTGGAAGGAGACCGCGCGCAGATACGCCGCGGCTCGAATGAGCTCCACAGAGCGCGCTTGCTGGAACACCAACCCCTCTCTCACCACTTGCAACGCACTGGACTCGAACTCCACCCCTCCAAACCCCACTCTCTCCATCGCTGCCAGACCAACCTCCACTCTACCGCAAGACGGCGCAGCGCACGCGCTGATCCGCACGCCTCGCCAGCCTGCCACTCTACACCTCCTCAAAACCACTCTCCTCAAGGGCACATCCTGCTGCTGCCCAGACCTCCAGCACCGCGCACCTCCCAAAACAGACCCTCCAACGACCTCACGACCAGGCAACACACCCGGAATCGACATCTCAAATCTCTACAACAAGTCCGCTATATCCCCCCAAAAAAAACCGAAACCAGTCCAACCCCGATCCTTCCAAAGCCAAACAACAATCTGGCGCAATCCACCTCCAGAACTAAGCTGGCTCCAGGAAACTATTTCACCTGTCACCTCAACATCTCATCTCCCGAGTCTCCAAAACTTAGTTAACTGCAATCCTTCGGAGAATAATCTGGCGTGACGACAAGCTTAAGTAACAGCACTGCAGCTCCAGGTTCCCGAAACCTTGCTGGTTAGGATCCCGACTCATCAGCTCAATCAACTCCACAGCGGGCCGTGATCCATGCCGACCCACATATCCGCCCCAGTACCAACTCCCAAACCTGCGGAAAGAGCAAAAGAGGGAGAGGAGGATGAGGATGAGGCTGCGATGCTGGGCCTGGACGCGCCCGATGAGACGTTATCCACAAACAAGGAAGGGTGAGTTGGTTGGAGCCCGGGACCACCATCGCCGCGGCGAGCCAATCCGCGACGCTCCGCTCACGAGACGCAGGAAAAGCTCGCCGCTTTTCATGCACGCGCGAGAGGATCGACGGCCCATTTTCGCCGCCGCTGCGTCGGCGGCGCATCGTCGCCGTCTCATGACTCGCGCTTTCTCCCTTTTCCGTTTCGTTCCCTGGCGGCTTTTTCGTTCTCCTCGGCCTCTCCTTTGGTTCTCTTCCGTTCCCCCTCGTTCCCCGGCGTTCTCCGGGGGTTCTCTCTTGGTTTTTCTATGGTTCCCGTCATATTATACGTCATTATGTCTATTGCGTTTCGTTCCCGTGGGGCTTTTTCGTTTCCTCAGGTTCCCCTTGCGTTCTCCTCGGGTTCTCCTTTGGTTCTCTTTTGGTCTTTCTATGGTTCCCGTCAGATTATTCGTCATTATGTTCATTTGCGTTTCGTTCCCCTCAGGGCTTTTTCGTTTGCTCTGGTTCCCCTTGCGTTCTCCTCGGGTTCTCCTTTGGTTCTCTTTTGGTTTTTCTGTGGTTCCCGTCAGATGATTCGTCATTATGCTCTTTTGCGTTTCGTTTTTTGTGGGCTTTTTCGTTCCCTCTAGACTTTGATTGTTCCCCTGCGTTCTACTGGGGTTCTCCTGGGGTTTTTCTTTGGTTTTTTTCTGTGGTTCCCGTCATAATATTCGTCATTTTGCTCTTTTGCGTTTTCGTTCCCAGGGGGCTATTACGTTCCTTTTGCTTCCCTTGGGTTCTCCTTCGGTTCTCTTCAGTTCTCTTCGGTTCTCTCTTGGTTCTCTTAGGGGTTTTTAGGTTTTCTTAAGGTTTTCTTTGGTTTTGGGAGCTTCTGGTTAGACTTGAATGGGGTTTGCGTTTCGGCTTTTTCTAGGCCAGGGCGAATTGACCCCTCCTTGGGACTTACCCGAGGGGTCACGAGGTGGTGGGGCCAAACCTCGCCCCCTTTTTGGATATGGACCTATTTATAGTAAGTATGGATCTCCACTGTAAACAATAGCAATAGGCCCCAAATGTGTCCCAAAACAAAACCAAAAAAAAAAGCCTCAAGACCCCCAAAATAAGAAGGCCAGAAAAATGACCCCATGCAATTAAGACGGGGCTCACCATGTCCCAGCGAGGGGTCAATTCGCCCTAGCCCTTTTTCTGAGGGTGAGAGGTTTGATGCTGTTTTCTGTGGTGGAGTGGTTAAGTTCCTTCTGTGAGTGCTCTCCACAAGTTTGCTGTTGATTGTTGGGTGTTTGCTGTGGCAATTCAACACATGTTTGGCTGTGACAGAGGCACTTGGGTATTTTGGAAGAGGAATGACTCAGGCAGATGTGATTGGAGCTTTATTGGATCGAAAATGCATGCAAAGGAGCTTCCCTGGTAATAACCCTAAACCCTAGGTTCTGGTCGTTTGCTATCTAACCCTTTACCGCCCAGGGCAGTTTCTGGAAAAACCAAGATTTGTGCTGATTTTTTTCTTTGAACCGGATTTGATGGAGATACCATGCCTAATATTAATATCTTACTTTACAAAATTGAACTTAACCCATGACCTGAACTTTGGGGAAATTTCACACAACATCCAACGGTTGATGGAATAGATTATAGTGTTTAAAGTTACCGTATGTTGGTAGTTAAAACTATGGATTATAGAGGGTGTACTACTTTAACCATCAATAAATTCTTGCAATATTTTTTTTAATTTGAATTAGAGTGGTTCACATGTGCACTAGGTTGATGCATTTGCATTGACATATCATATGTGAAGAAAATAGTTATACCCAATTATTGGTGATTTTCTACTTGACTGTATACAAAAATGTTCCAACCTTAAACAAATCAAAACGGTAGTTTTGTATGTGAGGAGAGAGATCAACAATCACAAAACAATGAAGACTGTTTGAAAGACAAAGTTCAATCAGAATTTAAGACCAAAATCAATGTGCATGTGTGTGAAATAAAACATAGTATGTGGCATGGTATTCACTGTATTTTAGTGTATTTGATGTATTTTGTGTTGTATTCCTAGCTTTTCCAAGAGTTCTGTAAACCCAGATCATGGTTTGATTGTTGGAGTATTCATGTAATGTGTGCGCAAATTTGAACCTCGTATCTCAAAGCCTAATTTCTCATGGATTTCATGCAAATTGAGTTTAAGCACCTCCGGAGTTCCATTTCGAGACACTTGGGGGCTAAAGGGTTAAGGCCAATCGACCATATATGGGCAGGTTTTGGACAAAAACCCTTAAAGAGAGCGCTATAGGCCACCTCAAAAGGAAAAAACAGTCCACAACTTAGAGGTGGAAGAAGATGGGCATCTATTGAGACCATCGCCACCGCAATTGATACAAACATGGGCGAGCTACAGCGGTTTCCGTGAAATGAGTCCGTAGATTTTTGTGTTGAAATGTATTGGCTGTGTAGATTCCATTTTGCATGATCTAGGACACTTGTAGATCCTCATAGGCCAAAAAAGCTCATCGGCCTAAAAGGGTTATCCCTATTAAGGCCTACAAGCTCACGAGGTTTGGGAGAATCTACGAGTATGATAGATCATGTAGAACATGACCTTAACAATGGGTACATTTCATTGCGACCCCACTTCATGGAAATCACTGTAGCTCACCAATGCCTGCATGAGTTTTGGTGGCGCCGGTCCTGGTAGATGGTCATCTTGCTCCACCTCTTAATTTTCCCTAGAGGTGCTCTGTAGCACTTGCTACAAAGGGTAACGTATCAAAACGACCCAAAAATGTTTGTTACGACTCTATGCGTCAACCCTTGCATGCCTAACCATCCACATCTTTCATGCTCACTGCTTATTTTTGTAAACATGTACAATTTTCATCCATCTATCCATTCATTCAATTTTTTTATTGAGTAGTCATTCACTTTAATAATGAGATGTTATGTTTGAGTTGTTATGTTTAATAAGTACTCCAAAGTTGTAAAATTAATCTAAGAAAGCAATACACTCCTATTTTTAAAAAAAACATCATGAAATTTGCAAAAGCAACCATAATAGAAATAAAATACATTAATATTGTATGCTCAAATTAAACTCCAAAATTTGGTATTTATGTTGTTCAAAGCATAATGGAACACATTTGATCATTTTTATAAGAAACATACAAAATTCATATGCATTTTTACACAAAATTCATACTCATTTTTACACAAACACATACAAAAATATATTTCTATGTTTCTACCCCCTAAATATGTACATATAACTAATATAACATCTCTAAACGTAACACATATGAAATCACCTATTTTGCCTTCTAAACACTAAATATATTTAATTATATGTAAATATATTTAAAAAATATAACACTTATCGAGAGTATCGCTTATTAAAAATATCATTAATAGAAGTTTAAAAATAACTTATAACACTTATCGGATATAACGTTTATAAAAATTCAAAAAACAAATCATTACACTTATTGAATAAAACATTTATAAAAGTAAATAAATAAACTATAACACTTATCAAAAATAGCAATCATAAGCTTGAAGAATAATATCCTAACATTTTCAAAAAACATTTATAACACATCAAAAAAAAAATCTATGACACATATTGAAGGTCACAATTGGAAGACTTTAAACATAGCTTTATGGAAATAAGGGGTGAAAGTACAAATAAACTAAAAATGATATATCAATTAAGCCGACTCAAAAAAGAACCTAGCTTGGTCTGGCGAGATTTTTTCACCCGACACATTGAAACTTTCATCTAAAGCGAGCGAATGTTCTTCACATCTCACAAAACATTTTCCCGTTGTTGTTCCAAAAATGTCAACAAGGTCTCAAGTGCACGATCTGCACCATCTAGTCCAACATGTTGTACTGCATCTTCACTATTCACCTATCCTCAACTAAATCACATTGCTGAAAATCAAAGGGTAGTGAATCTATGATATCCTCATAAGTAGGTTCATAAGGATTGTTCAAATCAAATTCAAACTTAAAATTGATGAATTCTTCAGCATCCATGACTTCATCCTTTGTAGTCTCAGATGACAACAATGTCAATTGTTCTAGCAAAGTTGCAACTTCACTCATTTCATTCAAACGTTTCGCTTCTTCTCTCTCTCTTTGACAAGTCCTAAGAGATCACCTATGTGAATCCAACAATTTTGAATCGTTTGAGGTGTAATCCCAGCACGTCATGCTCCCTCAGCCATAACCATTGCTTGGTAAACATCAATGCAAAATCTCTTTCAGCCATAATAAAATCTATTTGATGTTGTATCACTAACTTCCGGTGATGAGCCTTAAAAGATGCAATAGTACCTGCATCCATAGGTTGAAAACCACAAGTGGTATTTGGTGGCAAGTACACTAACTTTGTTATCCTCAACCGTGAAGCCACATTTGGCACTTGATGACTAGAAAAGTTATCAACAAATAGAGCTACTTTCTCTTTCCTTGCCAAAACCATCCTTCTATGAAAATCTAATATAAACGGCTCAAAAATATCAGTAGTCATCCATGCGTTCTTGTTAGCGGCCCACATAATGCCTAAATTATGTGGATTTTCAATTTGCTTGTAAGTAAAAGCTCGAGGCTTGTGGTACTCGTTTATAACTGATGGAGGAAGACAAATTCTACCATTAGCATTTGCAGCCAAGGCTACCGTGATATGCTCCTTGTGTTTCTTCTTTCCTGACACTCGCTTCAAAGCTAAGGTACGGTTGGCCTCCAACCTCAAAAAAGACCGGTCTCGTCCATGTTGAAAACATCACTAATGTCGTACTTAGCTACAATGGCCTTAGTATTCTTCATCTGCACCAAAATTGTTGTTGAAGTATCTCCTTATGCAAATTTCTCTATCCATCCACTTGAAAATTGAAGTTCCTTCTCACCAGCATCTCTTGGTATCAACTCATATAGCCTCTTTCTTGTAGCTACAACAAGATCATCTGATAAGGTAACACCCTTCTCGTCCATTCTAGTGAACCAATCAAAAGTTGCTGCCTCCAAATTCTGGACATTGTGCCTTCCTCATACGCTAGGAAGCACCCGAAGTGCCTACACCCGCGGCAATAACCGATGCCTTTTGTTTCAATAACCTCCCAATAGTCAATGCAAATGTAGAATTGTTGAACTTATCATTTGTCCACTGAGCCAATGCCTTGTGTGAAATCTTGCGACCTGTAGCCAAGACCTCTTTTTGATAAGAAATGATTTTGTGTTGCTCCAGCAATGTGAATTCACGGCCCTTGACCGTGGCAACCTTTGGCCGAGGCGCAAGAGACGAAACTGGTAAACTCATCCTTCATACTTAATTGTCCTACTCACACCATTCTACAATAATAAAATTTGCTTTTAATGAAATAAGTCTTTTATATTTTTTAATGAAACTCTCTCTTAATCACACCCCAAGCCCTCTTCCGCTCCCCCAAACCTCTCTCTTTTAAAATTAATAAAATTAACCCATTGTCCTGGCCCTCTCCCTGGCCTTCATAACATCGATCTTTTCTCCCCCACCCCCTAAAACTGCCCTCCTAAACCCCCCTTAACTACTCCCTACCCTCCCTAAACCCACACCTTAAACCCTAATGCTACTTGACCCTCCCTCCCGAACCTGATTGTGCGTCCTCCCTCGCACATTGTCCGCCCTCCCTCCCAACTCTTTACCGCCCTCCCTCCCAACTCTTTACCGCCCTCCCTCCCAACTCTTTACCACCCTCCCTCCCAACTCTTTACCGCCCTCCCTCCCAACTCTTTACCGCCCTCCCTCCCAACTCTTTACCGCCCTCCCTCCCGACTCTTCACCACCCTCCCTCCCGACTCTTCACCGCCCTCTCTCTCGACTCTTCACCGCCCTCTCTCCCGACTCTTCACCGCCATCTAGGGTGTTTTTTTTTCTCGTTTTACAATTTTAGCTAGATTGGCGACAAATTTTTTTGGAGATCACACATGTGGCGACACAAAGTTTCTCCTAAAACCATGCAAAACCAAATTTTCTCCATAAATATCTTTTTGGAGAATCCATTTCCATAAACATAGATTTGTACATCCTTTTTGGCAACAAGATGGAGTCCATCTTGTTCACAAGTAGCAATATGGCAATATGGAAATGACCATCCATGCAATTTTGGCAATATAAAATCATAATTTTCCCACTTTTGGAGGGAATAGTTTTTTTTTGGATTTTTTTGTGCCGTTTGGCTCCAAATTGCCAAAATAAAAGCCCTGTTGCCCTCCCTTAAACTATTATAGCACCCTCCTTTGCTCTTTCACTAACACTTACAGGTTCTTCCCTTCACTAACCCTCTTTCTCCAACAAGTATAGTGTAAGGAGTTATTAAATAATCATATTTAACTGTAACAAACAACATCTTAGGTGCAAAACATATGGGATAATTACATGAAGTAGCACCAAATTTTTGGCTCTAATATCAATATTTATTACAGTGTTTTTAAAAAAATATCACTTACCGAGGTGTATTTAACAAAGAAGGGAGCAAAGAATGTTATAACACTTAACATATAACACTTAGTAGTGTTAATTTATTGGGAGCAAAAAATTTCATATCGTTTATCAAGAAATATCACTTATCAAGGTATCATTTAAAGAGGTCCGACTGTAGTTCTAAGTGGAGCTACTTATAAATTCCATTAATACACTATCGACACTATCCTTTTATTATTTGTAAAGTGAGCTTTGCCTCTTAACCCTTTAAGACCGATGAGGTTTTTTGGCCTATGAGGATCTACAAGTGTTTTAGATCATGCAAAATGGCAACTACGCAGTGGTTACATTTCAAAACAAAAACCTACAAACTTGTTTCACAAAAATCATTGTAGCTTGTCAATGCTTGCATCGATTCTAGTGGTGATACTCTCAAAAGATGCTCATCTTCCTCCACCTCTAAGTCATGGTCAATTTTTGCCTTAGAGGTGGCGTGTAGCACTTTCTATAAAGGTTTTTGTCTAGAATCAATCCATATATGGTTGATCGGCCTTAAATGGTAAAAAAAGTCGAAGAATGTTTTTTTCATCAATAAAAGCCATTTTCACATTTGTGAAAGCTTGCTAAGTTTTTAATTAAGGTAGTATTATTCGTGGTAAACTAATTTTGTGGTCTCTTACATAACATTTATTAGTATTCCTACTATGAGGATTTCCATATAAATACTATGTATTGTAGTCTAGAAAGTCCATGAAGAATCAATCGACAATAGTTATACACATATTGCTTAGCACAGAAGTGCACTACCATGTGGATAGAAAATAAATAAAATAGTATATGTCTAAACATTGTTAAACATTCCATGAAAAAATTTCTATGTTAATATATATATTTTTGTATATTTATAAAGAAATATGATGGACGAGTGCTTCCTCTTGAGTGTTTTAAGTGCCCAAAACACCCCAAGTGATGACTTGTGTATCTTTCCAGGGATTTAGGTGAAGCTAGCTAGGTTAGGACAATCCGGTTATGACTCCTTCCAATACTTCCTCTTTATTCTTCTTACTCACCTAGGCCCAATTCAGTTTCCTCGCCCTTTCCAGTTATCCGGATTGGCCTTTTTCACTTCCTATTTCTGGTTATGAATCCGAATCCGGGAATACCAAACCATACGTAATAGTTATCAGCTCTAGTTTTCCCTCACGACGTTACCTATCGGAGGACGTGTCCTATTTGAAGAGGGACGGCGTACAAGACTCCCCTCGTAGATTAGAGTGGCAAAAGACTCCACTATCAATCCTAGCAACTTCTACACATAACAAACACACGCATCAGGGTGGCGTCTACCTCCTTACAAATGTAGGGATGATGCCGGACAGCCGGCCACGCAAGAGGTATTCCAATCCTTTGCTGACTACAACGACAAGATTCCTAGAGAATCCGGATCCGATTATGACTAGTTACGGTTTCCAACCCTCTTACGGAATTCCAAGGAAACCCGGATCCCTCACCTCTCCTTTCTACTGCAATCCAGGCTTCCAAAGGTTACTCAACCATTTCCGAATGGGGTACGTCCGTGATAGGACGACTTCAGAGCTCACACAAAAAGAGATAGTAATGTGTCAAGATTAAGGACACAAACTTAACAGAAAAGTGGGCAGCGCATCTCATACAACTGTAGGGAACGTTGCTCCGCAGTTGGGTGCTTGCAAACCCTCTTCCTAATGCTAAGGGAAAGAGAACGAGATTCTAGATGCGGCGGCAACCATGCAAGGCGTCCGACTCACACCCTAAAACCCAAGTAATCTAGGTCCATAGCCTCCCAACGCTCTCACGACTAGATAATCAAACGAGACCCTAATAGTCTCGCAACTAACAACTAAATACCCTCTCTTTCGGGAACAAAACCCGGAAATCCCATGATGGGCACCTCATTCCCCAATGTCCACCTACCCATCGGAATAAACGGCCCTTTACAGCCGTCTTGTCACTTTCTAACTACCACCGACTAGATCTGAAAGTTACGAATCAAATCCACCTTTTCCGGAACAAGTTCCGTGTAAAAATCCTAACTACCGAATCACCGCCATGACCATTTAACCCTATCCCCTAGACTTCCAACTTCCTACAGCTAGTTCCTCGAGCACGAAAACAGGGCTTGGCCCTAGTCCTTGTCTTCCTCATCTTGATCTTTGTCATCCTCCGACAAATCCGAAAGCTTCACCGTTGAAGTCCCGACTTGGGTTGATGTCGCTTCTTCCTTGTCGTCCTTGTCATCCGGCAGCTGCACCTCGATGTGCTTGCTTGCATGCGTCTTCTCTACTACGTCTCGAGTAACAGTTTGTAAAGCTGACGAGGTTTGCCGCATAGGGGTTGCCTTTCCGGAAACGGAGATGGTCCGCCTCTTGGAAACCCGAGAATCTGGAGTATCATCCTTCCCCTTGCTCGTCTCTCCCTTCCGTCCCTCAATCTTTAGTTGAGTTATTGGTGGGTGTTTGTCCTTCTGCATTTGGGTTCCGAACCGGGAGTTTGGAATCTGACTTCCAATTCCGGTTCCGCAAGCACTCCCGGAGGCAAGTCTTCTGACTCCAAGTCTGGAGAGATTTTCCACTTACCTTTCCCAACGTCATAGAAGATCCCTACGTGAATCTCTCGGCACTCCTCCAACACCTTCTTCATCTTCGCGTGGTACTCCACCAACACCCCTACGAACTTCTTTGCTACCGAACAAGATAGTTTCTGGGCTTCGTCGAATAGCCTTGCCTTCATCAACATGTCGTCCAGGTGTTGCACAAACTCTGTGACACGGATCAAGGCAATCGCGGAAGCATTAGCCCTCTCCATCACCGCGGCCGCCTTTTCCTCCTTCTTTTCCATTGCCGTCTTCATCTACCGATTTTGGTTCTCTACGGAGACGAGACAAGCCTCCAACTCTAGCACATTTCGGGGTTGTAGATTCCTCTCCAGATGTCCGCACAGATCATCCGATCCCACGTCTCCTGCAATCCGGCATGCCTGAGCTAGGATCACTTTGATCCGCTCGTAGTTCTCCTTGGCCTTCTCGTACCCTTCCGCAGTGAAGTCGAAAGGATTGTCGTTCTCCCTCTCTTTGTTGACCTTCTTCCTGCGGATCGGGAGTGTGGTGTTGCACCTCTAGGTTTGCTTCCTCCTCTTCCTCGTAGTGGCTGATGCCGATTGCACGTCGACTTCGGAGGATTTCAAATCCGGTTCCGGTTCTTGTTCCGCATTCAGTTCGGCATCCTCCCAGTCAAGGCTCGCCAACACCTTGGCCGTCTCGTAGGAAGTCTTCTTGCAGTCGCATAACAATTCCTTGTGCTGGTAGAGGTGGTACAAGAATGGGAGATTGGGGTAGGTCGCACCTTCCCCAATCCGGTTAGAAACTTCCCCACTAACTCCTCAACTATATCACTCCACACTACTGGTCGCTCACCCGTGTACGCTCCCCATATTGTGTTAGCTAAAGTGGTGGTTGTCTTGGTGGGCCTATCCGGATATAAGATTGGGAGTAGGAACTCCATCACTCTCCTTACTCCCAGATCCTTACAATCTGCCACGGTTAGCCCATCTTTGGGTCTGCTCTCCGGGTAAACTTCCCTTCTATGAACGTTTCCCTACAAGAGCACATACTTTTTCCTCCCGCGGGGGATCCGTACATGACGCTCCAGATTATCGCAGTCCTCATCTCCAGCGTCCTTCGGATGGTGGCCTCAAATTCGTTGGAGACTCCCTCGATCAGCTCTCGGACCATAATGTCGTCCCTGAATCCCCGCGGACGCTTCCGCAATCCGAAACAATCCATCCTCTCAAGGTCCGCGTCCAGGGCGTTCCGGTCGCGCTCGGATTCAAGAAGCACCGAGGCCAGAGACTGGGGGTTTACGATCACCTCCGTCGCCACCCTGCTCTTGGTTGCCTTCTTTAGCGCCATCCTTGCAACCCTTGACTTTCTCCAAGACCCGCAAACGAATCCGCACTCAAACCCTTACCCCCACTTCCTGATCCTAACTCGCACACGGTAACAATCCTCGCTACAAATGCCTTCATGCACAACTCCCAGCTTCCCACACTCGCTCACTTGCCGCTAACCAACCAAAAACTCACTAAGAAAGATGAGAGGAAGAACCCTAGGATTAACTATTTATTCCTGGTCCGGTAATCATTACCTAAATCCAAACCCTCTTCCGGTTATAGCCGTTGGATCCGGTTCCGATTATAACCGTTAGAACCCGGTTTTTGGTTGCTGATACCCGGATTCCTCCTTAGCGGTTTTATGGTTTCCGATTTTAGGCAACGAGGACTTAAGATAGTTATCAATAAAACTATCTATCTACAGTGGGTGTGTTCCTAATTTCCAAAAAACACCGCCCATTCTTCCTTGGACTTATACTAAGACGACAACTTTTCAAAAACCAAGTTCCGACAAATTACCACCAAAAACATTCTACATATTGTAAGCATGTTTATCATACATGAATGCTATTATTTTTGTTTTATATTAATACTACATGGTCCCATCCAAGTTAATCATATATGGAACATAAAAAACAATTAAGAGTAAATAATTGATATATAATAAAACTTTATAAACTATTGATTAGATAATAGTAGCCATTTGTAGATGAATTCTATCATTTGAAAAGTAGATTGGATTTTAAAATAGTTATGTTTGTTGTAGCCAATTGTGTTCATTTTTTAATTAGACCTTTTAAAGCGACGTGACTCTTCAAAATAAAGAGGTGCAAGAACATGACTTTTAAAATAGAGAGGTGGAAGATTTGTTTTTAAAAGGGTAATACTTCTAGACTTTTCAACACTTTAAAACCTTAAAACCTCTTGTAAACATTGTACAAGGTTCAAAAAGAGATTTTATACTTGTTTCTTGCATATATTGCATAAGAGGTATGAATTTTCTCTTGAATGAATTGAATTTCTTTGTGAAAATATCTTTGTGTTGTCTTTTTAATCTCAAGATTATTCAAAAACGGGTCCAAATTGGCATTTAGAGAATTTTATCATTAAAATTAAAGTCCAGTATAGAATCTTTCATTTGTAAATCATGTACTAAGACCTTTTTTCAATGTACATATTTTAATATCTTATAAATATAAATCAAATATCACAAATCATTTATTTTTATTGCAGAACTAATTAAATTGACTTCCACCATGGTGTTTCCAACAAGTACTATGATTCGAAAGGCACTATGTTGTATTCGAAAACGTAAAGGAAGCAATCTTAAGGAAATCCACAAACACTTAGAAGCAAATCACAATAAGAAATTGAATGGAAGCAACAAGCAAATGTTGACATCAATGTTAAGGGAATTAGTAAAGATTGGACAAGTAAAAAAGAAAAACGCCAACTATATGTTAACAACAAATAAAGAAGAAGCAACTGAAGAAGTGCCTTCGCGCCGACACCGCCATTGTAATCCTCCTTCGTTTGCACGTAAACGTGGATATCGAGTACCAAATAGAAGAGGGCATCGTCATTGTCCTCGTCGACGCCATCATCGCCGACGCCATCACCGTCGACGCCATCATCGTCGACGTCTTAGTCACCGAAGAAGAAGGGGCGGGCACCGCCATTGTACTCGTTCTTATAGATATAAACGTGGATATCGAGTACCAAAAATAGGGCATCGTCATTGTCCGCGTCGTTGATAACATCATTAGTAGCCAAAAAAAAAGCCAAGGAGACCATCATCATAGAAGATGGAGCCAAAGACAACATTGCCATCATTTATATGACCACGCCCAAAAAATTGTAGAAGAAAAAGAAGAACTTCGGTCCCCGAAAGGGCCCGGAATGAATGAAGTGTCACCACTAAACCCATGTCCAAAAATTATATGTGATAATATGAACACAAAAGGACACTCAACATCAAAAAATAATAAGACATTGCATCGTCCTTGGTTTTAAAGGCCATTTATAAGTAAGCATTAGGATATGATTTATAAAACATTGTGAATAATATTTTTTCAAAACATTGTGAATAATATTTTTTCAAACTCAAGGCATCCATTTTGTTACTTTTTGTTTCTTATGGTAAATTGAATTTACAAACAAGGAAAAAGCTAGAAGATTGATTAATATAGAAATGAATATATGTGATACATAACAAAACTAGCTTGGAAGTTTGATTCAATTTTACTGATTTCCAATAAGAGCTAGAAAATGATAGATGGATGTAACTTGAGCAACATCACAATAATTTAAATGATAAAGAACTATAAATAATCATATACTTAAAAATCAATTATAAATTCCATTTGAGCATACTTTTGAATCAAATTTTATTTTTTATCTTTAATTATTTTTCAAAAATTACTACAATAATTTGATAATTTCATTTAATAGTTTAATATTATATTTATTTTATTTCATTTTGTTTGAAAGATATCCTCAATGTATGATGTATATAAACATACACATTTGGTATTAGAAATAATCAAAAGATGCTAAAAAAGAGATGCCAAGTATTTTAGATTCTTTGACTATTTTTATAATGGCTCATTATAAATATACTAAAAATATATACTTTTACGAGTAAAATATACTCTTTTTAAAGATGAACAAGAATACCTTAGTATATACGAGAATGATCTTGCATTGCTTATTACCTGAGTTGAACCAATTTGCAATTCTGTTAGATGGTAGGATGTGCATAGAAACACCTCAAACTCAAACACAATATTTAGTTGCTTTGTGAGATAATGTTTTAAGGAACCCTACTACATCCAATGTATTAAGTACTAGGGTTGGTACCCGTCGTCCCGACGGAAAGAGCGGAGGGTGGTGTGTTAAATTTACGTTTGTATGTTTTGTATTTTAAAACCTATAAGCTCAAATCAAATCTAAATCGAATCAAGTACATTCCCCGTTGTCATCAAGTTAAATAAACATATGTAAATGCAAAAATAAAATTTACCCATTATATATGCATTATGTACTATATATACCTACTATTCACTTTAAATACCCATTATTTATTCCATATACGTGTTATTGTCTTTAGAAACTATCATTTATTTTTTGTATCCGAGGTAGTATATTGTGTAGTTTCAATATGTTGGAAATTATGGTTTTATTTTTCTATTTTTGATACATAATACAATTTTAAAACTCAATAAGCCAAATTTGAGTAAAAGGGCACTATAAAGGATTCCTCCTAAGGGCACTATAAAGGATTCCTCCAAAGGGCACTATAAAGGATTCCTCCTAAGGGCACTATAAAGGATTCCTCCAAAGGGCACTATAAAGGATTCCTCCTAAGGGCACTATAAAGGATTCCTCCAAAGGGCACTATAAAGGATTCCTCCTAAGGGCACTATAAAGGATTCCTCCAAAGGGCACTATAAAGGATCCCTCCAAAGGGCACATATGGAGGATTCTTTCAAAGTTCACATTCAATTCAAAAGGCACATTTGATTCAAATGGCAATTCCAAAGGTCACGTGACCGGGAGCGGCGGACGGACAGACTGTCGCCTATTATATAGGTAGATAGTCTAATTTACTTTAATTTGATTTAATTTTTAAATCTCTATTAGTGCCATGGATGTTATGATTTTTAAGGACACCTACAATTTATACATTAAATGAGATGATAAAATTATATAGTATGAAAAAAATTGATGTAGCAGACAATCCGTTTTATCAATTGCAATTTCACCTTATTCCAATTACATATATATATATATTTACAATGTACAACAACTACATGGAGATATTAGGAACAATTTAAGTTATCTTCAATCCTTTTTACAATTTTATCTAAAGATACAACTTTCAGTAACTCACATTGCCATGAGGTTGTTGTCTTTGAGCTCATATAAACACATCAACTTTGTACATGTATACTAGTAGATATATGGACATATTCAAATGATTCATTAGTATTTTATTTACTTATTTTTGAACAATTGATGAGTCACTTTTAACACATTATAATGAAATAAAAATGGATCTACTTTGTGCGAGGCCAAAGAGTTTCAAATCCATGCCTACTAAGAAAGTGATTTTGCTAAAAAAGTAAAAAGACACTACATGTATGACATTGCCCTTAGGCCCCTTGTTTTTATTTTGTTTTCTTTGACCTGTTGCTAAGATTTAGGTTCTAATTTTTACAATGTACAACATATTAAATAAGAATTTTTTTTGTTGTATGAATTTTTTTTTTGGTTATATCGGGTAGACACATATACAAACTTGTATTTCTATAAAAGAATTTAGTCTAGGCGCCTTCTATAAAAAATAAAGTCTTGAAAACAAGTTTAGAAAGTTGGGCACAATTTAATGTATAGGAAATTATAGCACACAGAGGCAAAATTGTGCACCAACTTTGTGACGTATTTACAGCCTAAGAGCCTGTTCAATCGGCCCACTTTCAAGAGGGTGTTGAATTCTCAATCAACTCTACAATTGTCTTATTATAAAAGATGAAAATGAATTAAAAAATTTAAAATAGAAAAAAACTTTTGTAAGGTTATAATATTTATAACCATTTGTTGAAAGATAGTAATAACAATCATTGAGATTATCTTGGATTTATGCACTGCACATTTTCGGAGCTTAAGATCGGGGTGCCAATTAGCTACAACTCTTGCTAGCAATGCCAAACCATACATTTATATTTTGAACCCAAGCTAGCCCTATGTGGTGAGACAAGCTTACAAAAATAACCATGCTCATAGCTTAACGATCAATTTGCCGACCCGCAGAATTTTACAATGTTTGTTTCAATTTATGCCCATTTCCCAGTAATAACTTCATCTTTTTTTCCTTTAATTCTTCTTTTTGTCCAATTTCTTAATAAACTAAAATTGGATCCTTTCAATTTCCTTTTTGAGATTCATTTCCATGAGCTATTTTTGAGATTTAAGTGTTGTTTTTGCAATTCAATGATATTTTGGAAAGTTTACATTTGTTTCAACAATTTGAAAATTTTAAGTGTTGTAAGGAGTTTTTTTAATATTGTATTGGTATTTTAGTGATTATTTTAAAATGTTAAATGTTGTTTTGAGAATTAACAACTATTGCGAAGGAAAAAGGGACTATCATATACATTCAATGTACGATGAACACATTGATGGCACCAAAATAGAGCCGGAATTTGAAGGCCCATTCAAATTTGCTAAAATTATTTTCAATTAGAAAATTTGTGTTTTTTCCGAGGCAAACTCTTGTTATTTGATATTATCATGGGAAGTCAAACCTTGCACTTTTTCCAACTTCATGATAATTCCAATCCACGAGTCCATGCCATCAAATTATGTGAATTCATTGGTATAATAAATTAAGTACCCTTAAGCTTCATATACTAGGAAGAGGCCCTTCAAGTGGGCCTCACATAAAATATAATCGTTTGGACTCAGCTCGACGAGCTCTCACTTTATATAGAGCCGCTTTAAAGGCCCTTTTATTATACAAAATGTAAGCTCATTTGCAGATTTGATCACTAGCAATAGCCAATCATAAACTACATCTAATTCAATAGTAAAGTTTTGAAGTTTTACAATTGTTTGTTTACAACTTTTAGCAAAAAAGACTTGTTTCAAAAATTTGACATAATAGCAACAAGTTATTTGTAGACACAACGATTCAAGTCCTACACCAAAAATGATTATTCATATATCTAGGATAAAACCTTGTCCTCTCACTAAAATGATAATTACAAATTCATATTACAACCACATAACTTACCAAAACAATGCAAGAAACTAATACTATGTTTGACCACCATGAAACAAAAAATATAATGATCATCTTTGTACTCATACCATGAGTCACATGCAACTTTTCCGTAATTCGTAGACTCCGTAAATGCGTGCCTATTGTTAAATTCCACTCCCACAAGATCTTTATTAGAATAGAAGCAATTTCTTTCAAAAATGCATATATTCGTTGTTTGTGTGAACAATTCCAAAAGGCCCTCAATAACAAGGATAAACTTGGAAAAATATACAAATGATTCATCCATCACATGCTTATCACACACGGTGGTGCTGAAACTATACTGAGAATGAAAAAAATTGTTGCCTTAGATCCACATTACTTCCATACTATTTCTACGAAAACAAAAGGATGAACATGTCTAAATAGTGTACTACAAGACTCCGCACTTCTAGAACAAATATGGTAAAATGTAATCCATAAACTCCCTAGACTTGACCAACAACTACCTTTTGAAATTTTATAGAAACTATTTTTAGCAAATATCACTTACTAAAAAACAAATCACACTACCAAATGGAACCTCTCTTATGAACAAGAATGATTTCAAACAACTCATTGCACACCGTTTAAACTAATAAAAAGCACACTCAATAGTGCTAAACAACTCTTTTGTTACCTACTCTCTATGTCCCCCCACATGTCTCACACCAAATTCCATACACCCACCACCCTCCACACTCTAAGAAATATACATCACTACCAACAATAGCATTCAATTTATTATCAATCTCCACCAAATCCTTCCAATCCACTACACCAATATCTACCTCCTCTCCATAATACATATTGAAAAATCCTATGATATATACTATATTAACCATATCAAATCATAAACACAAAAAATATATGGATTCAAACAAAATTAGAAAAAACAAGAGAACATTCTTTGCTTATGACAACTCAACATAACAACAATTGGCTACCATAAAGAAATCATCCATGCCACGATCAAAATACATCCCTTACAACACCATTATTCTATTATTAAAAATGGCAACTTAAACACAACACATAAATTATAAAAATACACCACTTCCAAGAACAAATCAGAGATAGAAGATTTGTCACACCGCCAATACTCATCTCCTTTAGTAACATCGTTACAACCAAATGCAACCCCAAAATTGATATCCCTACATAGATGAACCCATGAAAATAAAACAAAACAATGCTTATATATATGAAGAAAATGGGTGGCATTCAATCACCATCCCGGTTAACCGGCTAAATGGCAATGGAGACAATATCACACAATGTTACAAAACCCCATTATCATTGAACAAACAACACAATTTTTTAAAACAAGAATTGTATGGATGTAAAGTAGATATATATATACAGTACATTTAAAAATGACCGCCTTGAATTTGCACATCGTACATTACCCACACCTATATTAAACTTTCTAATCACATCCTCTTACATCCAAATATCATACTTCTCATTCATTGTTACATGCTCTACCAAACTTTCATAATTATCTTTTGTATTTGAACACAATAAAATATTTGGTTCACTTGGTAAAGCATTTGATTATAGATGGAAAAGTATTGGTATCGCACATCCAAATAACAAAGTCAAAACACTACAAGCAATACAATGGACAATACTTGCCGTTAAAAATGATCTAAAAATCTACTTTCACTCATATTATCAAACTAGACAATTAATTGGTACCAAAATTTTAACCAACATTCAGGTTCATTCCCAAACTCCTCTATTGTAGCATTATTTGAGGCGGACTTGGTGCCATACAATGAACCAGCTTTACCACCTGGATTGAAAAGCCTAGGTTTTAACCATCTGTCCAACAAATATCATGTCTACATCATCAAAACCAAGATATTGGCACCTCTAAACAACATGTTCAACTGGCACTCATTGCAAAAAATCTCAATATAGAAAGGATGTATACTAGACTTGCATTGCCTACACCTATACAAAGTCAAGTAAATTGAAACAAAAAATGGTCTAAACTACCTCACTAGTGTATCCTTAAAAAAAAACTCATAACAACCCCTTAACTTCTTAATTATCAAACCGACACTTCTTTAAAATTTAACCCCATATTTTATCTACTAGGTAGGCAAATCCTTCAAAGAGTTGAGAAAAGTAAGTCCGAGACATTGGCAAGGGGATAAAGCTGGATACTGAATAATTCAACTAAAAATTACATGGAAATATCATCAGAGCTGAAATGATGGCCATTTGCAAGACCGTCCAAATAATTACCACACAATACTCCAATGAACTAACACATATGTTTACGGATTGCATAAATATATTACACCTCTTAACTACACAAAGAAAACACCTTACTCTCCATGATAGCCAATTGGATCGAACTATTTTAACCTCTCTAGTTGAATTGCAACAAAGTTGTACACAAGTTACTAAACTTAATAAAGTTAGGGCTTGTGTTAACATCAATGGAAACAAACAAGCCAATAAATTAGCCAAAGAGAGAAGAGAGAAAGCCTACCACGTCCATGCTAAACACCCCTACAAACATGTCCATGCAATTCTATACTACTTTCAAAGATACAAATGGCCCTTGTAGAAGACACCCTAGGCAACGACCCCATTAGATATTGAATAAATATCTTAAAAAGCTTGACCTTGAAATAATCTAGAGAAACTTACAGAAACCTCGTCCAACATTGTAAAATGGACAAGGAACAAATACATTGACATTGAACTTTCCACAAATTTTTGGAAAAATAAAAATTCACAAAAAATATGCCTACTCAAATTATGCATTAGACCATACGCGGGAGAAGAAGATGAAGAAGAGGCAATTGCTATAGACAACAACTCTGGAGATGAGACTTCTAATCAAGAAGATTTTTGTAGTAAGAAAGATTCTGATCCACCCATTCTAGAAACAAGTGTTGTTAAATCTAACTTTGCACAAGAGCCACACCCATCGACGGTGCAATATTTTGTGTTAGCATTAAGAAACGTTTCTACAGCTCCAAGGACATACCCAAAGAGAAGATATTAACATCACAAAAAATTATAAAGATATGCAAAATTCAGCCTCAAATATATTCTATATAAATAATTTGCATCACTTTCTTAATATTTCTGAACTCGAGCATGACATCTGACATGAAGATTGCAACACCTTGATTGTTGGTTACTTACATAAACCCAACTACATCATTTCCAAGGGAAAAGACCTAGGTGGCGACTTTCATGATGAAGATAGGGGAGCCTAGAACCTCGTCATGTACCTGCTTGAAGAGCACCTTGACCTCGTCGTCTTTGAACACCTTGCCGATGCCCTTCCCACTGTTACCTCACTAGGCCTTCATCATGGCCGGATACCTGACGGATTGTCACCTTGATTATGGCCAAAAACCCTAAACCTTTCTCTTGCACCTTCTTCTGCAATGTTGAAGCACAACTTTCTCTTCTTTTTCCTCTTGCAAGAGTAGGTTGCACATTTGGAGTTGCAATGCGTTCTACTTCCTCCACCGCAAAGAAAACGTGACAAAAATTGTTATTATGAGTATCAAAGTTGGAACCTTAAATCCAGAAGATGGTTTGAAACACACTTACATTTCAGCAACAACATAATTTGACTTCAAAGATGTAGCCTTCTCTTTGTCCCTTCCACAAGGCGTGAGAGGGAGAAACTCTCATGACGCTTGCCCATGTGATCGAAGAAGTGGACAAGGAACCGTGACTTGCCTACGAGGTGAAAAAAAGTTTGTGCCCCACTTGAAGGTGATTCTCAACCAAGAATTCCCTTCATCCTTTGGCAAACCTCAATCATGTCTCAGATTTGCGGATGATCACCTCCCACGAGTGGCCGCATGATTTCTCCAATGTGACATCTTCTAGAAGCAACTTCAAATGATATTTGGAAAAGTATGTTGGAATCAACTACAAGCAATGAAGCCAGGATTTGGCAAGTGATCAAATAAATCCTCAAAAGCACCCTAGTGATCTAAGTGTTGCTACTTAGTTCTTGACATGTCCGAGAATCTCATGTCTTCCCCATCTTCACAACAAAGAAGGTGTGCCGGTAGCGGTTCTCCTCGTTGATTGCCAATTAAAGGTTGGAAGTATAGAATTCCTCAGTCCTCACATCAGTCAAAAGTATGTCCTCTTCCTTGGAGCGCAAGAAGGAGAAGAACTCCGGTTTCCGAAGGACACCGGCGTGAATATAGTGTTTGTTCATTCTCTTCACTAAGCATATGGCCACGGGACATAGGCTAGCGTAATAGAACTACTCCCCCCTCTCGAGGATAAACACTTTTCAACACTAAGTGCTTCCCTACACTTATTGGCTTAGACAACCGACATGTCATCTCCCCCAAGGGCTTTGTGGGTCCCCATACTACGAGGCCTTGGGACCCCTCACCAGAATTGGGTGGACTATGGTGGTAGGCACCACGCCGGCAATAGGACTTGAACTTACAACCACCTCACCGGTGTGCCATGACCCAAACCACTACACCAAAGTCGTGGACCTTGGAGCGCATGTAGAAAAACCTTAGTAACTTAGCTCCTTTTAGATGCGAACTTTGCAAATTTCTCTCAAACTCCTCACAAACCTAAGTTAGCGTGCTTTGTTCTGCTTAACCAATGCTTTGAAAACTCCTGTAAAATCCTCATAAACCTCACAAATCCTAGCGCGTTTTGCTCGACTTGACTTGATCCAATAAGCCACCTCGCTAGAGAGGAGGGAGAATGACTTCACCGTTGGCCACTTTTGGTACTAAATTTGGTGAGGTCATCGTGCGAGTAAGTTATAGGCTAGATAGTCACATGGCATAGGCCAAAATAGATAGAGAAAGGGGCAATTCACTCAAGTACATGTTCACTACTATTTTTTCTGGCATGAGCGGAATTGGGTCATCCATGGGGTTGGTCTTGCATAGTAAGTTTTCTCGCATTTATCCACTATCACTTACTAGCATTAGGTAAAAAATGCGACAGAATCCAATGGGAATCATGACAACTATTATATACTCTAGAGCACAACTTTGGAATTGGTGGTTTTTGGGCTTTTAAATTCTAAATCAATTCCAATTTTCTTCGATAAAATTTGAAAACATGCTCATTGAATTTCATTCCTAATTCCGCATCTTTCTTCATAATTTCTTGACATAAAATGTCATTTGAGACCCCAACTGGCTTAAGTTATTGGAATTGGGTGTCCCTATGTCAATTCCTCATGGATTTCATGCAAATTGAGTTTTCACACCTCTAGAGTCCCATTTTTAGTCTTGTAGGCAACAAAGCGTTGACCCTTTACCGCCCAGGACCTGTCTCTAAAAAAAACCAAGATTTTTGCTCATTTTTATCTTTGAACTGGATTTGATGGAAATATAATGCCTAATATTAATATCTAACCTTACAAAATTGAACACAACCCATCACTTGAACTTTGGGGAAATTTTGCACAACATCCAATGGTTGATGGAATAGATTATTGTGTTTAAAGTTGCCATATGTTGGTAGTGAAAACTGTGGATTTTTGAGGGTGTACCTCGTTAACCATCAATAGATTCCTACAAGAATTTTTTTACTTTGAATTAGAGCGGTTCACATGTGCAATAGGTTGATAGCTTTGCATTGACATATCACATGTGAAGAAAATAGTTATACCCAATTATTGGTGATTTTATTGCTTTTTCCTACTTGATTGTATACAAAAATGTTCCAACCTTATATGAATGAAAGCGGAAGTTTTGTATGTAAAGAGAGAGATCAACAATCACAAACCAATGAAGAATCTCTTAAAGACGAAGTTCAATCAGAATTTAAGAACAAAATTGATGTGAATGTGTGTAAAACACAACATAGTATGCAACATGGTAATCACTGTATTTTAGTGTATTTGATGTATTTTCTGTTGTGTTTCTAGCTTTTCCAAGAGTTCTACAAATCCAAATCATGATCTGATTGTTGGAGAGTGTTCGCGAAAGGTGTGTGCAAATCTGAACCTCGTATCTCAAAGCCTAGTTCCTCATGGATTTCATGCAAACTGAGTCTTAGGGCCGCTTTACACCTAGAGGCCGGGCCAATTCATTGTATCAGAGGCTTGAAATCCTCCCTTCCGATTGGTTGAATGGCTGAAATTGGCCCGAAGCCCTTTACACCTAGAGGTCGGGCCAACTTGGTTGTCAAAAAATTTTATTCTAAAAAACCATGATCTGACATGGCCCGAGCATGGCCTGAGCTTGGTGAATTGGGTGCACCAAGAATGGAAGGCCAATTCTTGGCCTAGAGGCCAATGTCAGATTCAAATTTTAAAAACTTTTTTGAATATATATATATATTTTTTTCAACAAGTTATATCCGAAAAAAGAGAGAGAAGGGCTAAAATTCTCTAGATTTATTGAGTCGGCCCGACTTCTTGGCCCCACGGGCTTTACATATGGGAGAATTGGCCCCGGTTACAATCTTATTATTATGACTACTTGAGGTCGGCCTCTAGCCCAAAAATGGGCTGAAATTTTGTGCAATCGGCTTGGAGATGAATTGAGCCGGCCTCTAGGTGTAAAGCGGCCCTTAGCACCTCAGGAGTCCCATTTCGGGCTTCCTGGGTGGTAAAGGGTTAAGAGCATCTCCACCCCTAGCGGGGAAACTTCCACGCCAAGTGGAGATTACCCCGTGGGAGGAGGAGGACGGGGAAGGAGTTATCCTCCCCGCACCCGCAGCCAGGGTGCAGCCAGTAGCATTTTTTTTTAAGATTTAAAAAAAAAACTTAATTTAATTTTTTTTTTCAGTGTCCGGTTCTCAATAAATTCTAATAATTTTGTAAAAAAAAATTTAATAAATTTTTTGGTTGAGTGTCTTTTATTGGTTTTCAAAAAAAATAAAAAAATAAGAATTTCCGACTGGGCCACTCACGGCATGCCACACGTGGCATGCTGTGAGTGGGTGGCCAGCTGCCGACATTAAAACGGGGCCCTGGGGAACTGCCGCAGTTCCTCGTCGACGGGGCCTTGTCCCGGGGAATCCCCGCCCCGCTCCCCCGTTCTGGGGCATGCGGTGGGGGTTCCCCTCCACCTCGCCACGACAAACCGTGGAAGTTGGCAGGATGCTGTGGCGGGGTGGAGATGCTCTAAGAGAACTCCATTGTGTTGGCGCCTTCAATTTCTTTGAAAAATACCGTACCTGGACATTGTATTCGGCTTCAAATATTCCTAAAAATAGCAGTCAATTTTTTCCTTGAAAACCTTCTTCCAAAACATCAATTTTTTTAACATGGTGAAAACAAGAATTTTGAAGAATATTCTTTTAAAGAATTTTACCACACTTTTATTTTTAGAATTTAATAACCATTCGGCATAAAAGTGCCGAATCCGACCATCATGTACGGTATAATACTTTGTCCCAAAACAACTGCTAAATATTCTCTGGGAATATTTTGTTGTTGGTGGGAGGTAACTGTAGCGCAATTGACGTCATTAATTGCCTGGCGACCGAAGCAAGGAATGTGATCGATCATTTCCAGTATAAGGACCCCATAGCTCACCAACGCTGCAACGCAGCCATGAAGTAACTGATGCAGACACAAGGTGCCGCGAGAGAGACGCGCATTTTCTAAAGAGAGCGGACGAGCGCCAAGCCCTAATCGCGTAAAGCTCGCTGGCGATGGCGGTCCTGGCACCAGCAGCATTCTCGTCGCTGCGTCTCTGGACGCTTCGTCGCACGCCCACGCCCGCCATTGCGCTCGCCTGCAGAGGCCGAAACAGCAGCAGCAGCAGCAGCATCTGCACTCTCGTATCTGCACGTCCGTTCTGTAGAGAGGCTAGGAGGTTTGAATTGCCGGTGACCCGGGCGGTGTTCTGTGTTGGAGGCGCGATGGGGGTGAAGGAAAAGCAGCTGGAGGTTGGGGAGGCGAACATCCGGTTGACGGACCAGGAGGAGAGCATTTTCGAGGTTCTGGTGGCGACCTTGAAGCATTTCGGGTTGGATACTGAGCTGCGCGTTGCGGGCGGATGGGTCCGCGACAAGGTGAGTTGTCGCGAATTATTGTAGCGAATTCGGATTGCGTGATGCTAGTTGTGCGTAGTTTTTTGTGGGGGTTTAAGGGCTTTTTGCTCCACAGGCTTTAGTTCTCCGGTTTCGATTGTGAATTCGCTTGAGAGGAGAAGAATTGTAGAGGAATTCGGTTTCAGAATGGGTGGTGATTTTGTTGAATTTCTTTGTAGATTTTCAGAGTTCCTTGCTTTTAGTTTTGTACCGCTCATTGCGCATTTGGTGTTATGGTTTAGAAACCTGGAGCTGGGAATGCGCTTGAGAGGAGAGCAATTGTAAAGGAAATCGGTTTCAGAACGTGCGGTGCTTTTGTTGAATTTTTTACTGAAGTTGTAGGGTTTCAGAGTTCCTTGCTTTTAGTTTTTGTACCGCTCATTGCGTATTTGGTGTTCTGGTTTAGAAACCTGGAGCTGGGAATGCGCTTGAGAGGAGAGCAATTGTAGGGGAAATCGGTTTCAGAACGTGCGGTGCTTTTGTTGAATTGAAAAATGAAGTTGTAGGGTTTCAGGGTTCTTTGCTTTTAGTTTTGTACCGCTCATTGCGCATTTGGTGTTATGGTTAGGAACCTGGAGCTGGGATTCGGTTACCACGTTTTATTCACTCATGGTTTTTTTAATCTCGCAGATTCTGGGCAAGGATTCCCACGACATCGATATTGCCATCGATAACATGCTGGGCAAGCAGTTCTGTGAGATAGTGAACGAGTATCGCAAGAGCATTGGAGAGGAAACCTCGAGTGTTGGGGTAATTCAAAGGTATTATGTGTGTAATCTCCACTACCTTCATAATTTGGGGCATATTGAGGAGATGAGATTATTGAAGGAAAGTGGGGTAATAATTGTGGACAATTTAGTTCTTGTCAATTGTTGTAAGGTTTAGGGTCTAGGTTGTGGGGTTCAAGTTTAGTGCTAACCCTTAAACGTCAGAAGGTCACAGTGTTCTACATGTATGGTGTCGTATTCGAACATGATAAGCTTCAGATTGATTGAAATGAAGGTTCACATGTTAGTTGAAAAATCTTCAATCCAAAGGTGTGAGGTGCTTGATAAACTTTCATACTTTTTCTGTATTCTACAGAGTCTTCCCGAGTGACGTTTAAGGGTTTAGGGTTTAACCATTTTAGAGAAATGGGTTTACTTATCCAAGGATTCTAACTGTGGACAATTTAGTACTTATCATGTGAAGTGTAACTCAGTGTTAAGGTTTCGGGTTTCGGGTTGTTTTCTGGTGCATTTGAGAAGATGAAATTAATTGAGGTTCGAAGCAAAATGGGTTTTCTATGTCATTGTTCAATTGAAGTGTAGCGGGTTGTGAGATTCTGGTTTTTGGAAGCTTAAGGTTTAGGGTTTAAGGTTTTGTTGTCACTTAACTTCTGACGATGATTTGTGTGCAGCAACCCTGACCAGTCAAAACACTTGGAGACAGCGACCATGCGCGTGAAGGGTATGTTCGTCGACTTTGTAAACTTGCGGGCTGAGACGTATGCACAAAACAGCCGAATTCCAACCATGGTGCGTCCTTAAACCCTAAACCTGAAACGCTCACTTGAGTTATGAGTAGGCAGTTTTCACAAGCTTTTCTTGGGGACGAGTAGTGTATGAAAGTCTCGCTTAGTAATAATGGAGGGGCTGAAGGAAGATGCACACCAGTAACACAGATTAGTGCGAGATTACTATAACTGAAACGTTTTTACTAAGAATGAGTATATTGGTACTGCTCATGTGATACAATGTTTGTAAAGGTATACACCTTGCGTAAAAAGACATATCAATGCATCGTGCACTTTATAGGATAATCAGTGTACTGATCCTAAGGGTGATGGTATTTTTTCAGGAATTTGGAACTGCTGAACAAGATGCTTTACGACGAGACTTAACTATAAACAGGTAGGTTCACCGGGACTGAAGATTAGAACCTTTAATCTGGATCTTTTAGGCACATACTGATTGGTTCTTCGATTGTGTTGCCCAGTTTGTTTTACAACATCAACAAGCGTTGCGTGGAGGATCTGACGTCTCGAGGTATGCAACTGGTATCAGTCAAAGCTAGAATCCACATTTGCATGTTTCAAAGGACTAACTGCATACAGGTCTAAAAGTGGTTGCAGCATATGTGCATCATATGTATGTATAACATTGTGTGCGTATTTGTACCTTAGTCTTTATGACCGCATTCTCTTGTGTGTTCCAGGATTGAATGATTTGAAGGCCGGGATCATCCGCACTCCTCTGCCTGCAAAGGAGACCTTTCTAGATGATCCGCTGCGCGTGATGCGGGCTGTACGTTTTGGTAAGATTTTGGCCTTTTTATGGTTTCTTATTTTGAAATTTCAGTCTCGTCACGGTTTTCAGTGTCCTCTAACTGTCCTTCATCAGGTGCTAGATTTGGGTTTGAGCTGGAGGACGAGGTGAAGGAGGCCGCTTCATGTGAAGAAGTCAAAATAGCACTCGGCAACAAAGTCAGCCGTGAGCGTATTGGTCACGAGGTTAGCATAATGTAACTGGTTTTTGGGACTGCTGTTGAGGTTCTAGCCATGTCATTTTAATCCACTTTTCATTGTGGTGCAGATTGACCTTATGCTCAAGGGCAAGGATCCGATTGCTGCAATGCGATATCTGGAGCAACTTCAACTCTTTCCAGTTGTATTCACGAATTCAATATCCAATATCAATCCTCCGCTTGAGGAAAACATCGGAAGGTGAGCTATTTTAATCAACTTAATATTTGATTAATGATTTTTGTGACTATAGGTTTCTTCACCAGCATCGGTCATATCATATGAACCATCTTGAGCAACTCCGGTGCTTGTAGGTTATGTGTGGATTACATGGAAGCAGCTGGAGATGTTTTGGTTGCGTTCGAAAGTACTCCGAATTCAGAAGAACCGCAAGCGATGTTTACGGTATGACGGTATTTCGTCAGGTGTTAGAAACCTCTGTCAAGGCATCCTGGATTTGTTCGGAAATGCTTGATTTTCTTATTCGCCTTCAAATGTTTTTCATGGAGAACGTTTTTCAATGTGCAGGATGACGAAAGGAGACTGGTTCATCTTTCGAGCTTACTCCTTCCTTTGAGACATGCTGCAGCTCCCCAGAAGAAAAACCAGGTGAGTTCTTTCACAATAGGTTTTGTCTTTATACCGGTTTCCTTACTTAAGTTTCTCTTCAGCCCATATTTATATCTTGTTATGCGTTTCAAGCTGACTTGATGGAAGTTGTTACACCTGCCGAAGTGGTGATCATTGGATTGTAATATCTGTCTCAGTAGCAACTGGTTTTTTGTTTTCGTTTGCCTTTGAAGACACTCCTTACGCAGATATCCTCAAAGTTCTTCCCTGGTTTGTTTACCGTTGGTCTCTGTTCAGCTACCAGTGTCAGAGCTTATTATTAAAGAATCGTTGAAGTTGAAATCAGATGATGCCAAAAAGGTTTGTACTGCATTTCCGTCTCTAGCTACGCCAATATCTGCTCATGCTGGAGCATTCATGTGATTTTCGCTTTTTGCTAATTAGATTTTATGATTATATGACTTGTTTGATATTGATATCGCCAAGCCATGACTTGGACAGGTGCTGCAACTTCACTCTGCTGCTGATCAATTTGTGAAAGTTACAGAACTGCTTCTTGGTGGCGAAGTGACAGACGAAGAATTCCAGGCAGAGAAGAGAGTACAAGCAGGTTTTTCATCTCAACATTTATTTAAGTACAAAGTGCTTTGAGTGGTATCCAATCTAAGAAGGGGAAATGGACTAGAAGTCAGAAGTAAGCAGGAAATGTAATAGCTGTGAGGTGGTTATTATTTTTGTCATCTTCATTGAAACCAGTACTTTGTTTGCATGTAGCAACTGCAAAATCAAAGCTCTTCTTTTCTGCATTCACGTTCATGTTTCTTCCGTTGATCAGTTCAATTCTGGGAGCTAAAACTGAATGATGCGCAGGTTTGTTGTTAGGAGAGATCAAGGGCCTCTGGCGCGTCGCTTTGGTACTTTCGTCGGTTCTTTCTGGTCCGCTTGATGAAGGCAGCATGAAGGAGAGAGCGAACAGTTGTTCGGTTGTTGAAACCTCCATACTGAAATTAGGTGAGGAGCTCTAACAATAACAAGTTCCATGAGGAGTTCTCTCTTAAGTGCATAGATCATCTCTTGGTATTGCACATTTTTTTACAGCGGATGGCGTTGTTTCTGCAGGACTTGACAATGTGTGGAATAGGAAGCCATTATTTGATGGGAAGAAAGTGATGAGCCTTCTTGGACTCCAGAAAGGCGGCCCACAAGTAAAAGAATGGGTACGCTTCATCACTGGAAGTTTCTTGAATTTTTACTTTGCAACCATTCAATCGAAGAGTTATTCGTAAAGGCAAAGATACCAAGAGTTTTGATCTCTTTTCTCACCATGAATAACCAAAATCAGCCCTAAATGAGCTTAAAGAGGAAAAAGGCGGCTAATACTCATGACCTCTCCTTCTTCCTTCTCAAAGGCAGCTAAAACTACTTCTTACTTCAGTTTAAAAGACCGCCAAACCCTTCTAAAAGGTAGTAAGACTAAACAAGTAGCAGTATCATAAAGGACCAGTATCTTATTGACTTTAAAAATAACTCTCCTTTGAGCAGATGGGCAAGTTTCTCAAGTGGGAGCTCGCTCATCCAGAAGGAACTGAGGAGCAAGGCTTGGAGTGGTTTCAAGGGGAGAATGTAAAGCGCCTGAAGTCTCACTAACATCCTGGTATGTTTCATTTTCAAGAGGACTTGAATAGTCTATCAATAGTCTAGTATACCTTCTTACAGGAGGACATGCTGCCTGTACCATAATACCATTTTGATCGGCTATGAGCATTGTCATTGGGTAACGCAGTATCAGCTGTAGCAGCATCTTCCAGTTCTGTAACGTAGATTACTCAAAGGCTCATTTTGTAGGATCTTTTGCTGGGAGATGGCCATCTGCAGTAGGCCTTTTGTCCAGTTTGAGGACTTGACCTTCAATGTAAGTAAGAGCAGTGGTGTTGTTAGGATATTCATTCTTGACCTTCCATGTTCTTGAAATGGTTATATGACCCATTCAAAGCCAGTGAATGTTGGGGAATTGGGGACTGTCTCATCTCTGTGAAATTCTGACTTAGATTAGAGTTCTTTTCAATGTCAACCTGATACTCCCTCTTTTTATTATATTTCTACTCTTTTTCTCCCTCTCAACCCTTAAACGTCAGAAGGTGCCACTGGTGCTCATAGTATTCTACATGTATAGTGTCGTATTTGAACATGATAAGGTTCACATATTGAAATGACCTCCAAATGAAACATGTTAGTTGAAGAAGCTTTAATCCAAAGGTGTAAGTCTTGCATAACTTCAACACATTTTTGTATTTTGTAGAGTAAAATATGTGCATGTACATTCGGTTCCTGCACATAGCTATTGATTCACGGAAGCGCTTGGTGGTCTCACCCTTCAATTAACTAGATGGAAGAGCTTGGTGCACCTAGGTCATCTCTACTTTCAACTGAAGTAACCCCCTTGGTAAGCAACCAAACCCATAATTGATACCATAATGTGGGGGTATAACCAAACCACTTCCATCCCATTACCACCCATTTAGTTCCAAATGGAGGTCTGCTATTAGTCAAGACCCCTTACATTCGGTCAGCACTCCTAAGGGGTATCTATTGGCTAAACATGGCAACACATTTTGACAATTCATAACTAAATCATATTTCATTGGAAAAATATGAAATCACTTGGGTTGAAATTACAACTCCATTGGCTATTACTAAAAATGAATGTTCTATTACTTGTTCTCTCCATATATGCACATTGCTCATCTTGTTGGATACGTTAACAGTCGAGGTGGCTATGGATGATGGTGGAGTCTACGAGAGTAATAGATTATGTAAAATATCATCTATTACACTCATAGACTCTCCATCATCCATTGCCACCTTATCCTTAAAGGGTTAAGTTGCCTTTGAGAAGGAAGGAGAGGTCATGTTGTACCATGAATCTTAACGGGCTTTCTTACAAAGCTTTAGAGCTATTTATTTCGGATTCTAGTAATTAAAAACGGGAGTTGAGGTCAAAACTCATCAACCATGATAACTCTAATATCCGACAAACATTTGGCTTCCCAAGGATTCCACATGGGGATTGGATGGTGCAGGTCCGAAGTTAGATCAAGACTAGTTGTACGTCCTTTCCCTTTGGGACCAAGAACCTATGGATAAAGTTGTCCTTGCTAATTCTCCAGGCTCACATGATAGACTTCTCTGATCATTCTATCATTGCGAAACAACACGTCATGTGAGTGCAGATATCCAACAATTTCAACATGCTACACTTCTCACTACATCTGGTAAATGACCAAAATATCGCGCTTGCATTAGACTTCTTTGATAAGTGAGACTTTCATATTATGAGCTTTGACTTTTTTGTTCACTTTTAATTATTAAAAATCAGCTCTACATATCTCTCCTTCCTTCTTCAAGGTGGCTAAAACTACTTCTAACTTGAGTTTAGAGACCACCAATCTTTGTGACCATACTCAACCACTCGAGGACCAAATTCCTCTAGTGGGCATTTTTAGAACCTGGGCAGGTTTATGTGGTGTCAATCTCCAACAATTCTCTTTGAGGTTTTTACTCTAGATGTGCAGCTTTGTGGGAGATTTTTTTTTTAATCCGACATTTGATGAAAAATATATGCTACCCAAAAGATGTTTTTGTAGGAGGGCAGGCAGCCTAGAAGTCAAAGTTGCCAAGCACCATAGAAAAAAAACACTTATTCTTCCACCATGTAACTATATACAAAATTTTAAAATTTTGAACTTTTCCTTCCCGTTTCTTTTCTACCCCAATAAAACATTATGATCTTCACATTCACCGTGGAGAGTAGAATTTAGTATAAATTTGAGAATTTAAGAAAATAAAATGCATTTTGTGTGGTTGAGGATATAAAAATTAGCTTTAAACTCAAGTTAGAACTAGTTTTAGTGGCCTTTAGCATGAAGAAGGAAATGTCATGCTTCTTTATGAAACCTAGTCAAATTTTCTCTTTGAAATTATCAAAGAAATTTAGATCTATTTGGGGCTGATTTTAATGATTGAAAATTTGAAAAGAAGTGAAATTAATGGATTCTTTGCCTCACTTTACAAAGATTATCACTATTTGTTGTGGTCCTTGTTATATATTTTGGTGTCTAAGTTTGGAACATATTGCAAAATTAAAAGGATCAAATGGTAATTGAGTTATTTGTAAAGCCACATAAACTTTCAACAAGATGCCCGTGACCTTTTATATAACAATTATCTCTTTATTACTAGAGTGTTACCCGTGTCCTCCGGACACAATATTTTTTTGTGTTGAGTCCCCACCTCCCCGTCCCCCGTCCCCCGTCCCCGTCCCCGTCCCCGTCCCATCTTTTTATCCAAAACCCTAACTTTTAGCTTTTCATTTTATCCAAAACCCTAACTTTTAGCTTTTCATTTTATTTAAAACCCCAACTTTTTTTCTCTCATCCAAAAGTGTTTTTCATTGACGCGTTCATCCACTTGACGGACCGTTTTCATCCGACGGATTTCTCATCCTATATTCTATTATATCTCTTTATTATAACAATATAACAATTATATCTTTAACCCTTTAAGGCCGAGAAGACCCATATGTGGTCTCTGGGGGGTATATTCACACCGTAGCAGTGAATTGAGGAAGTATGGTCTAAAATAGTCTTCACAACGGATGTGCAGCAGGTTACGATGATTCTGACGAGACCATTTGCGCACAGATTGGTGCCGGGAATTGGTGGTGAGTCTCATTTTCGTGAAGTGGGCTTGCAATGAAATGTACCCCATCCATAGATGATGTTCTTTACGATCTATTATAGTCAAAGATTCTTTCCAAGCTTGGTGAGCTCTCACGCCTTCAAAGGTTAAGAGCAATTTAATATGAAGGAGTCTTGTGACCTATCCTTATTAATCTTCAAAGAATCACAACCATGTTTTGTAGAAGAAAACCTCAAAAATATCATTTGAACTGCCATTATGGCACATTCACAAATAATAATATCATTTCACTTTTAACCATAGAATCTTTTTATGTACAACTAGATGAACATATCAAATTTTTATTTAATCTTTGATTGCATAGATTTTAAGATTATTACATTCAACACAGGTTTGACGGTTGTTTTGCACCTTGATTTTACAAGGTGAACACTCTAAGTTTTTTCATAAAATGATTTTTTTTGCAACAAAAAGTTGCCACTCTTTTATCATCACAATCTATATGATGTAAGGTATTTGTCTAAAAAACTTTAGATATCTTAAAGGTGTAACACATCTAAAACGATCATGCAACAAAAAGGGGTCTAACGACCTAATACTGCTCCCTTCTATACCCTTCCTAGATTTTAGGGAGGAAATGCGACCGGTCATCACATCACTTATATATCCATTGGTCAATGCATAAGTTGTGTAAAGACAAGGTACATCTCCTCCGTGAAATCTACAAAGAGTAAGAAAATAGATGTATTAGGTCGCTGGCGACCCAATACCGCTCCCTTCTACACCCTTTGTAGAATCTAGGGAGGAAATGTACCTTGTCTTTACACGACTTATGCATTGACCAATGGAATTATAAGTGATGTGTTGACCGGCTACATTTCCACCCTGAAATCTAGGAAGGGTATAGAAGGGAGCGATATTGGGTCGCCGGTCGGTTTTGGATTCTCCTCCCTAAACCGCTAATCCCAGCAGTGCCGACAAACTGGAGGAAGACCCTAGAAGCCCCGCTAAACTGGCAGAGTACCAGAACTAAAAACTAACCCCCCAAACAGGGTTAAGATTAGGGTTAGGGTTGGACGCCCCTCACAAAACCAGCACCGAAGCTGCGAGTTCGGTTTCGTCGCCAACTCGGTCGCCCACCACCATTTTTCGAACTTCCCGCTCCATCGCCATCCCCCGCGCCCTCGCCACCGCCACCGCCTTGCCTCGCGTTCGTGTGGAGGCTTTCTTCCTTCTTGGAGCGAGCGACCATTTTGGAGAGAGCGAGAGTGGCAAGGGAAGCCTCCGGTTTTGAGGTTCGTGGGGGAGGCGGCTTCCTCGGCAGGGGGAGGGAGATCGACGGACGCGCACCGCCGTAGGTGCGTGGAGAGGGCTGCAATCTTTTGTGGGTGCGGCGGTTTTCTTGACGGCGATAATAAGAGTGAGTGGGTTGCATTGTGTGCAGGAACGATGGCGAACCAGCCTGCGAACCCTCCTGCGCATGGTCCTGCCGCCGCACATGTGGTATGAACGCGTTCTTTGCCGCATTTGCTGGTAGTGGCTTCGGATCGCACATGGGTGTTTGGTTTGACATCTTTTCTTGGATGTGGGATGCTGCAGGTGGGGAACGCGTTTGTGAATCAGTACTACAACGTTCTTCACCAGTCACCGCAGGTGGTGCATCGGTTCTACACGGACGCCAGTCGCCTGACGCGCGCGGAAGCTGGGGCTGATGGCGCCGTCGACACCGTTGGCACGCAGAAGGTGAGCGTCTTTCTTCTTCATACCTAGTCTTTGGTACATTATTTTTTGTGTGTTCCGAATTACACTCTTCTCTTTTGGGACATAACGGCTCGTTTGTTGATGTGTCTGCGGTTTGAAATGTTGTTATGGATCGATGTCGTTACCGGGGAATGGTTTTCTGAGGTCTGATTCGTTGTTGCAGGAAATTCACTTAAAAGTGATGTCGTCAAACTACAACGAGTTCAAGGCCGAGATCAAAACTGTCGACTCTCAGGACTCTCACGGCGGAGGGGTGTTGGTCTTGGTCACTGGCTCTTTGTCCACCAAGTCGAGCGACAAGAGGAACTTCGTTCAGAGCTTCTTTCTGGCGCCGCAGGAGAAGGGATACTTTGTTCTGAACGACATCTTCCGCTACCTCGATGTGGAGACGCAGCAGCCGAAGCCTGTCCCAGCTCCTCCTGCTCCCGTCGCCGCTCCTGAACCAGCAGTCGTCCATCAACCTGCTCCAGAGCCTGGTGAGCTTTTTCTCCACCATAGAAATGCAATATAAGAGTGAGGTCGGTTGGACTCAGTTACCTGTTTTATTTTCAGCTGTGGAGCAACAGGCTCCAGTGCCAGAGCCGGAGGAGGTGGCCAGGGAGATCCCACCTGCTTTGGAGACCGAAGCTCCGGTTGAGGAAGTCTACGATCACTCAGAGGCTGCAGCAGCATCGGAAGGCGAGGAAGAGGATGGTGTTGTGGAGAACAACCTGGCCGCGGCTGCTGTTGCTGAGGTGCCAGAGTCTCCAAGCGTCCAGTTCGCTCCAGCTGCTGCTGCTGCTGCTGCCAATGCGAACGAGCCGGAGTCCTCTGGCGAAGCACCCAAGAAGCACTCTTATGCTTCCATTGTGAGTTTTTTCACTTGGATTTGAGACGTGTCTGCTGTTTTCGTTGTTTGGAATCCGCTCTTTACATTTGTGTCGTATACTTACAGCTCAAGGTGTTCGGTACGCCGATCAAGGCTGCACCTCAGCCTGCTCCTGAGCGCCCTGCTGCTACCTCATCACCGTCGCCCGCTCCCGCCCCTGCCGCGGCACCTGCTCCTGCTCCTCCTTCGTTTCTTCCAGAGGAAGCCCAGGAAAAAATCGTGGCTGTTGAAAATGAAGGTAGGCTGTGATGCGCATTTGGAGCTGTTGACTCTTTTTTTGGCAACTGTGACTGAACCTCGCATGGCTTTTTGTTGCAGCTGACGGAAGGTCGGTTTACGTCAAGAATTTACCTATGACCATCACAGCTGCCGAGTTGGAAAAGGCTCTCACTGATTTCGGTCAAGTGAAGGCTGGGGGTGTGAATGTGAAGAACCAGAAGGTAGACGCTGATTTGTGTTTTCCTGCTTAGAATACAATTTGCCAGGTCTGCTTTCACCAATATGGAAGTTGGAACCCAAAAACTGTCACGGAATCCTCATGCTTATTTTGTTCCTGATGAACAGCCGGGAGTATGCTATGCATTTGTGGAGTTCGAGGCACCAACTGGAGCTCAAAACGCTATCGAGGTAATCACGCCCTTTCCGCACCTCCCTCATGGCTCTCTATAAGATGATGTTGGCGTGTATTCCACCGGTATGTTTATTTCAATCACTGACTTCTTCCGGTGATTTTGTGTGCAGGGCTCCCCCATTTCTATCCAAGGCCGCCAGGTGTACATTGAGGAAAAGAGAACCATGGGACGAGGTAAGCTGTCCTTGTTACATGTCCACTGTCTGTCATTGTTATGAGATACTGAAGTCATTCGTGAAGTGATTCAAAGTCTCAGTAAGATTACCTCCTCGTTCTATTATACTATTGGCAATTCACTCCGATATAGTTATTAGACCTTAAAAAAAGAGCATGTTAGTCCAACCAATTTTAGCCGTCGTCAAGAGTGAAGAAAGGGTTCGCTTGAAATCGACCATGTATACTACCTACCTCTCTTCTCTTTGAGCTAATCCAATCCTTAAACGTCAGAAGGTCACAGTATTCTACATGTATGGTGTCGTTTTTGAACATGATCAGGTTCACACTGATTGAAATGAAGGTTCACATGTAAGTTAAGAATCTTCAATCTAAAGGTGTAAGCCTTGCTAGACATTAATACAATTTTGTATTCTATAGAGTAAAATATTTGCCTGTATATGGTTCCGGACTCATGTTTGAGGGTCAAGAGTAGTTCAGAACTATTAGACATGATGTTCACGATGAAAGAGAGGGGTATCTTGTACAAGCAACTCTACTGTTGCACACTTCTAACAGTGCCTAATTCTACAGGCCCTAGGCGCCCAAGCGACAACAGAGGCGAGCGCTCCTACCGTCCAGAGGGAGGGCGAGGCCGGGGAGCGTACGGTGGAGGAGGCCGCGGCGCATATGGCGGTGGGCGTGGTGGCATGGACGGAGGCGGCCGTGGCGGGCGCGGCACCGGCCCCCCTCGCAATCACGCCTACCCCAACTCCAACGGCACTGGCGCGCCCCCAACCAACTCCTACGGCAGCAGTGGCGGGGGCCAAAGACAACCCAGACGTAACCCCACCAGCAGCGGGCCCCCTCCTCGCGCCAACAATGGCTCGCCCACCCCCGCCCCCGCCGCCGCCGCAGCACCAGTGGCCACCAACACCTGAAACAGATCGTAGAGAAACACAAGCGGATCAGGTTCATGAGATATACCAATTTTGTTCTAGGTTGGATATCAGCCGAAGGATTTGTAGTAGTAGCAGGAAAGGAAAAGTCTACCAAGCGCATCCATCTTTCTCCCTGCTTTTCTTTTTTTTCTTCTTTTTAGAGAGGTGTAGTAGTGCAACTTTTATTAAGAACTTCTAGGAGAAACTTTTAAGCAAAGGTTCTTTTTGATGAGAATTTTGTTGCCGTTGAGGGGGGTTAGATAGTTGGGGAGGCCGAGGGAGATGTACACTGGCTTCCTGTTCTTTTTTTTCGTGTTTGGTTTTCTTCGTGGTTGATGAGAAGACAGACAGACAGACAGACAGACCCACCTACCCTGGTTCGTGAGACACGCTACTACTATTGTAAATTTAGAAGGTAGGCATAACGCAATTTTGGAATAACTCTTGTTTAGAAGCCGCCGCTATGGCGTCGTCGAGAAATAATACATGCCTCATTTTGACTTGCGTGCGACCAAGTTGTTGACTCGCTTGCCACATTTTATACCTAAACCGCCCAAGAGTCCAAAATGGGACTCTGGAGGGGCGATTTGCACTCACATTACATGAACACTCTCCAACAACTCTCCAACAATCAGATCATGATTTGTATTTGTAGAATGCTTGGAAAAGCTAGGTATACAACACAAAATACACTAAAATATAGTGAATACCATGCCACATACTATGTTTTATTTCACACGTGCATGTTGATTTTGGTCTTGAATTTTGATTGAACTTTCTCTCTTAAGACATTCTTCATTGTTTTTGTGATTGTTGATCTCTCTCCTCACATACGAAAGTTCTGTTTTGATTCGTATATGGTTGGAACATTTTTGTATACAATCAAGTAGGAAAAAGCAAAAAATTCACCAATAATTGTGTATAAATATTTTCTTCACATGTTTCCTTTCAATGGAATGCTATTAACCTAGTGCACATGTGAACTGCTCTTATTCAAAGTAAAAATATTCTTGCAAGAATCTATTGATGGTTAAAGTGGTCGCCCTCCAAAATCCACACTTTTCACTACCAATATACGGTTACTTTAAACAATATAATCTATTCCATCAACCGTTGGATGTTGTGCAAAATTTCCCCAAAGTTCAGGTCATGGGTTAAGTTCAATTTTGTAAGGTTAAATATTAATATTAGGCATTATATTACCATAAAATTTGGTTCAAAGAAAAAAAATTAGCAGAAATCTTGGATTTTCCTGACGCTGCCTTAGGCGGTAAAGGGTTAACATCGGTTTAGGAACAAGGCACAGTGTTGAGTAATGACCCAAGTGTGTTTTGGAATAGAAGGTTCTGCAATCACTTACAAAGTAATATCCCGTAAACGTCAGTTGGGAAGCGTATATACATGCACGCATTTGATCTCTTATTATAAAAGAATTGAGGATGACAAACACGTCGAATGGATGAACGATCCTTTTGGATGAAAAATCAGGGTTTGGATGAAAAGCTAAAAGTTAGGGTTTTGGATAAAATGAAAAGCTAAAAGTTAGGGTTTTGGATAAAAGGACGGGGACGGGAACGGGGACGGGGACGGGGGACGGGGGACGGGGGACGGGGACGAGGACGGGGATAGGGACGGGGGACGATGGATTGGAGGGAAAGGGCTAGGAGATGGGGAGGTGGCGACTCAACACAAAAAAATGTTGTGTCCGGAGGACACGGGTAACACTCTAGTTGTATAGAATACAATAATGTATTAATGTTTAGCGAGAATTAGACTTTTGGATTGAAGATTTTTCAACTAACATCTTTCATTTGGAGGCCAATTCAATATCTCAACTTTATTATGTTCAAATACAACACCAAACATGTGGAATATTATGGCCACCTGTGGCACCTTATAACGTTTAACCCTATAAGGCCGATGGGATTTTTTTAGCCTGTGAGAATCTATAAGTGTTCTGGATCATGAAAATCTACAACCCCTTTTCATGGAAATCATTGTACCCTGCTGATGCTTGCACCAATTTTTATGGCGATGGTCTCAGTAGATGCCCATCTTCCTCCACCTCTATGTCCTAGTTGAAAATTTTCATGGAGGTTGCTTGACAATGTAGCGTTTGCTACTGAGATTATCATGAAAAAACTATCCAAGAATGGTCTTTAGGCCTTAAAGGCTTAAGGATCAACAAAAGAAGATAATCTGCACCAAGAGGAAGAGTTGAAAACCGAGTTCAATTGTAGATGTACCCTCAAAAGCCTAAGAGACTCAAATGTGGTCTCTAGATGTGTATAAACATTCATGTATTTTTTTTACTCTGTGAAATACAAAAATTGTATTAAAGCTTAGCAAGGCTTCCCCCTTTGGATTGAATATTCTTCATCTAATATGTGAACCTTATTAGGTTAAATTACAACACCATACATGTAGAATACGATGGCCACCAACGGCACCTTCTCACATTTAAGGGTAAAATCTCAATTTGCATGAAATTTGTAAGGGATTGTATTGTGAAATTCGAAGAATAGAGTTGTGCATACGTTGCACTCTGCAAAAACCAGATTACCATTTGGAGTTATAGTAGTCAGGGGAAAACTAGGAATATTTTGCAACATACATCAAATACACTAAAATACAATGAATACCATGTCACAAATTTATAGTATTTTGTACATACGAAAAATGATTTTGGTCTTAAAATTTGATTGAAATTTGTCTTAAAGAGACTTTTGTCTTGAAGAGACTTTTCATGATTTTGTGGTTGTTGAGATCTCTCATTGGCGTCACGTTACGGACCTCCCCTCGAACCCTGGTTTTATAGAAATCCGGGCACCCCATCCCTGCCCGCCAAATGTCGCCCGTGGAGGCCATAGCGGGTCCATGGGTCAACCCGGGCGCTGGTCGAGGGTCCACCCGGCCTGGCCCCACTGCCCAGCCCGGGTCACGGCCAGCGGGCCCGTCCCCGTCCGCCCAGCCTGGTTTAGGTCAACCGCGATGTGACGGGTCTCGGTTGTCGTTGTCATCCGGCATTCATCACGAGTTGTGCTGCATTTGGAGTTGTGTTCCGTTCGGGGAGAGGAGTGTATTTTTGTGCTGCGTCGCCAACTGTGCTGCCAGTAGTGCGCACCGATGGCAACAAAGATGGTGTCTAGGTTTAGGTAGTTATGCGTGGGGTTAGGGTTTTAGAATTGAGAGGGTTTAGATGGTACTATCAATCGTTGTAGCAGCATGGAAGGGGGGAGACGTTGTCGATGTTGGGTTCTGGATTGAAGGTGGAGGAATATAGAGAAGGTGTTGCTAAAGGTTTTGGGCGTTGAGCAATTCGAGGGAGCGGGACCCTAAGGCAAAGAGATCTGTGCTCGAGTGTTGAATTCGTGGGACTGGCTGCGTGGAAAGAAACAAAGGATCTCTCGGCGAACTCGTTTCAGGGTTTCCAGGTAAAGTTTCGTTTTCTCGCATAGTTGAACTTGCTTCTTCTTCGTGCTTAGGTCACTGCTGGAATGGTTGTATTTTCTTGTCTTTTTGTTTACTGATTAGGATTTCCAGGTACTGTTTCAAGCTTGTATGGTTGTATGTGCGAGGTGTTTATGTTTAGGGTTGCAGGGTTCTGTTTATTGTGCTCGCATTGTTGTGTTTGTCTTCCTAGGTTTAGGCTGATGTTTTGCTCCTGTAGTAAATTTTTTTTGGCATGTTTAATTCGCTGGTATGTAATATGTTTTCATGTTTGAATTTGGTTTAGGGTTTAAAGGTAGTACACCTACAAAGCTGTAGAAGTTGGGATTTGACAGCAGACATTGAAAAGGTAAGGTTTCACAAAAAATGATTGTATTTGGTTGTTTAGGGTTGATTAGGATTGCGAAGTACTGTTTATGGTGCTCACATGGTCGTCTTTGTCGTCCTCGCAGATGTGTGGTGTGCTTGTTATGTATGGTTTTTCTTTTATTGCATTTTTCATTTGCTCGTATGTAATATGTTTGCAAGTTTGAATCTGGTCTAAAAGATGTACACCTGCAAAGCTGTAGAAGTCTAGATTCCGCAGCAGATATTGGTAAGGTAAAGTTTCACACTTGATGATTGAATTCGGTAATTGTTGTTCATTAGGGTTGCGAGGTACTGTTTAGGGTGCGCACATGGTCCTCTTTGCCTGTTTTGCATGTCCGTGCTGTCCTTGAATCCTAATGTTAATTTTCATTGACATGTATCATTTGCTCCTATCTAATACGCTGGAATGTTTGATTCCTGTTTTAGGTCTAAGGGATGTACACCTGCAAGGGTGTAGACGTCGGGACATGGCAGCAGACATTGAAAAGGTAATGTTTCACAAAAGATGAATGTATTTGGATTAAAGATTTAGAGGTACATTGGATTTTGCTAGCACTATATTATGTGTCTTGCTCGCATACTGTGTTGTCCTGTGCTCGCCTGGTTTAGGGATAGCGCATATTTGATTTTCTACTTATTTAATTGCTTTCAACTTCAAATTAGATTAAGGGTTTAGAGACAATGGAAAGATGTAAAGCTTAGAATTAGCTAATCGAGAGTAGACAGTAGGGATGGATTTGTGGTTGTTCTAAGTGATTGATTTTAGACTGGCAGGGACATGTAGCAACAACGACCTAGGAATGGCAACCGGGTAGCAGTAAGGCATCTAAACTCGGAAGATACATGCTACATCTAAAGCCACAGAGACAATGGAGGAAGCGAATCAAGAAAGGGTCAGCAATGGACAGGGTAGCACAGAGAGACGTACAGTGGGAACATCTTCCGAAGCAGGGATTGAGGGGTACGGTATTGGGATCACCGGGGGAGAGTTTGAACGGGACAGCTCGGGTAGTAGCATCAGGGTGAACGAGGATCTTAGGTTCATTGCGGAGCTAGGATTTGAGAAGTGGTGGGATATAGTGCTGAATGGGCCCGTGGGGTTAGTACAGGGGACGAGGGTGAAGGGAGAGAATCTGTACCGGTCCACCCTAACTCAAGGACGTGTGCCATGTGTGTGCTTGTATACGGAGCAGGAGTACAAAGAGCTAATAGTAGAAGCACATTACAATTGCCGCTATCACATCTACCGTGATATCGAGGGGAAGGACATGAGAAGATGGTACTGGTGCAGGTACTGCAAAGAAGATTTCTCCGACAGAAATGCACTATCCTATCATCGCCACAAAAACCAGTGCAAAGAATGGAGAAGGGTGAATGACGGTAAGGGAGGGGTCCTGAAGATGTATCCCACATTTAAGCCTAGCGATACTAAGGCTGTGGAAACCATCTTAGTCGGGTATGGACTCAAATTCCGAGTTGATCAAGGGACGTGGCCTTGGGCTCCACGACAATAAGGGGCGGTGAATCCAGCTGAAGCACATACGCAGGGGCCCCCAACATCGACTTCGAGGAGCATAGTGGTTGAAGGAATATCAGGGGATACAGGTAGCAGAAGGGACAAGAGCCACACCGAAAGCCGGAGACCGACTGCACTACAAGCACCTCCGACGCATCCACAGAGGAGGAAGAATACTGTGGTGAGCCCAACAGTCCTTCCCAACTCCGCGCAGGGATCTTCAGATGACACTACGGACAATGAGCGAGGGGGTAGGGGGAAGAGGAGAAGACAGGCGAGGACAGAGTCGCTGGGTACGAGAGATGGTAGCGAAAGAGAGGGGCCTGACTTGAGGAGAAGAAGTTTGAGGCGGCTGCAGCATGCAGGGTTGTCATAACGGACGGGTTGAGGTGATCGGACGGGACAACCGGACAGGCGGTCCGGATGGCACGGACGGACGGTTCGGACGGATTGCTCGAAGAGCGCCCAGTAATTTTTTGCAAGTAAGAAATTTTTACTGTGATCGCCACGTCACATACGGACGTGCCATGCCACCGTGGCACTAGGGCGGGGACGTCCCCGCCCCCAAATGGCAGGGGCGGAGACGTCACCGCCCCTCCCCGCCCAATTTTGGAATCAGGATCTTCGAACGGCCATATCTCACTCAAAAATAGTCCATAATTAAGCGTGTGATATGTTTTTTGGCATCTACAAAAACTTTAGATGCCAAATCACACCTCAAACGCTTGATTTGGGCTATTTTTGAGTGAGTTATGCCCATTCAAACATTCTGACTCCAAATTTTAGCGGAGAAGGGGCGGGGACGTCTCTGCTCCTATAATTTAGGGGGGGTGACGTCCCCACCGTTAGTTTTTATGGGCGGACACGTCCTTGCGGCCAATACATTATTTTATGCAGTCAAGTATTCATTTTTTTAGTTTAAATCCAACGTGACATCACTTTAGTTCATATGTGGCTGCCACGTCGCTTGTTTTTACCTAGCGGGTAAGTCAACCCTCAGTTGACTTATCTGGACGGGCGAGAGCTCTATCGGACGGGCGAATTGGACGGACGGGCGTACCGGACGTCCGTCCAGTATGACAACCCTGGCAACCTGTATGGGAATCCAGGGGCAGGAAGAAGAGAAGGGTAGACTCAGGTAGTGTAGGGATATCAGGGAACGCCATTGAGCTCGGGGATTCAGAAGGAGAGTTCTACAGTCCTAGAGATGCAGGAGTCGAGTGCATGCTGAATGTCGCACATTCTGAAGGGACAGGGGACGACCACCAACATTTCCGTGTTAAACCAAGAACTCTGATCTGCAATGAAGCTGAGGAAGAGATGGAAGAAGAAGCTGTACCTCCGCAAGACCCGGGTGAGGTCGGTGAGGCCGAGGCGGGTAGCGGCCTCCATTTACCCAGCGCCTACTGCTCTCCAGTATCGCACATTTCAGGGTCGAGACACGATGAAGTACTTCGGAAGGCTCAGCGTGAAGCAACCCTGCTTACTATCCAGGATGTTAAGGATCTTCGTGATGCTCCGGGGTCCGTGCCCGCACCGGGCCTATACTACCTACTTAGTGAAGGACCTGTCCTTGTCGTGGAGAAGGAGTTGCTGACGCAGCCCGTTGAATGCATGGAGCGGCGAACCAACATGGAACGTAATGTGCAACTGTCATAGAAGATGCTCCAAGCGCTCGGTCACTGGATACATTGGCGCCTAGCAAAAGTGGTAAGCACGACACTAACTTTCTAACTAATGAAGCTCCGGTGGATACTGAGTTGATGTAGTGCAACGCAATTTGTGGTAGTTGACTAATGTAGTTGCTTGGAAACCGTTCCTCGTGCTGTGCAGGGTCCAACCAAAACGTTCCCCAATGAGGAGCATATCCAGTCCTTTGTACACCGTGCTACAAGCTCCTGGAACCCATACACCGCGGCGGAAGACAGGGTGGGCAAAGACAGTGAACTAAGGAAGCTTGAGCTGTATTTGCACTACACTCAGCAGCTTCGGGAGTACCAGATATATGTAGATGGTGCACCGCAGGAGGCACGAGACTTGCACATACAAAAAACCTTGGAGGGATTGGATTCGGAGGAGCTAACCTATGCAGCTGAGGAGAGGCTGTGGTTGTGGTCGCCTCTCTATCAGGCACTTATTAGGAACCCCCCAGGTACCGGACCGCAGCGCCCTTGGAAGCACACCGAGGGCGAGCTACAGGAGATCATGTGGATTTTAGGGGAGGAGGTAGGGACTAACAGGTCTAGTCTCGAGTCATAGTGCCCACATGTAGTGCGTGCTCTAAAATTATACACCAGGATGACAGAGGGACACGGTATACCACTGGCACACCCAGTGAAGGGTATGATCAGGGCAAAGCTCCTGGAGATTGCTGTGGATGGAGTGGAGTCACGGCGGTTGTCCGTATACGTCCAAGATCTTGTTGACATTGGCTTTGCTTATTTCCCATGCACGTTTGGAAAAACTAGGGAATCGAGGTATACATCGTGCTCCGACATGGTTGCATTGATGGGATTCGAAGGGTGGCGTCAAGATCTTGTGCTGGAGAAGGTAGAACATTTTCTTCGAAGGGTAGCTCGATGTGCCCTTGTAGACCTGTATCGGATCGAGGAGCACAAACTCGAAGAGGCGGCAATGTGGTACACCCCCCCTCCCGAGGATCCAACTGCACTACGACTCCAGTGTGAGGAGGTGTGCTACACTCGACATTTGGCTCACTTATTTTGTTACAATGTGTTATTGTATTGAGTCTCCTAAGTGCTTTCTACTACGTAGACTGCGCATCTTGCTTAGTATATGACATAGCTGTAGTGCAACTAAGTTCTCCATGAGTTTGGAGCTCACATGTATACTGTGTTGGGTCGGATGTTTCAGGTGTTTTCAAGGGTGTGTATCTTCCGAGAAAACGTCGACCTTGGTTGGGCTATGCTTGGGTTGGAGAATCAGGAGCCACCATCAGAGAATCTAAGACCCTATGTAGAGAAGGTCGTGGACGCACTTACAGAGTTGCACTGTAGGGAACATGATTTAGCCTTCAAGATTCTTGATGGATATCCTGATGGAGGTTCTCCGGAGTCAAGGTCGATGAGTAGTTATGTAAACTTGGATCATCTGGAGATTCCTCAGATGTCCCAGATTGTGGGTACGTAGTTGCAGCTACAGTTGGACTGGACTCAGATTGAGATCTCTCCAGATGTGGTGTCAGGGGAGAGGGAGAGACGTCTTCTATGCGAGCACATCAAGATGCCAACTCCGGTGGTTATGGAGGATGGTTGTAACCAGTGGGACCGTAAGACTATATATCACCTTCAGTTGAGGCTCGGTCAGGGATCAGCTATATGCTCTACTCCCATACGGCTACTGGACTTTGATCATGGAGGGGAGGGTTCCTTTGAAGACGCTGCCACTGCTTTGGTGGAAGGGGACATCCAAGGTGCAACATTGACAAGCCAATAAGATCACACAGGCGAGGAGGACCCTACCAACGAAGATGCTGCAGGTGGCGTTGATGTAGTGCACGGACCAGCTACTGAGGAGTTCCACACACCTAGTAGGTAGTGTAGCCCTACAATTCCCATGTTTGTTACTTCATGAGGAATAGCATAGTATGCACTGCTTCCGTCGTTGTTTGATCATGCGAAATGGTGCCAAGGTAGTCTGTAGTGCGTAGAGTTCATGTAGCATTGTGCTCACTGTAGCATTGATCTGAACTTGGACATGCGCATGATATAAATAAAGGCTTTCTATTATTGCAGTTTACTCAATATTTCAATGGATCGAATCTCCCTAGAAGGTGGCTGTGTGACAGAAGGGTACTTGGACTTCTCTTTTGGCGAAGAGAAGATCAGGCTGACTCTGGAGGGAGACATGGAGATTCTGGATTCTTGTGGGATGGGATTGAGTCCTCCATTTATGGATTGGTTTGCTAAGTGGTTTGAGGGTGATACACCTCCTGGCACACTTATCTGCAAGTCAGAGTTTGCAGTGCTACTAAGGGCCCTTACTGATCGCTCTGTTTCACTACATTCACTACGTGGGTTTTATGAAGACAACTCTTACATTGCTAATTTCCAGGACAAGATGCTGTTCATTCCTGTATTTGAGTGCAGGCACTGGAGTTTGGTAGTGATATCAGATGAGGGCTTCTTCAAGTTTGATTCTGGTTATCACACGAATCCGAACTTCCATGGCCCACAACGTCTCCACGAGGCAATGGCGAAGTTGTGGTGCATGGTCAATGGACATGGACCGGGTACTCATGAGTGGAAGAGGGCGGCCTCTATTCAGTCATGGGTCCATGCCAACTGTCCACAGCAACCAGACAATTGGACGTGTGGATTCTATGTGGCGTGCTATATTGTGATGCTGAGTTCGTACTTGAAGGAAACCACCGCCAACGAGAGGGACTGGGAGGATGCTGTAAGTATTCTGCTCTATGGGCTACTTGGATGATTGTAGTGCTGTAGTAACTGTAGTGCTATAGTGTAGATCGTGTATTGTGCTGTAGTGACTGTAGTGCAAGTGGTATTTGTCTGTTTACCAAGACCAGGGCTTAGGGTTAAGGTTCTCTTCATTTAATTTTTAACATGATATGAATGTTTCCATGATGTGTGCAGATGTCGGAGTGTTTTGAGCACAACGAGATCTTTGTACTATGGAAGGGATTGAAGGAAGCTATAGTATCTGCAGTACGAAGCGGAATGGCAGGTCGCCGCAATTGTAGTGTTTCTGTTGGCTTTTACGAGGATGGTGATGCAAGACCCTCGTCGTAGCAGGGAAAATTGGTGTAGTGCTTAGATGCGGTAAATCATGTTTTGCCGCCATTTTCTGGATTCGGTTGTATATTTTGATTTGTGCATTTTTGTAAAAAAATTTAAATGTACATTTTTGTCTGTACCTTTCAGGATATTTATATACATTTCCGCAATCGGTCCATGATGAAAACATTATAATTTCACAAATAAAAAAGAATGATTTAAAAAAAAAAAAACTATATGGTTACTAACGTTTAAGACTTTGGTGCAAACAAATAACCACATTGGAAAACAGATGAAAAATGAAAAAAAAATATTAAGGGACTATATCAGGACATAAGAGGGAAAGAAGTCAAAAAAAGGAGGAAAACAATTACAAAGGATAAATTAGAAGGAAAATTCGAATGGATGAATGTTGAGAAAAGAAAATTAGAAGTAAAAGGATTTGAATTAGAGAGAATTGAAAAAAAAACAAATGCAGAATACAAAATTAAAAGATAAAAGATTAAAAGAATAGCAAGAAGAAGAAAGAAATATGAAAGACACAGTCTAGAAAACACCAATAAATGAATAAGAAAATACAAAACAAATTATATGAGAATATATGTAAACCGAGGAATATCATCAAAGAGAAGATTAAAATGACGTAAGCCAAAAAAAAATGTTTAATCATAAGAAAGTAGATTGAAATAAAAACTTTGAACATAAGATGTAAACTTCAGATGATAAAGGATAAAAAAATAGCAAAAAAAAAAAACAAAAGGGAGCAGCAAATGAAAGAAAAAATAAATAAATTAGATAAAGAAAGATTAAAATGAAAAAAAAAAAGGAAAGTAGGGAAAGTAATTGAGGAGAAACTTGAGAATAGATTAGTTAAATAAGAAGTACGAGAAAAAAAATCACAAAGGGATAAATCGGTCGCAATTGAAAGATTAAAAAAAAATCATTAAATTATAAGTAAAGATAAAGGTTAGATAATGGGTTTTTAAAAAAAAAAAGGAAACTTTAAATGACACAAAGACAAAGATAAAGCATTAAAAAGAAGGATAAAATGGAGAAGTAAATAAAAACTAATAAGAAACAAATAATAGGAATAAAAATTTAATAAATAAATAAAATAAAACATGAAGGAAGAGAAAGTAATAGAAGAGAAACTAGAGAATAGATAAAATAAATAATAAGAACGTCAAATAAAAACATCACAAACAGATAAATTGAACGCAATTAAAAGGATTGAAAAGTATAACATTTATTTATGAACATTCTTAAAGATAAGATAATGGACTACTACAAAAACAAGATATAAACTTGAGATGATAAAAAAATAAAGAGATACCTTGGATAAAAGATAAGTGGCTATATAAGGAAGTAAATAAGCTAGAAAATCATAACGGATAACAAAAAATAATACAAGTAAACAATAAATAAAGAAGTACAATATAAAATAATATACTTAATAAATATAATACACAAGCAATTTATTTCATGAAGCAAAATTTCTATACTATATATATATCATATATATATATATAGTTGTATATATATCATATATATATAGTTGCATATATATCATATATATATAGTTGTATATATATAGTTGTATATATATAGTTGTATATATATAGATGGATAAACAAATCAATGACTAATCTTAAGCTTCGCAAGACAACAAATGAGAAGATAGACAAGAATAATAATTGAGGACACTAAGAAAATAGTAAATAGTAACGGAATTGCGCAAGTACCTAAGAAAGAATACCAGACAGCATAATATACCCAAAATTAAAAGGGTGAAATAAAAAAATCCATTAGGAAGTCAAGAGAATTCAACAACAATTGGTATTCCATAAATTACAGAAGAATTATCAACAATATATCAATATATGAACGAACATGTGTTGATTAACTTTACGATCTAGTTAGAAGCTTAATATGATTATATATTTTATTCAATTTTTTTTTTTTGGAAACATCTAATTGAAAATGACATTATTTTTGGTAAATAATATATAGCATGCGTAGGTTTTAATGATCGTTTCCTCATATGTACTCTCATGACCTTGGGCAATTGCAAAAATTTAAACATACGAACATACGGTTTCCAAAGTCTGGAGGCCTACTTTTTATTGGAATCTTGGCGGTGGTCATTTTCTTTAAAAGCGTGAAGGGTGTAGAAGTGTCAGTGCGAATCAGGGATTTCACTGCAAGGCTGGGAGACATCCAACCCCAACTTCGGAAAAATATAAAAGCCACCACCTATCTGAGGGGGTGGCTACTTCATATAGTCATTTGCCTTTGTAGCCCTACCTTGTGCTGCTCCTCGCATGTTCTGTAGGAAGGCCTGCTTAGCTCCAACGGAGGTGGTCTCTTCATTGGAGACAGGAGTCACACCGTTGCCAAGCAGGATGTGGGGCGACCTCGTTTTTTAGCAGCATTGGCGTGGGGGGGGGACCTTAGCGCGATCCTACAATCCTGGGCGTAATCCCTCAAGTAGCATCATTTTAGAGGGGAGAGAGGCGCGACGATGGTTGTGGTGGAGTTCTCTGTGAAGATTAAGACGACGGGATGGAATCAGGTGAGTGATAGAAATTCCAGAAGCAGGGGTTAGGGATGAGTGCGCCTTTGTATTTTCCTTCAGTGTAGCTTCATTTCTTGCAGGTGGGTTGTCGGGATAAGGCATGTTGAATGTCTGATTTGGGCAGACAGGTGCTGCGCCAAGAATTTAAGTGTTGGGTATTGTGATTCGTCACCGGAGCTTGCAGATGAGTTTCTCCTTGTACTGGGTTAGGGTTACTGGTGAATGCTGGGGCCTCCCGATGAGGCAGGGAGGAGGAGGTTGGAATGGAGTTGCAGAAAGTTTTAATAGCGTTGTCTGGGTTGCAATGAGATCGTTTTGCTCCAGAATAGCTCTTTGCTGAATGTGGGTCTTCTCTCTTTTTCTGATGTACCGTAGAAAACAGCCGCAGAGTTACAAGGGCAAGGTCTCAACAGGTCGCTGTAGGAGAAACTAGTATTGATGCAGCGAGTGAACCATTGTTGGGGCTATGAAACGGTGTAGGAGAAGACAGCGATGCTTCTACAGACACGGACCTTGTATTCGAAGAACCTGTGGCGGGACGGTCCAAACAGGGCGGAAGATGTAGCGGGGCTACAACTAACAGTAGACCACAATTGCCCCCAGCCATAAGCACTGGCTCCATATCTTTCCTAGGTGTTGGTGTGACAGGTCCCAGAATTCATTTCCCTGAGGACGAAAAATTGGTTGTCAACGAGGACAGGCGCCTTATAGATGGGCTGGGACTTGCGACGTGGAAGATGCTACTGCTAAACGGAGTGCAAGGTTTGCAAGAGGTACGTCACAATTAGCAGAATAACCTGTAGCACGTCATTGTAGTTTGCACTCAATGTTGTCCTAAAATCTGGTGTGGGTCTCTAAGGGGCTGTGTTCCAAGTTGCAGGGGTATACAGTTGGAGGCGAGAGGGTCTATAGAGCAGAGCCGAAACAGGGTAGAGTTCCATGCGCATGTCTCTATACTGAACAAGAATTCAAAAGTCTGGTAGTCGAAGCGCACTACACATGCCGTTATCACTTCTATGAGAACCCTGGGCACGAGAAGCGTTATTACTATTGGTGCAAGTATTGTCATGAAGACTTTAGCGACAAGAATGCAATTTTGTATCATCGTTATAAGGATCAGTGTGATAAGTGGAGGGAAGTTGGAACTGGAGTGTTGAAAATGTATCCAATGTTTACTTAGAGTGAACAACATGTGCTTAAAGGTATCCTACATGAAGTAGGTTTGAAATTCCCAGAGAAAGAGGGACGCCGTCCATGGAACCCGAGGGTACATCTACCCCGTGTAGTGCAGCCAAAGACCAAAAAGGTTAATGAGTCTCTTAAGGAAACCAGTCGGGGGACATGTAAGGATGTAGTTCTTCTCAAGGAGAGGCCACGGAAGGAGGAACCTTGCACTACTCAACAGCCACAGGTGACAAAGGTGTACAAGAAGAAAGATTGCGCAGTAAAGGAGATGGTTGAGAGGGAGAGGACCACGGTAGTGCAGGACAAGTTCACGAGGGATAGCAATACTGTAGTGCAGGCCGACCGAGAATCTTCTGGGGGAGCCGATTTTTCGGGTTAGGTATTCCAAACGAGATCGCGACGGGTCGCCGCGTGCTTTTGCACATCCCAAGGGAGATCTTAAAGGTCCTGCCAGGAAGAAGAGTACTTCGTTGGCAGGCGCACGCAAGAGGAAAAAGGACCAAGAGGCTGAAGAAGAGGTGCTCTCACGGATGCGAGAGAATCCCAACTCCACTAATCTGCATTCAGAAGATCCTGAGGACACATCCCGATTTCATACCTCTGCACGGGTTGGGCCGCAAATGGGAGCCCTTGAGTCCGATGTAGTGCATGAAGATGTGCCTATATCGTCTTATACATTTTTCGTTGATTCTACGCGGGAAGAAGTACTCGAAGAAGCCCAACGTTACGCAGCCTCTCTGACGGTGGAGAACACGTATCCGAATATTGGCCCCCCTCCCCAGGTACAAAGCAATCCCGGGCTATATCACCTGATCTAGGAATCACCAGCTAGCACTATCATTGATTGCAGACTCCTACACAACCATGAAGAATGCATGGTCGAGCTTCGAATACTAGAATCACGAGACGAGCTGGGAGGCCGCATACTTGCCTCTATAGGCCCGTGGGTAGCATGGAAAGAAGCATAGGTATGCGCGTGTAGGACCCACCCTGACTCTGGTTTCATTTCACTTTCTTAATCTCACAGTCCTGTAGTGCAAGCGGGAATGCCTGGATTGTGACGCTTTATGTATTGCAGGCTTCGGGGGAACGAGACGCACTACATGAAGAAGAAGTGAACTTTGTCATGATGTCTGTGAAGCCCTGGAATCCTTACATTGAGTTGGTAAACCACGATGGAAGAAACAATGAACTTCTTAAGCTGCAGCAGTACCTGAAGTATCTCAAGGACAAGGTGTTGTATGTCTCCAAACGACTCAATGCGGAAATTGCACTACAGGATCGACGCAAGTCACATATTCTAGGCCAGCTTCGGCTGTACGACTGCGAAAGAGAAATGCATTTGGAGGACAGGGACTGGGGATGGTCCCCCATGTTTCGAATTTTATGCAAGGAAGGATCTCCAGGACTGCCGCCACGTCCTTGGTCTCATATGCAGGAAGAGTTAGACTGTATACTTGCTGCACTATAGTCGGATGTGAAGGTGGAGCCTATGTCGCTGGAGCCTAGAGCTGGACTGTCCCCATATTGTCCGTGCCCTCAAGTTATACGGCCGCATTTCACTTGGACGGCGAGCGCCAATTTCTCATCCAGTTACGGGCATGACAAGAGCAAATATACTTGCTATAGCCAAGGACAAAGTAGAGTCGAAACGCCTCTCGGCATGTGCCCAAGATGTTGTTGACATTGGCTGGGCACTTTTCCCATGTATTTTTGGTGGTTTCTGCACTCCACTTCGTCATTGTTGGGGAGACATGCTGGGACTAATGGGCTTTGAAGGGTGGAACCAGGATGACGTACTCCAGGTGATAGAGCAGTTTCTTAACCGTGTTGCACGCCGAGCAATAGTGGATCTGCACAAAACGGGAAGAAGTTCTGGTGATCTTGCGGCCATGTGGTGGATTCGTGGACTAGACGATCCTACAACTCTGCGCCTTCATTGCAACGAAGTAAGAACACCCTCCAGGATATTTGGTTATCATTTACATAGCATACAGTAAGAGCTTCCCTGCATTGGATATTTACATAGCGTATAATGTGATTGTTCTTGCACTACAGGTGATGTCGAAGATGTTATGTATACGCGAGGATGTGGACATCGGATGGTCGATGCTGGGCTTGGACAATCAAGAACCAGTCCTTGAGGAGTTGAGGGAGCCCGTACGTTGCATGGTACAGTTGCTTCTGGAGCTTCGTGACAAGGAGCTCCAACGCACTTTCACAGAGTTGGGTTTCCCAGGACATGATGAAATGCCTCGCTCACCAACCATCCTTACTGCCAATGTCATACCACTGGAAGTTGTGGACCCAAGGGAGAAGACCGTGGGTAGACTTGCTGGTCAACAACAGTCCACGTCCTTAGATATGGTTACATCGGCAGTCGCAAGAACGCTTTTCAGCATACCCAAGACGGGGCACCCAGAAGAGGACCGGGGCGTGAGGGAGAGAGAGCTTCTTTCCTTACATATAAAAAACCAATCGCCGCCAATCATGCGGGCTGGATTAGGCTGGTTTAGGAAGACTCCAATCCATATTGATTTTAGATTAGGTCCACGCCGTGGGCGTTCAATGCTCTCCCCTATTCGTGCATTGAATCTGGTTTCATCCAATGACGCGTGCGAGGAGCAGACATCAATGACATTGCAGGACAAGACCCCCCCGGGAGCACATCAGTAGCACTGTTCATGTCCCCAATGGATTCATCTGCCATAAACTATTGTTGTTGCTACACTTAGATATGGTGTTCGTTCTGTATTGCAGTGCCTACAACCTGATGATGGACCGTGTAAGACTGGCGTATGGCGACACAAGTAGGGGACATTTGGAGTTCCTTTTTGATTCGGGCAGTACAATCCTACGCCCAATACCAGACATGGAAGTCCTAGATTTTGAAGAGGGATTGCTCACTACGCCTCTCATGGATTTCTTTTGTATTTGGTTTCAGGCATACCTTCCTGACGAGGTTTTGCTATGCAATCCTCTGATAGAAACTAGCCTTCGTACCCTCATCAACGGAAGTGACTCAACTGATGCACTACAAAGATTTTATAGTAAGAAGGGTAGGACGGTCATAGTTCCCATTGTCGACAGCACGCACTGGAGCTTAGCTATATTGTCGAGCTGTGGATTCCTCAAGTTTCTCTCAGGTGTGGCAGACACACCCACTTTCCATGGAGGTCGTAAGCTACATGAGTGTTTATGGTGTATGGCAATAGGTGAGTTGGAAGGATCGCCGACATGGAATACATGTACTGACGCGAAAGCATGGACCCACGTCCGTTGCCCTAAACAGCGTGATGGATGGTCATGTGGATACTACGTCATGTGCTTTGTTATCACATACATGGCGTTTCTGGGAAAGGAGAATGACATGGACTGGACAGCAGAGGTCTGTGCATCAATTCCCTTAGAACACACTGTTCTGTTGTAGTACTGATAGTTGTTGTTCTACCGCATTACGATATTTCCGTGTTACAAAAAGGTATTCCATATGGCACACCCTGGACTTATATTTACCTCATGGCCTTAAGTTGATGCAGATGTTCGATGTTTTTGACATTGAGGAGGTGTTGGACATGAAACAAAAGTTGAAGAACGTTGTGGTCAAGGCAATGGTCACGGGTGCTGTGGACGGATTGTTGTGCCGGATTACAACCGCCGTCAACAAAGAACCAGCATTGGATTCAGACACACTACGTCCCATAGGCATAGACCCAGGTCTTGGACGTCAGAAGTCCAACCATAGGGCGGCTAGAAAAGGACATAGTACAGAAAGCATCCCTGTAATAGATGACTAAATACGGTTATATATTGCTTAAATATGTTTTTTTTGTAGTGCGCGCCAGAATTCAAATTCATCATGCTCATGTGTCAGCGTTTTGTCATCCTGAACAAAAACCTGCACTAGATTTGCTACATTCATCACCTAATAAACCAATATCTGCACTACATGTACTACATTACCGTCACAATATGCCCCTTATCGTACAAGGTACCCTAGCAAATATAAAAGAGGTCGCCCATTCTGGGAGTGGTATATTTCCCCATTCCAGGGCTTGATCTGTCGTTGCTATGGACTCACGCTCCATCGAGTTGATGGAGGACAAGGTTATTCGACTCCTCAGTACTCTCGCTGAGGAGACGCCCCCGAAGGAGCCCGTTGCGCGTGGAACTTCTTCTGCTCCGGATGCTGGAGTGGTCCAAAGGCATCAGACTTCCCGGGCTATGTCAAGAGTACATTGAAAGGCAGATGAGTCTCCTGGAGCTCCCATACGGACTGTAAAACGACCTATACATACACTTCAGCATTTCCAAGGACAACGAGACATGAAGAAGATAGTTCTTTTTCCGAAATTTGGGTGGCCCAGAAGTGTACAAGGGAGTAGTTCATATTTGTCGCTGGTGAAGGGTCCGATTCGTGGTAAGAGTTCAGACCAGGATCTTACATCAAGAGTGTGTGCCTGTAAGTCAGAGGTTTCATGCGTACACAACATTTGAGATTGGTTTTAAAGTCTTAGTGGGATGTCTTCACGGTAGCTAGGAGGGGGAAGGGTGCACAGACGACAATTATACTCTGTCATGTATTTGTATTCCACGCAATGTTAAAAAAATGTGGAAGTATGAGCAGTGACCACCTTCTACTTCATCTGACTCTATGCCTCTGTTATAGTAAATTGCATGTACTTTTATGTAGTGTAAGATATTACTCGCACTACATTGTATCGCACTACAAGAATCCGGTTTCTAGTCACTGAGGGCTACCTTCTAACCTCTGCGACGCTTACCGGCCCTAGGTACTTCTAGTCTACCCGGTTTCCTTTTCAACGACCAATCACCTTCTCGCAGGGGGAATGTTGGGGTGGTGTCCTTCACCTCTTTGCATGCAATTCCACGTGCTATCATCTTCCTGTACTTCCCACATAAGTTCTTCAAATCAGCTACCAAGTGGTGGTGAATTTCAGTGTGCTTCCGTGCTGTGCAAAGGAGATCCTTTATCAGTTCCACAGGGTCGTCATGTTTAGCTTTTTGGCTCTGTGGCTGAGGAACGGGGTTAAGGACAATTGGATTCTCTTCAGTACCAAAGCATTTCCGCACTATCTCTTTAGACTTGTACTCATGTGGCTTAGATACATCTCGAAGAACAATCGGATTAGACTCCGTTCCAAGACCCGCCTAATTGTTGTGCAGCCCGGCATGGCCTCTATCTGACAGACACGCAACACAGGCTTTGTCCTCCTCCGGGAGGCCTGGCAGATCCTCCTCCTCATCCTCAACGTAGTCCCCCTTGGATCGAAACGCATCCACCATTGGAATGGTCCTCTCAATCCCACACCTTGTCCCAGCTTCCCTAAGAATCAGTCCTTCATCAATTTTAGGATGCTTCATAAGAAAAACCTTCATAACATGCTTGCACATAGTGTTCTGTTGTACAATAAAATAGTCACATTGTGCCCACTGAGTGTCGGTTCCATATATGGTCCAAATTTTGGGATAATTCTCAACAGAAACCACCAACACAATATCTTCTCCCTCTAGATTCATGTAAACATATGAGTCCGGGATCCCATAGGCAAGGAGGATTGCATTGGCAATGAGAAACTCCTGTTTGATATTGCGAATAAAACCGAACTCCTTCGAGGCTTGGACATACCAGTAGTGTCCTGTAACCTTATTCTTGAGATCATCAGCTAACCAATCCAACCGGCGCCCTGCGAATCTTTGCTTCTCCAGCAACAGAATCCCCTTCAAATTAGCGTGGGAAGACTCAATACCAGCATTTGTATTATGTCCAACATGAGGGACGTTCCAATTTGCGGCACACCACATCCCAATCTTCTTTCTCTAGTGCTTGTTGATGTATTTCATGAACTTAGCAGCCGAAGGGCGACGCTCTTTGATCTTGTCGAGCTCCTTGTTAGCCCACGCCACAGGATCTGTCCCAACAACATACCTCTTGCCGTATAGAACTTCTCCAACCTCCTTCAGTGTATTTGCCCTATCCTCTATCCGACTTATCTTGCTCTTCATATTTTCTACCCATGCCTTCTTAACATGCCAAAAATAGAGTAGGATCTTGGACCTCGGCCACAACTCCCTGTAGTGCAGTATGGCCGTGAGAAAGATGCACTACACAAGATCATTGAGTAAATACACATCCTTCAAATTCAAAAGAAATGAAAAGAGAGACATTTACTTACTCTAGGACGTTCAATTCAGCTTGAGCATTGTCCACAATTACTGACGAGGGCTCCCAGTCAGGTTTGACAGATAAGGCTTTGTCCTTTAGTGCCAGTAGCATAGGTTTCAAGGCGTTCTGGGTGGAACTAGAGATAATGAAATAAGCAACCGGTATACCATTCTGCCATTCGTCAAACACCATAACGGTATACAATGGATACTGCATCAAATCATAACGCACAAGGAGTTTGGTATAAGAGCAAGGTTTAGGTACAAGTCACAGTAAGTAATTACCTACTCTTCTCGCACTACACATATATCAACTAACATTTCTAGGTACTCAAGTTATTTAAAACTCTGCTACCCGGGAGTGACTTGTACCAAACGTGGCGTCTATGGAAATAGCACTTTGATGGCCAAATTTCACAAGCATAGTCTTCTGCCAGGCTGTCTGAAATCCGAGGGTGAAGGGGGCATCGTCCTGTTCCTTCTTGTTAATATCCAACAGACCATGTTCTTGATAAAAGAAAACCTCCTTGATGTTTTCGTCCTTCCAGAGCCTGATGCTAACGGTCTCCTTCTTGTGCTTCATCCAAGTCTCTTGTGCACGCTTGTTTGCTATGTTCCGGACGTCGTGTGCATGGACAAACATATCTCTACTCAGTGGGGCGTTCGATAGCACCATCTCCATCACCCATGCCTTGTATTGGATCATAACTTGAGTAGAAGTCAATCCCATGTCTAACATACTGCCCAGTTTGTTCTTCATATTATCCGGCAACGATGTTCCCATGGAGTGCTTGAATCCAGGCACCGTGACACCGTGGCACTGCTCACCATGCACGTTTAAGTGCTCAGTAACCTTGTACACCAAGTGACACAACGTAGTGTCCATATAGTTCTGCTTTGCCAGGAAATGGCGTTGGCATCCTCGCTTCATAGACATGCCAGCAACCTTTTGACCTATGCGTGGCTTCTTCTGCCCTGTGCTTCTATTAGTAGACATTGTATTGAAATCCAGGATAACCTTCTTCCCTTTGCGCTTCTTCTCTAATGCAGTTGTAACCCTCTTCTTCCTCCTTTGTTGTTCCGCTTGAAGAAGGCCCTTCAAGTCTTTAATGTAAATATGGGAATTATCTTCAGGTCCAAAATTACAACTGAACCTGCTCAAGTTCAAACAATTAGTAAGACTAGTAGATCTACATGCACTATACAGAAAGGACATAGCCTATTCTGAGTTGAACTTGTACAATGGATGCACTACACCCGGTGCCCTAAATCCATTCCCGGACACACAGTATACACAATGTTGCACTACAACCAAAAACAACGAAGGCGCAAATTCAGGTCAAGTTAGGGACTTACTTAATAACCTTGGCAGCACTGTTAGCCCTTGGTAGTACCAAGCTCCCTAGCTTATTCTTCGAGACTCCTTGTTGAATCTATAAGGATACGATTTGTCCTGTCCCTCGCCCTCCCTGAAGTCTGAAAGTCTCTTCCAAGGGATGAGTGCGACCTTATGTATGTAATGACGGCCTCCGCCCTGGGTACGAGTTGGTTCCCACGTGAGATCCTCCTTGCAAAATGGACCAAGTAGAGGAGTTTGCTTCATCTCTCGAAGGCCTCTAACCAGCTCTTCCTCACGCTCGGGCCCCTGGTATGGAATGTCCTCCTCCTTCCAATCCTCTGACAAGATATGCCGCATGGGTTTGCTCTCTTTTTGGTTTTCCTTCTTCAACGGCGGCCTGGTTGTTGGTTTATCACTTCTACTGCTCCTAGCCTTTCCCTTAGGGACGGTCTTCCCCTCAACAAATGTGACATTCCTATCACTACTCACGTTAGAGAATTCTCTGTGGTTGTGCTGAGGGCTTGACAGTACAACTTCTTCAACAGCATGCCCTCTCAGATTGAAGGAAGGGTTCGAATTTGAGGTTACTTCGTACTCACTACCTCTGGGATCGTCTGACTTCTGTTTGTCACATTAAGATGAACATGATGTACAATCGCTAGAGGAAAGGTCAAAATACAGTGGTTGCGTGCTTGCCGTTGCAGGACACTGAGCTCCCAAGGACACACCGGTAGACGTAATTGAACTTGTCTAGGACAATTCTGTAGAATACGACGATATATCTGCAGCAAAGTCTAAACCTCCATCCTCAGACCCCGTGGAAGCAAGGGAGGTCGCAATTCGGATTGAGTCACTATGCCCAAGATGCTCAAGAGGAAACATGGCGCCAAGTAGTGATGGGTCTGGAGCACTTGTCACACTACGGACGGATTGCACGTCCTCAGGAGAGTGATGATCTGGTCCTATTGGCAGAACTACTCGGAGTGGAAGACGATCTCTCTCACAGCTTATATCAACATATGACGCTCTGTTATGAGAACTCTGCTTCCATCGACCTAGGAGCACATGACAGTCACTTTCATCCTCAAGATCGACATAGTTAAGCTTATGGGCTGATAATGTTGTACTTTCATGCGTTTTTGACGCAGTTCTACCTAGGACATTCTTCCTCTCATAGTTGGAAGGGCCTGTAAGATCAATGAAATCAGGTACCTGGTTACGCATTAGAGATGGTATGCAGCATTCTTTGTTTCACTCATAGGAGGAATCGAAGTGTGTATCATCCTCACCAGAACAAGTACTGCTTAACTCGACCACTGAGGACCCCTATGTTGCCATATTCACCCTTAAACGTCAACCATGTCAAGAAAGAAAACTAGCAACCTCTCCTCTACAAACTAGAATATTCAGTAGGAACGAATCTCTACGCTTCAGACAAAGCCCAGGATTTAGGAAACATGGAGGACCGTGGAATAAGTGGCCCGAAGCATCAATTTATCCCTTCATTAGATGGAGGATGTAGTATCAGTTTCAAAATTCTCAGATCCGAAATTTCAGGCACCATAGAATTGTCGTTGCACTACATATCCACCTTTGTTTGTAGGACAAATTGTTATACAATATATCATAATAGCCCAAAGGGCCCAATCCTACGCTACGTAGTACAATCCTAGGAACATGACAATTTGCACTACAGCTACAGTTGCACTACACTAGGGTGAAAGGGTCCACTAAGCATATTCTCTATGCTGGGTAGTGCAACAAATATCATCCATTGCATCTGTCACAAAAATATTGTCCATGGTCGAGGATGGATCCATCATTTGGATATCGGGTGCAAAAAGGGACCCGGCCTGACATCCAGACTCTTTAACGGGTCAACCGTCCAAACCCAGCTCCAGACCCCAGGTCCACTATCGAAGAGAGGGACCCGTCATCGGGCAGCAAGCCACGGGCAGCAGCGGCGCCCAAAAATAGAAGTTCGATGGGGGGATTAACGCTACGCCTCGCATTGCATACAGAACTTCCGTTTGAAAAAGCTTGTAATTTGAAATTTGTATAGTTTTTAAAACATTTATGAATACAATCATGTAGACCAAAAAATTTCATCAATAATCATGTATAAAGGTTCACGTCACAATGTCAATACAAAGCTATCAACCTAGAACACATCTATACCAGTTTCATTCAAAGTTCAAAAATTCTTACAAGAACCTATGACTGGATAAAGTAGTATACCCTCCAAAATCCACAATTTTCACTCCCCATGTACATCAACTTAACCATTGGATGTGACACAAAATTTTCTCCAAGTTTTCCATCATGAGTTAAATTCAATTTGGTAGATACTAGAATTGGGCATAATATTTCCATCAAAGTTGGTTCAAAGAAAAAAATCAACACAATTCTTGGTCATACAAAGACATACGCTAGGCATCAAAGAGTCAGCCCTAAAACGTCACAAGGTGGTCAATTGAATTTGTCATGCACACGGTTACAGTGAGAAGTGGACAATTCTTTCATTGAAGAATGAGCATAGGATTGGAACGATCCCCGGCAAATTACAAAGATATTCTTGTAGCACCGACAACCGTTCTCAGTCGACAATGGTACTCATCAAAATCGAGAGGGTGATCTTAATGTACAGGGTGTTAGTGGACCTTCGGTGTCAGGAAGACACCAATGGCGCTTACGGGAAGGAGCTAAATACTACATACTCGAATCCTCTCTTTGCGACGTTGCAGAGGTTGCCACCAGCGTTGAAGTCGAGGTATTCCGAAGAGTTCCAGCAGCGGCGAGTCTGCCAGTCCATCATCCGGATTGTTAGAGCAGGAGAGGTGAAGCGGCTGCCAAAGAGTAGGCGTAAATGAAAAAGTGTGGGACCGTACCCACTCTCCTCCACCACGTACGGTAAATCTACCCAATGTGGACTAATTGATGGTGGTGAGTGGGGTTCGACAGTCTCGGAAGGAGGCCTCTACCGATTGGAATACTTTGTTCAGTCTCTCGGGTCCGCCACCGGGGTTCTTGGATCGGAACTCATTGAGCAGTATGTCAAGTGGCGGAGTACACAATACGTTAATTGAATTGAGGGTCGGGACATGGATTGCCCTTTTCCGAGGAGTTGAGCACGTCGGCTGATCAACCTGCGTCACGTACGGCACAAATCGTCAGTCGTGATTTCGATCGTGGGAGAAACACAGCAGGACTTTCTATCAAATAAATACGTGATCGACTGGATATTAGACTTTTGCGCCGTAGGATGATGAAATGGAAGCTAGGGTGGGTGTGCGAACCAAATATTGCTCCTTCAGGTAATGGTCCGAGTGGGTTTGAACTGCAGCGACATTGGAGTCGTGACTGCTGTCAAGTTCAACGGCGGCTACTTTCTGTGATTCGATGGTGGATTGCATTGTAGATGCTGCTTCGTGCTCTCCAGTGCAGGTAGCTGTAAATACAGGTAACAAGTATTTAGTCGAAATATCAACAAGCAACACATCAAAACCGCCGGACAAATTACGATTAGTACTGCTAGCCTGATACAAGAGGGGCAGTAGGGCACTAACCATCAATTGAAGACACGGTATTGCCGTTCTCTGTCTCAATCTTCGCTTGTGCAGAGTCCTCCAATCCACGAAGGTTGCCAAGGAGGTTGACATTCGCTTCCATGCCCTCCCTGTTTAAAGCCAACTAATAAGAACCAGGGGCATGCAAAATGTAGGAACCCAAATGCTCAATTCGATGTCGAGTATATTCAAATGAGAAAAGTAAATACTGACCCAATGGTGGAAGTGACGACAGAAGTGTGAGCCTTTTCTAGCCGCTGGATCTCTTTGTATGTAGATTCCCATTTCCTGCCGGAAGTCGTTGTGTGATTGGTACTGAATCAGGAAGTACATGTTAGAACGGACTTCGTACGAAAGTAAGGCTGCTACAGTCAGCTGCCACATCCCCCGGGATACAATATCCATTACAAGTAAAAATATGAAGCTTCACGTACCAGGACTGTAGAATGTCCCCTATCTTCGACACCTTCGAGGCTAGCAGGGCTGAATCCTCAACAGAGGTCGCGTCGGCGGAGGAAATAAAGACATTCAACCGCCCGTTCGCAGTAACAGCTTCTTGTTGGATCTTTTCAAGACCGCGCTGCACCACAGTAGCATCTTGACTAGCAGTATCCCTGAGCTGTTTAACACGAGTTTGGACCTGGTTCAAGAAAATTATCTACGGTTAGAACCAACTGACCCTTACACAGATTTCTGGAGTCAGCGACGAGAAGCTCTGATGCTAAATATTTAAAACAACACAATACTATAGACTCTAAATCGACAGTTCAAGCGCGTCATTCAGTACTTACAAGATTAGTCCGATTCGACAACGAACTGGCCAACATTGCTGTGATATTTTCCACTAGTTGAGTGTGTTCTTTTCTTGCATGTTCCTGCACAGAACATTCAGCATTTCAGCACTAGATCGGAAATCTACGTTGGACAAGAGCGAAGATATCCACATACATGACCATTAACTTTCCTCCAGAACCCACTATATTGACGACACTACCTCAAAAGGAAACAGTTAGAACTGAAGTGATATCCCAGGAATTTCAATACATAGAAGACTAGATCAAACGCATAGCTTCCGATAAGAGTACTTATAAAAAGTCGAACCTCATACACGACCGCAAGATCAAGAAGTTCTTGGTCATGGTCGGCGCTGCTTGAATTGACATGCTCTCGGAAGTTATTAGCATCGGTCTCCAGTGTTGTCAGGGACGTGATCACTGACTCTGTAATTTCTCGAGCAGCTTCCAGGCTCCTCTGAGATGCCTGAGGGATCAGCGGTTCAGAGACATTTAGTATTGTAGCAATACTATTCTGAAACAAAAATCTTGTTTATCAGCTCGAAAAAAATACAGTTGGCAGGAGTTATGCAGTTCCTTACCTCGCGCTGTTGTTCAGCAAGTCCCGCAACTTCTTGGCTTTGGGCAGTAAGTCTTTCTTGAAGGTCATTAAGCACACGTTGCGCATCGGCCACGGCGCCAACGAGGAGCTGCATACTCCAGAGAATCGATTATTTCGAAGCACAACTACATAAAGCAGTGACAAATATCCATGTTGGCACCCCAGCTTCCGTCTTGCTTGACAAGCTTCGAGAATGCCAAATTCAGCAAGCGACTTACCTGTTCCACAGCTTCAGGGTGGGCAGAGACAGTGGCATTGACGGACTTTAAGGTCGAGGTAGAAAATCCCTCATGGTCATGGACTGCTGTATGGAATAATTGCAATTGGGACAGGTACAAGTCCTGCAGACCTTGGAGCTTATTTTTCAACTCTAACACAGCCTGCACATGAAGTAATATATCACAGCATAAGCACGTAGGTAGACACACTTTACCAATATCATACTAAATCATATATTTGTTTATCATTAAAATACCTGGTCCTTGAAGGTGAGGAAGGACTGCAGTTGCTCTTCAAGAGTCTGGAGTTGCTGCTGTTGAATATCGACCCCGGACACCACCAGTGTGCGGAGTTCCTCCATATGCTCTGTCAGGCCACTTTGGAAAGCACTCACCAGTTTCTGGTTTTTAATCTCCAGCACTTCCTTCCTCTCTGTAAAAATCAAATCGAACATGAGTGGTCATACATTGCAGACCTCTGGCATTAATATATAAAGAAACATGATTCTGTAAGCTCGACTAAAGAGACGACACATGCCATTAGCACAGATATCGCGGTCCATGAGAAGGTAGGAAATGTAATGCAATACCAATCTTAGCAAATAGGCCTGCAACATCTTGAACGGTTGCCTCCAGCTCCTTCCTCAATTCTGCCGCACGCCCAACAAGAGCTTTCTCTGCTTCTCTCTGGTTTGCAATAACGAAATCACGTTCTCTTATTGCAGCATTTGCCTGCTTCAGATTCTCTTGTGTCTCGTACAAGTTGCCTTGAGTAATCTCAAGAGTTTTCTGCACAAGGAAATGATCCCACATTTTGATAACGACTTCGATCCAAACCCAAACACGCAATGGCGGCGAGACTAGATTGGACAACCTGAAGAAAACAACGCAATTTCTCACCTGCGTGTGATTTAGCTTTGCGAGGAGGTCTGAATACTCCTGCTGCTGAGTTTCGTTGAGCCTTTGTAATTCTTCAATAGACTGCAAGGAAACCACATGGTCACCATGAGTCATTCTGAGATGATTACATCTGTGAATTCAACATTATTCTGAAAAAGGACCGAATTTCCCAATCTGAATAGTACCTTATCTTTGGCCTCCAATTCGAATTCCATTCGTTCTATTTTGTCCACCATAGCCTGCAGTAATATATAAACATGAGTGGGAGTAATGACACGAACAAATAACAAGTCAACTAGTGCAATTCAACGAAGTTTAAAGGGGTAAATCACCTTTTTCTCCGCCTCCTCTTCGAAGTACCGTTCACGAGGAATGTAAATACCGTTTCTCTCACGAGCGGAATACACCTCTGTTGCGAAGAGGTAGCGCGTTAGTCAACCAGGGTAAATCAAGGACAAGCGGAAAGCTGTAGGAAGAAAGCACAATTTACTTTTCACTTAAAACTGTGCAACGCGTACCTCCTTTCAGTCGATCGATCTCGCTGTACAGATCTTTAATTAGGGCAGATTTCATCATTTTTTGATTCACCTGCTCATTCCAGTCGCAGGCGGTTAGCACTACCTACAATACGTAGGATGCACTGATGCTATGCACTCTGCTAACAGGGCGTTGCACACAATTGAATATATACCTCAGGTTTGTTCTTAATGCTCTTCGCGCGATATGCGTAGTCCAACGTGCTGAGTGTTTCATCGAGGCAGTGGACTGACGGCGACACAGTGGCAATAATGCATGTCTTTGTTCGTCCTCCCAAGGAATCCCTCAGCAACCTTGTCAACTTACTGTCTCTGTAAGATAGATTAATAAATAATTGATGAGTAACAGTCGAAAGTCGAGAGAGGAAAGTGGATTTCTGACAGACTCGCAAAGGAACTGAAATGCAGTCTCAAAAAAGAAACGTAAAAAAGAAAGCATGATAAAATGCTTCACCTGTAAGGAATGTGGCCCAAGTGTTCGACCAAAGCAGTGATAACACGACCAAGAGTGAGAAGACTTTTGTTGATTTCTCCAGCTTCGCGAGCCCGACTCTGCATCGGCATTTCATACAATCAGGTAAGCTTCCAAATCAACGAGTGCGAACAGAACGACAGAGAATCGTCCTGAATAAAAACGACAATGAGACTTACATCTTTAGCACCAGACCGAGATATATTCTCGGATCCAGCAAGGTCCACTAGATTCAACTTTCCACATTTCATCAGCTCTTCACCCTCCGGGGTAGTTTCCTTGATGTGGATAATGATCGAGAAAATCGAATGAGATCGGCTGCAAAGGCAACATAAATTAAATGGAGTTCATATAAACGAGGTACAAGACTGTTTCCGAATACAAATCAGAATGAACGTGGTAAAACAGAGCTACACTGGCGAAGTGCGGCATAAGAAAATAACCAACACTCTGAGAAATCCCAGTCAAATTATAGAGGCATCGTCTAAGCATGTAAACCACTAGAACCCATTGACTATATTAGCCTAGGACATAGAGAACAAATTTACCTGGACTGTTTGTTCAGAAGAGTCTCAGCAGTCTGGCGCTTCGATGAACCCCTATCAAGCAGAGTGTAGATCTCGTTGGCGCTGGTAACGATCTCCTCCTCTAACCCCCTAACGAGGACTCCACCTTTACCATCCTCCATCAGGGCCAATGGCTTCTTAACCTTCTCATCTATCACCACCTTTGAATACTCTTCAGGTGCAAGTAAATCAGTGAGCTCCTCATTGTAGAGCTCCAGGTATGTGACCTTAACACTATATTCTTGATTATCTCGGTCGAGAGTCTCAAAAATTTGTTGTACAGCACGGGGAATAACACCAGCGTCCGCAGGAAGCTCCCCATTCTGCCAACAGATTCTAGAGTCAGTCCAGAAGATTGTAAACGCTTGGAACTATACTAACTTATGAGAAGGAAGACAGAGTGCTGTACAGATAGGGGTTGTGAAGTTCAGCACTGAGTGGCAAGCCAGTCGGTACCTTGGATTTCCTTCCTGACCCTTCCATAGTGTAGGTCTTCCCAGTCCCAGTCTGCCCGTACGCAAAAATTGTGCAGTTAAATCCATCCAAGACCTCGTTGACAATTGGAATAACAGCTTGGTCGTAGAGGTCAGATTGCCGAGATTGCGGCCCGAAAACCTAAACGGGCAATAAAAATGACAACAAAAACGAGAGAGGAATTTAGGAACGATAGTGCCATACAATGTAGCCTCCTGATTGTAGGAAAGACAATGCCATACAATGCAGTACTTCTTACTGTATGGCAAAACCAAATTACAACTTGGCATCCCCGAAGAAAGAAAATTCGTTGCCATCAACCTCATAGGATTGAAGGTAGTTTGACAATCTTTTATGATCCCATACATGGGCAAACAAGTGTACTAGATTAACTCATTATCAAGTGATACAATACATTCATGATACTGCGGAATTGGTTTGGAGAGGCGGTATTCTAAGACGCAAATAAGTTTTCAGTTCGACTCTGTTAAATGCTGGACGTTGATATACCCATAGACTAGTTCAGGGTGACATTCAAGTGATATGAGTAATTAACTGACCTTGTCAAACGTGAACGTTCGGTCAATTTGTTTGCTGGCAATATTCTGGAACACGGTGACCTCTCGGCGAGGGTCATTGCAAGAGATAACTTGGGGCGTTTTGGCTTTTTTCTCATCTTCATTGAAAGGTCTGAAACAGGACGCATAACGCACTCAGCACCATCTCGTGACAAAACAACGCTGACACTACTTCGATCAGGACAGTTAAAGAGAAAGACTCGTACCTGCACCGAAGCAGGACCTGCACGGCCACGCCCTTGTCTTTCTCAGCTCCGCGAGCCGCCATCGACTCGACCGGAATCTTGGACACTGTCTTTGCAGTGCGTGGCGAAAACGCGACCAGATCTCGCGCCAGCGTTTCTCAAAGCTCAACGAGCAGTAACCTCAAAACTACTTATAAAACTCTCAGGCAATTCCCATTCCCTAGTACCCCCTCACACTCGACGACGCCGCTCCGGACTCCAAGCTCAACCAAATGGCACAATACTACTTCACAACAGTAAAATATTTACAGCATTCGTCTCTGAACCTCAGAGATCGCCCTCGCTCAAAAACCTTGAAATCAGAGTCAGCCTCCAGCGGATTCACAGCAGCAGCTGAACCACGGCATGAAAGACGGATGCAAGCAACGACAACCTAACTGAAACGGTACCGCGTCCTCTGCCCTAGTCCACATTCAAGATTGACGACGATCGCCAACCAAACCGATCAAACGCCCTCTCACAAACCTATACACACACCCTCTCTCTCTCTCTCTCTCTCTCGCTCTCTCTCCTCGGCACGAGACGATGCCAAACTCGCAGAGCTACAAGACTGGAGAGCGATGCAACCACATGAAGACGAGCGAGAATGCGGGCAAGAAAGAAGCAAGGCAGCCTCCTTGCAGCAGCAAACGGCCTTCTCCCCCCCCCAACTCCCAAACCCCTCACGACACCCAACCCCGCTCAGCTCTAGTACTGTCCTAGATTCTCATCCAGATGTCGGTTTCACGGTTTCGATCACTTCCATTTCGAAACCTGGCTTTTCCCGCTAAGCGCGCTACATCCACGGAAGGGCTACATACTACGTTCTTGAAGGAGGGGTTGGAAATCTATGGATGTGTAGATGACGGGTTTGGGTGTCTGTAATCTGAGTGTGGATCGAGCGGTCGGGACGGGACCGGGTTTGAATCCGATGACCGTTGAAGGAGGGGCGCCCGTAGCCGTCGATCGATTACTTGTGTGCATAGGGATAGGGGACAGACTGCTTTGTCAGTTGGAACGGGAGGTTTTCGAATGGACCTTGTAGGGAATGACCGTTGGTCCGTTGTCCTGGGATGGATAGGTGGATGGATGTCGTCCCTCGTTCGATGTTTTTCGTTATTGACCGTTTTGCAGCCCCTTTTTTTGTTTTGTTTTAGTGGGATAGCCACAGTGGCTACAGAGGCCTTTTCCGGGGTGTCTTCCATGGAAGGCCAATCTTCTTCTTGAAAGTAGAGTGGGGTAGCGAGGGCATGTACGTGTGGATGTTCCGCATTTTTATTGGACTTTTCTTGTCCTATTTTGGCTAATTTTTTTGCTTGCTAATTTCCGTCTATGTTGGCATGGGCTCTAACTTTATGAAGGGTTGTAATTTGTGTGCGTTTTTGTAACATTTGAACTATCGATGTTGATATGGCTTGGTCAAGGTGATTATTGTAGAGGGTAGGGTGTGTTATTTGTGTATTTAGTAGATATATGACATTAATACAATCGGTGAAAATATGGGCTAGTTCATTAGCGTAATTTGTAATGATGATTTGTAGGTATTGTGGATGGCCATCATTTCCGTCCTGTGGATGTTTTGGCCCGGATCCTACATGGCCCGGATCATGTAAGGTGATGTTGTGTGCTATAGATGTGTGTTCGGCAATCAGCAACATTTTTTTTTGGTCACCAAGGGACAGCGAGAGATGACGCCTGAGAGAGCTCCGTGAAGTTAGGTGAGGAGAGACGGGGGAGCAGTGTTGCATCGTGAAGGATTAAGGCAGCATGTGAGCTGGGCACTGTTGTGGTCCTCACTTATGACTCAGATTTGCAACATATGTAGGGATGATGAATGCTTTGTGTTGGACAGAACTTGAGGACACTATATCTCACTTTGTTGTGCGTATGTAAATTTTGTCATTAGATTTGGATAGTGGGCATCTGAGCATGGGACCCAAAGTGTTGGCATCCAGATCTAGAGACATCTTTTGCTATGAACCTGCAAAGCAAAGATTTAGTACAGAACAGTCTGTTGCATTCCCTCACATCCCCCTAGTCTCTCTCACAATCCTAGTAGATACCAATGCTTAGAACAACACACTACACACTATCACAATTAGAGAATAGTCCATTACAGTATAACATCACACACCTAGCACCTATAGTACCCATACCACCCATCCAGCTGCATACACACACAAATTGTCAACATCTATATAGCCTGTTTATATTACATATACAACAATATGTACAACTCCTCCGAGAACAGTGCCATCCTGTTGCCATGCAAGAATCCAACGTTAACAATCACAGACAACAAACGCCCACTTTGAAACAACATGACTTATATTACAGGCTGAAATCTGTAGATCAATTTGCCTTCCGACGAAAAGTAGAAAGTAGAGTGTACTTGCTGCTGATCGACCTATCACCTGACTGTCAGACCCTGTGCAGAATACTGCACATCATATCCAGCGAGTTTGCACCGAGTCTATGCCCAAGATCGCGAAGAAGGATGCAGCCCCACAGACAGAAAAAACGGCGATTGCATTAATTATAAATTGTTGCTAACTTTATTAACTTCTTTGTGCAGGGTCTGGATAGAACTGAAGGACGAGTGGGACGAAGCCACTGCCTGCACAGATTATACACTAACAAACTCTGTCCCAAAACAGGTTTGCAGCCGCTCTGTCACCCAACGAGTCCTATACCACAAGGGAAAATTCAACCGCCTCGATCTTGGACCCACAACCAAGCGCAACGCCCTGTAGTTTTCAAAGACGAGCCATCAATCCAATGCGGAACCTCCACAGCTCAACACCACTGCTCCAGAACTCCAAGTAAGTTCCCTAACCCCCTTACCAAAAAATTATTTTTACAATTACAAACTTACATGCAGGACACACACAATTACCACCAAACAACCACCAACAGCCACAACCATTACATTGACCGACACAACTCAATGCCACAACAAATCAACGCAAGTAACTACTCGCCCCACACCAACCAAATACTACGCAAGGTAAAAAATTTAACCCTAACTTTGATTTCTTACACCTTACCTCCAGCCGCATACAAGTGGCCCAATTGTGCAGATCAATCAATCCATGCCAGGAGCAACAAGGCACAAGATGACAATATCGCACACCTCAACGAAT